>JAKZZE010000035.1:0-482242 GCA_024220505.1 Rhizopus arrhizus | reverse complement strand
TTACAGCTAGCTACAGATGCTAGCAACACAGGAATTGGCGGTGTACTTTATCAAATTATTGACGATAAAACTCGCTATATTGGATTCGCAGCAAGAGCACTGTCGAAGTCAGAAATGAACTACTCGACAACTAAACGAGAGCTGTTAGCCATCTGTTATCTTTTTGAAAGATTTCACAAGTGGTTGTATGGATCTCAATTCACGCTGTATACTGATCATAAAAGTTTGGTCTATCTTGGCACACAAAACATTCCTAATCCCATGATGCTGAATTGGTTCGAAACTATTTTCAACTATACATTCAAAGTAATCCATCGTCCAGGAATTGAAAATGTGTTGCCGGATTCACTTTCTCGTCTTTTTTCAGACGATACGGAAAAAAGACTGGGGGGAGATAATAATCCTCAGCAACTTTCCATAAAAAATAAAAATACAAAGTCACAGAGCAAACGTACTACAGACAACAGTACAAACATAAAACAAAGAGCTGTACAACTAGTAGACTACATGACACCACCAGAAGAGGAACGTCATAACCTATTATTAAAGGCACATCTACTTGGACACTTTGGGGCTGATGCTATTGTAAAGACAATCCACAATGATAATTTGCACTGGATTAATATTAAAAAAGATGCATTGCAGCTAGTATCCAATTGTCCTGAATGTCAACAATTTAATATTGGCAAACACGGGTATCACCCTCCCCGTAGTATTCTACCAGATGGTCCTTTTGATCACGTCTGTATTGACCTCGGTACCCTGAACATTACATCAACAGAAGGACATAATTTCATTTTAGTCCTAGTTGATCTCTTCACAAGATTTACAATTCTAAGACCATTAATGGATAAAACTGCAGTATCCATAGCTAATGAACTTAGAGATATCTTTTGCACTTTTGGTTGGCCCAAAAAGCTTAGTTCAGATAACGGTACAGAATTCACTAATGAAATATTTAATTCATTAATGGAAACCTGTGGTATTGACCATAGACTTTCACTGCCTTATAACCCATTGGGTAATTCGACTAACGAATCGTTTGTTGGAATAGCCAAACGAGCTCTTGTTAAAAGATTACAAGGCAAGAAAGACGAGTGGAATCTTTTCCTTCCTAGTATTCAATATGCTATGAATTGCAAATATTCTAGATTACATCATTCCAGACCATTTGTGCTTATGTATAATAGACAACCAAATGAATTTCAGGATTATTCCAATGCACAATCCTCAATACCTAACTCTAGTCAGCAGTATGCTAAAGCACTAGAAAATAAATTAGACAATATGAACAACATAGTAATCCCTGCTATACGTAACCGTATTATGACTACTCAAAGAACTGACAACGAGTATTTTACAAAGAAGCACCGCATTGTAAATCAACAATTTCCTACTAATAGCGAAGTTATGATAAAAAATGTGAATAGAAATAGTAAAACTGACCCAAGGTACGAGGGCCCCTTTGTCGTACATGGAGTCACAAAAAATGGTAGCTACATTTTGACGGATAAAACAGGTACATTATTATCGCGCGACGTACCTACCTCGCACATCAAACTCATCTCTACAGACAACGTTGTTAATAATCGCGCTGACCAACAACAGTACGATGTGCAGGCAATTATCCAACATAAAGGAAATAACACTAGTAATTATAAATACCTAGTAAGATGGAAAGGTTATCCTCCAGAATATGATACCTGGGAACCTGCCTCAAGTTTTGATGACATGAGTATGATAGAACAGTACTGGGCAAGACGTAACGTCAATAATAACATTGGCAAACGTAAACGCTCATCTCATACCAATGTTCCAACCAAGACTAATAATTTTAACAAACGAAACAAGACAAAGTAACGAACTGAATATGATCTTTTCCCATTACTTTTTTCCTCAACAGGTTTTTTGGGTTTTTATCGATTATATACCAGAAGAGCATACTCTCTCTTTCCTCTACACTTACGTCTTTAATATAAACAGCCTACGCAATCATATTGGATATGATCTCTGTACTCTTCGTTATTCATGATGCTCATCGGTTGTTCCAACCTGGAAGGGGGCAATGATGTATCCATCATTCATAACTCGATATGAAAACAGTATTAATAAGCTACATGTAAAATATATCCAATAGATAGGCTACAGGTTAATTCGGATAATCTTCATTAAGGATAAGATGCTGCGTAATTGCACGGTTAAATTATATTAAATCCAGGAACTAAATCACAGTCAATCGCAGTCAATCATATACGAGTATTCTATGGATAAATGCTTATGGTGACAAAGATAACAATGGAAGAACACGTAACCATTATCTATTTGTCATCAGTTATATCATACTCATTAATTATTAATCCATGACATGAAATATTATCCGTGTATGAAAAGTATAAATAGAGTATCATTTTCTTATTAAATAAAACAATCTCTTTATCGAGTCTCGCCCTCTCTTGTTCCTTTCTATTCTTGGATAAATCAATAAGCCAATAGCTTGATTGGTTGCAGAGGATCACCATAAATGTATGACGGAGGAGCATGAGGTATGGAAAAACCGTTATACAATGGGTCATTAAGGATCTTGCGGAGGAGTGGCTCGAATGCAAGGTTAAACAGCATGGGAGAAAGAGGATCTCCTTGACGTAAACCTCGTCGCTGATGTACAGGACTGGATAAGGAACCATTTATGTTGAGGCGCGGTTGAGTGCCAAAAACTAGACCAAGAACACTTTGAACTAACGAGGGAGGGAAACCAAAATGAGTAAGAACTTGTTGTAGATAATCAGGATGGACTCTATCATATGCTTTTTCCTGATCTAATAGGAGACCAAGCGCCTTCGAGTTTGTAGATTTTGCAAAATCCATGACAAGCTTCATTAACAAGCCATTATCTGCAATAAATCGGTGACGGAGGAAACCCGATTGATATGGTGTAATAAGGTCGTCAACACAGGAGATAAGCCTTGCACTAAGAATACGAGTAAAAACCTTAGCATCTGTATTTATCAGTGAGATAGGACGCCAGTTCTTTAGATCAGAAAGTGACCCTTTTTTAGGAATGAGCGAGACACTAGTCTCTAACCAGGATGGTGGAAAGATTCCGTGTGAAAGGGCGTCATTGTATACAGCCAGTGTGATATCACGACATGCAGGATGGGTGATAATCAAGCGGAGCAGTTCATATGGCAGACCATCAGTGCCAGGGCTACTACGGCTGGGGCAACGTGAAACGCCTTCAAGGATATCATCAAAGACAATGGGGTTTGTCAAGGCGTTTTGGTCGGTAGAGGACAACCGAAGCGAGGAAGGCAAGGCAGAAAGAATCGACTTGATAGCATCAGGATCAACTGGATCAGGGGAATACAGATCCGAATAGAAAGTAGATGCAGCGTCAAGCATATCAACTCTGGAGGAGCAGAGAACTTTAGTGACAGGATGAATCAGTGAAGGAATCATTTGTCGAGAGGCATGTGTCGCAATTGTGCGTTTTAAGTAACCTGCCGATAACTCACCTAACTCGCGCCAACGTATTCCTGATCGAAGGGCAAGAATTTCTACGTGATATTGTTGGATATCAGCAAGTTGTCGTTCCACCACATTGACCAGAGGTTGCAATTCCGGCACTTGTTCAGGAAATAAGATCTTTTTCTTTCTCAGACTGGCTAATTTCTTCTGTAGTAATGTTTCCGCTTGTTTGTAGGATGATGCTTGTTTTCTGGAAAAGGATTGAACGACCTTTTTAGTTGTAGCTTTCAATGCTTCCCATTTGTAACTAGCACTGAGTCCGTTAATAAATGAGGACACAGTGTTTGACAATGCATTTTTTAAAGCAGCACAGAAATCTTTGTTGCTGGCCAAGAGTGAATTGGCACGCCAGAGTCCCTTACCTACAGAAGGATGATCTGTAGTATCAGTCGGAGGTGGGTTGTACTCTAGTTGAATAGACACCATAAAATGGTCGGTCCAAACTGGATGGATGAAAGTGACATTGGCAGTGCGAGGTACAAAAGGTAGATCTTTAGACAGGAAGATAAAATCAATACAAGAAGATTGCATGCCACGACAGAAGGTGGGCTGAGCTGCCTGATCAGGAGGAGTCACGCCATCAACGAAATGATCTTCAATATATTGTAGCTACTGTGTCAGAGCTTGACGGAGGTGATGAGGTGATAAATGTTGGCTGTAGGTGTAGTTAAAGTCTCCCATTAAGATGTGGTTGATGGGTGCAGATGGTAGTAAGCCTGAAGGAGAATTCAGTAGATCAGAAAGAAAAGTATACCTTTCCTTGCGAGAGGCAGGAGCATACAAAACAGAAATAGTAACTGGTGAAAATAGGTGAGATTTGTGTGATATAGTAGTGGTAATGATACGGCCACACAAGCTCATAATTGTATTCGAGAAAGTGATATGTGGCGAGAAACTGACTAGTCCGCAGTGATGGGACCAAAGACTTGCTGAAGCTTGGAATTGGTTATGAAAGAGGTCTTGAATGGACGTATTCGAAGCATGAGTTTCTTGAAGGACTAAAATATCAAGAGAGTGAGTACGGATGTAACGAATAAAATGGTTACGAGTCGAGGAATCTGCAGTTTTGCGAAGACCACGGCAATTGAGCGTAGCCAGTTTTAGAGATGGAATGGATGATATATCAGATGCATGCGAATGAGTATTGAGTAAGGTGTTATTGGGTATATAGGAAGAGACCGGGATGGGTCTCTCGGCTGTATTATTATGATTATTTTGGGATATAATCATAATAACGTCCTTACTGTAAGTTGGAGCAGTCGGAGCCTTGTTGAGAAGACAATTCAGTCGACTCAATTGAGGCATCACAACTGGGATTAACGGTGTCGAATTCATCTTCTTGCATTGGTTCAAATTGCTCCTCTATTTCCACTAGCTGAACAGATGTAGTGGCTGGCTGAACCTGTTTACGTGGATTCTTGAGGCAATCATTATGGTTCGTACGTAAATGTCCAAGGAGACCACAATAACGGCAGATTTTGGTGGCAATTGTGAGAGACGTATGGGGAGGAGTGTTGATAGTAGTGACGTTGGTAGCAGGTAACTCTGTAGACTTAGACGTCGTCTGAGACCGCGTGTTCCTACTGGGGGGAGTTCTAGCAGACTTAGGGCCGGAGGAAGGAGCGTCCGAAGAATTAGATAATAAGTCTAAAGTTGATTCGCTTGCTAAGCCATTGTCCTCAGGTGTGGTCATTTCCACATAAGGGAGGAGTGGTGCAATAGTTTCTTGAAGTATAGCAGGAGAACTGACTGGAACAGAATTAGGTACAGTTGCCGTCAAAACTGGTCGCATGTTTTCATATTTTGCCTATACACGTTGCGGTCTACTTCATTTCTTAGTTTATAGGAATGTAGTATACACCATTCGAAAGAGCAAACTCTGGGTAACTCAGTGGTAGTACAAGTATTGCAGTAGATCCAGTGTATCGGTAATAACTGGCCCTCAAAGTCCGACGGTACATGCGACCAGTTTTGACGGCGTTTATAAGTGACATAATATAGTCACAAAAATGTGACTTAATTGTAAATTTTTTATATTTTTTTCTTCTCTTTCCTCTATTATAATAATATTGTTTACATGTACAGTGAGTTAAAAAACCGTTTCAGTGTTTTTCCTAAATATGGTTTTGCTACCATAACTACTGATATACTAAATAAAATGCTACATTTCATACATCATACGGAAGCACTAGTCCTGATGTATAATACAATATAAAAATAGTATTGCTTTTTCAATATTTGCTCCCTAAAACTTATAAAATTACTACAGTCGGTGCACTAAAACGGTTTTTTAACTCCATTAAAAAAACCATAAATATCAATTACAATTATACAGACTTCATTTTTCATTTATGCAATACACATAAAGTTAGGGGAAGAGTATAATACTTTGCATTTATTAAAAAAACAAGTATATAAACACGTTATTTTATTAATAGACGCGTAACAAATTTCATCCTTTTTCATTTTACATTTTCAACCCAATCTTTATTAAAAATGACTCGCTCCATTTCCCAAGATACTCAAAATGATTTGAGAGTGTTCTTAGAGTCTGATTTGTCTTATGAAGAGATTGCTAATCGCTTGACTCTCTCTAAAGCCACTGTTCATCGATATTGCAAAAAATGGAATATCCAAAGACCTGATAACACTGGCGGACGACCTCAGATCTTAACTGAAGCAAGCAAGTCCCTCATGAAGAGAATGGTAATCTTAAGACGATTGAAGTCAGGTGTTGAGGTCTTCGATTATTTTAAGGCCATTTACCCAAGGTTGACTTACAACACCACCCTAAACGCCTTAAAGAGCCTAGGATTCAAAGCCCGACCAAAAAGAAAGGTACCTCTTTTGTCAGCAAAACACAGGAAAGCACGCTTGGAATGGGCACTTGCTCACAGGTACTGGACTACTGACGACTGGAGAAAGTTTATCTTCTCTGACGAGTCGAAAATCAACGTTTGGGGCTCTGATGGAGTTGAATTCTATTGGAGTCTGCCTGGAAGCCCATTACAGCCTCATCATGTAATCCCAACCGTAAAACATGGCGGTGGAAGTGTTATGGTGTGGGCTTGTATGACTTCCCATGGAGTTGGATATATCGGCGAGATATACGACGGCAGAATGACTGCATCCGATTACATCCATATCCTAAAAACCGAACTGGTAGATACCCTTGATTACTATCGATTAGGAGATGGTGATTTCATCTTTCAGTATGATAATGATCCGAAACACACTGCCAAGATAACGACGACTTACCTTAAAGAAGAAGCAAAGTACCCAGTATTGCCTTGACCTTCTCAATCGCCTGACCTGAACCCAATTGAGCACATGTGGAGACATTTAAAGTTGAAATTAGCTCTATATAAGCAAAGGGTAAGAGGTGTCCATGAACTATGGGAAAGAATCAAAATTGAATGGGAAACATTTGATAGAGATGTTTGTTGTAAATATATTGATAGTATGCCGGCTAGAGTTCAAGCTGTAATAAAAGCTAAGGATGGAAATATTATATATTAGTATTTTTTTACCTAGTTAAAAAACTGTTTCAGTCATCCCCTTTTTTTAAAATGGCCATTACTCAAGATGTAATTCATAGATTAAGATGGGGTGTATATTGCTTTGTTGCAAAAAAGCCATATAATAACATAATAAAAAAGAACACGTATACTTTTTTTTTTTTTGTAAAATAATTTTGATTTTATTAAATAAAATTATATTTTAAAGTCACACATGCGCGGAGAGGTGGTACTTGATGAAACAGAATGCAGATAAATATTAGAAAAAGACGAAGAAAAGGACGATAGTTAGTCAGAAGAAATAGGATGAAGGAGTCGTTCGATTAACGAGACGATCCTAGGAATAGATTTGTTAATATCAATTGTAGAGATAGGATTGATATTTTCAGTGCCATGAGACCAATATAAATTCCATTGTTGCCAGAGAATGGTGGAAATTATAGGGATATACTTGGAGCAATACCGTACCCAGTATGGTTTTTTCAGAGAGGTTAAAGTAAGAATCAGATCTTCAGGTGAGAAGTATAGATGAGGATAATAATGTGATAGGACTTGATGCCAGATGACTTGTTTTGGAGCACAGAGAACCAGAAAGTGTTTAAACGAATCTTCTATAGAACCACAAAAGGAGCAGATGGGGGAAGATACGATAGTAAACTTGAATAAAAGATCTTTCGAAGGGATACACTTTGAGAATGCACGGAAGAAAATTGTACGGGCTTGTGGATACATGATGGTACGCCAGAACGCTTTAATGTCGGCAGCACCAAATAGGATCATAGATTCTCCAGTGATTTGATAGTGATTACGAAGAGTTTGAGGACAGAATTGGTACCATCGATGATTGGATTTCATTGTGGTAGCTAGGTGATGCATCTTCCACTCCTCAATTGTTGTAGCATTAGTTACAGGAGGTGCGACTATATGACTCCAAACAAAAGGCTTTAGTTTAACATTACGAGAGACAAGAATTTCATTGTAGAGGCTTTGACATAACCGTGGAAAACGAGAATATTCACCTTGTACTTTGAGCCTAAGTCTTTGTTGTGAAATGTCAAAGGTTAGAAACAGGTTGGCTGCATGATTGGCGTGTTTTAAAGTCCAGTGAGTGTATTCGGAGTCCTGACTAGAGGGATATGTGAGAAGATGTCTCAATGGCATTGCTAACAGTGTAGTGACGGGAACTTGATTCATTTGTATTTTACCGTCATCATTGAAATAATCAAACATTTCAAAGATTACCGGCCAGATGGACAAATGGCGAGGAGAGACAGGACTAATACGACATTCTGTATTGTAGAACGGAAGCAGAGGAAAATCTTGTGAGTTTTTAAACTGAGATAAGTGATTGACCATGATAGGATACACAAACGAAGGATAGTCAATCGGATCAAGCAGGTAATTAAGCCATCGTTTTTGCAATAATTTATGTTGAATAATTGGATTTAGAACCTTCAGGCCACCATACTCGACCGGCATAAAGAGTAAAGTTTTCTTTAAGCGAGGGGATTTCTTTTGCCAAACAAAGTGGTAAATAGCAGAGCCCAACCGTTGAAAGAATTTTTTTGTAGGTTGAAACAGCCTGAGACAATACCAGAGTTTAGATAGAATAAGTATGTTCACTACAGTAACTCGACCTTGAATGGACAATTGTCGTTGACTATATATGGCGCATTGTTGATGGATGGTGCTGATCAATGTATCTTCAAGGACACCTCTTTGGTGGGAATTAAATGGAAAACGAAATCCGAGGTATCTAAGAATGCTAGCTGATCCATCATGATAATAATTGGAGATGTTGTGAGAGTGTAGGACAGTAGTCCAATCTTCATCCAGTTTACCGTTGAGAAATATAGCTTCAGATTTATCTTCATTAAACTTAGCATTCGACACATCAGAATATCGTTGCATATGATAATGAAGTAAACCTAGTTCCTCGGAGTTATCAAGAAAAACACATATATCATCAGCATACGCTAAACACTTAATAGTAGGAGTTGGGTTCACTGAAGGTACGGCCGGAGATTGATATCCAGATAAACCATCTTCTTGTAATAGGTGTAATAGAAAAGGTTCCAGAGCTAGGTTAAACAATAACGGTGATAGGGGATCCCCTTGTCTTAATCCACGTTGCTGAGTAATAGGATCAGTAAAAAAGCCGTTAACGTTGACATAAACTTGATTTTCAAAAAAAGAGTCAGAATGCAGGTGATGATGGTTGAGGGAAAGTGAAATCGTTCTAGTACGCGACGTAAATATAGAGGATGTACTCGATCATACGCCTTTTCTTGATCCAATAAGATTCCAACACCAGAATAATCCAATCCTCTACTTTCATCCAGAATCATTGATAGTGCAAATCCATTATCTCCGATAAATCTACCAGGAATAAATCCAGTTTGATAGTCATTTAATATGCTGTTCATCATTTTTCCTAATCGTTGGGCCAAGATTCTGGTAAAAAGTTTTGCATCGCAATTAATTAGTGAAATTGGTCGCCAGTTTTTCAATAATGACAGATCTCCCTTTTTCGGTAATAATCTAACACGGATATCTTGCCATGACGAAGGAAAAACACCATTTATAGCATCTTGATATAGTTGAAGAATGAGTGGCTCAAGTATTTCTAAATTGAATAAGAGTGACAGGTAGGGGTATCCTAATCCATCTGATCCAGGACTGCTGTTGGCTGATAGCCTGGAGGCTTGAGATTGAAGTTCTTCCACAGAAATAGGTTCAGTCAGTATCTCTTGATCTTCTTTAGATAAAATGTTTGTAAAGGTTATTTCATCAAGATAATCCTGAATGTGATTATCTTCAACTTCGTCCTTGGTGTACAATTGGTTATAAAAATCTTGAGTAATATTATTCATAGAGTGACTATCTACTCTGATAGTCGATGCCGATGAATCGGTATTGTTATGAAGTTCAGTGTTAGTACTGGTAGGTTCCCGTAATCCAGGTATGAACTGTTGTGCCGTGCGTTGATGATGTATATTTTTCAGGTACTTTGGTGATTTTTCCCCTTTTTCTCTCCATACCACGCCAGACTTCAGTGCTGCAATTTCCACTAGTTCTTGTTGTAATGTGTCGATCATCTTGTCAATCTTGGGTAGAATTAAAAGTCGAATTGCTATTGGTGGTTTAGATCTAAGAAACCTATTTCTTTTCCTCTCCAATTGTTTAAGTGCTGACTTTCTCCAAGAAACATGTTTGATTCCAAATAATTTAATCCACTTTTTGGTTACCTTTTTAACTTCTTCCCATAGAACCTGAGCATTCATCGTGATTAGATCTTTTTCTGTTTGATGAAGTAGCTCTGAAAGTTTTTGTTGTAGTTGTGCTTTAAACTGTGGATTTGATGCATATGATGGATTTCCCCGAAATAAGCCTGGTCCTAGTTTTGAAGGTCCTAAATCTAAAGCAACGTGTAATATTGCATGATCTGACCATTGTGATTGTATATAATGTACCGAGTTATCAATAAGACGACTTTTAATAATCCCACCTAAATAAATGTAATCAATAGTAGAGGTGATGCTGGCTGTACGTTGAAATGTCGGTATGTTGGTCATAGAGTTGTGGATCATACTATTAAAGAAGAAGTTTTCTAATAGAGATGTCCATGCTGTTGAAGTTTTAAAGAGACCTCGTTTGTTATCAATATCGCGCGCAAGATCGTAATTAAAGTCACCTGAGATAATCAAGTTATTCCAGGAAATAATGCCATTAAGTTCATATAGTAAAGTAACCATGGATTCAAAAAAAGAACGCCGCGCACCATTAGAATCCGCCGGGGCATAGACATTAAGAATATAGAATGGTTCATAGAAGTTGTGTGGATGGTGTACCTTACAGAGTAAGAATCGATCCGATGTAAAAATGTGATCGGTATGAATTTGAGTTAATATACAGTAGCGGACAAAACTGGTGCACAAAACTTTTTTTTAGCTTTTAACTACCATTACCTGCTCATGGTAATTGCAATAGTCATGAAACTGTACTAGAAGGAGGATATACTAGTCATTGTAATCTATGTATGTTCTAAGCATGACATTGTTAAAACTGAGCGATAAGCGTGCTTTGAATTTATAAAATCTTATATTTTCTAAAAACCGCAAAAGTGGCTAAAATCTTAGACTTTATATAATCATCTCGTCTCTTGATATTATCGGATATTCTTCTTTGCATATGCTAATAATATGCGTGTATATCATTTTCAGTAAAAGAACCCGGCTCTTTAACTATTCTTTTCCAAAGATCATCGACCCTTTTTGATCTAGTGTCGTATCATCATACCTTTGCCATCAATTGCCACCTGGCATGCTTAAGCGGACTTAGGCCGGGATTAGTGGCGGCTAAACTTGTAGCACAGAAGCGCTGTTATCAAATATTGAGTTTGTGACATGCGTTGACTTGTGCCTTGTGTCATTGTCATACTGAAACGAGAGATTACGACGTTTTAGACCACTATACGCTAGGCTTTTGTGGTATGAAGTAAGCGAAATATATGTGTATATTTATGAGTTCATTATACCATCGTATACCTGACACACATATTCTGGTCCTCAATATCTAATACAGCCTTAAAACATAACAGAGCAGCCAGCATGCTTCGTTGGTTGATCACCGTGAAAAAATCGCTAAGGTTGCTCGACTTGCTTTCAATATTAGTGTATACTGTCTGCATCCATAATGTTCATATTTGTTTCATTGCTAAAGATAGCAGACTTCCAGCCCTCTATAGTATACAATGGCTTGTCGTGATACCACATTCATCGCTTTTTCCGACTTATACAGCTGATGAAATTCTTCGATTCCTTACTTCCGGACTCAAAATCTAGCTTCCTACTGTGCCTTTAGACTGACAGTCTGCTAACACTGTATCTTAAGGTCCTCAAAATGTGCTGAGCATCAGGAACTGTGTGTAGCGGACCTTGTCCAAGCTCTAGGTTGATGACTGAACTAATAACTTTTCAGGCTAATAGCGGAATACCTTCATGATCACAAGACATTAAGTTTCTTTCTTCCCTCTTTCTCCTGTTGATTGTCCATTTAGAGATCCTTGTTACTCTAGAAATATCTGCTGTCGTACGAACTAGGCGTGTTCGAGATCTCAGAGTTTCGTTTTTACAGTTGCTTATTTTCTTAAACATATAAGGCTAGTACTTTGTTATAGTGAATAGGGTAAAAACAAAAGGGGGGACTCAATGGGAAATACAAAATAAGTACAGTTTTATATATTTTTTAAGAGCTACTAAAATTCACTAATATGCTGTGAAATCTGAAAGCAAACGGGAGAGATATGGGGAAAATTGAAAGAAGGCTAGACAAGCACTACATTTTTGGCGAAAATTGAAATATGCGAAAAATCACTAAAAATGACCTTATGCCTGGAGGATGTCCGGTACAGTTCCGGTTTACATAACATAATGTATATTTTGGACTGTCTTTCAGATGGTATATGCCACAAAAGTCGCAGACATATGGCGGAGATACAATGTTGATTTTAATTTTTGTGCACCAGTTTTGTCCGCTACTGTATAATTTGTGGAAAAGGAGACGATACCACAATAGTAAGTCCAAAATGTTTGTTGAGCTTGAAATTGAGTATCCATAGAAGGAATAGTAGAAGGAGTGGCATGGGTTTCTTGTAAAGAGAGAATGTCGAACTGTTGTTCACGAAGATAACGAATATAAAAGGATTGTGTAGTTGCTGAAGAGGTTTTCACTAAACTGTTACTGTTTAGAGAATCATAATTGAAAGAGACATGTTTCTCTCTCATTAAATACTATTTGAAAGTGCTGGCTGAGACGATTGCTCGGCCGGGAGTTCCTGTTGATTAGGAGAGCTCACATATGTTCTTAATTTTAAAGATGTCGATGCACTACTTGTAATGTTACTATCCACATTATCAATATTGTCATCCACATCTTTCATTAAAATATCCACTTCCTCTGGGCTAATTTCTTGAACCGAATCAGTATCATCATCAGTGCTGGAATCCTCGTCATCACCTTTAGGATCATAATCAGGATCATTCATTTCTTCGTCCTCTTTTTCTTCATCGTCACCTTCCTTGCTCTTCTCATGTAATGCTTCAAAAGGGTTGGATGAAAAGAAGGACTGGTCTTCTACTATTGATTGAGTCTGCGTGCCATTATATAAGGTTGTTGGAGACTTGGGTGGAGCCCATTGAGATTTGAGTAATTCGTGGGATGGTGGAAGTTGCGCAGTTGATTGACTATCGATGTCTTCTACCTGCTCAGATGAACGGTTGATCTTTCTTTGTTTCTTGAAAGGCTTAGTACCATTATTTTTTGAGCGAGCAGGAGATGGACATTCCTTGGACATGTGACCATACTTGTCACAAGAATAACATAAAATACGTGCTTTGGATTTAGCACATTCATACTTAGTATGACCTTCTGAGTGGCAATAGCGACACCAGACAGGCATATCGGGAAAAGTGGCGTAACAAAATTCTTTACCGCCGTTAAAGTAGATAATATGTTCAAGCTTGTTAAATGAGTTAGCTTTAGGACGTTGAATAACTGCATAACCTAATCCTGTAAAGAAACCTCGAGATGATTCATATTTACAGTAGGTCAAAAAATTGCTGCAAGGAATCCATTTTTCTCAGTTTTTGTAGCGTACATCCTGCCACAGTGGTACAAAGTGCCTCTGTTCCTACATAGTAGATTTCCTACATGTCTTGAAAAACCTGAAAGAGTTTAAGCCCTATTGGATAAGTATTGAAGGAAGTATGAGACGCGCAATTTGAAAATTTGAAAAAAACGAAAATTTGAACGAAATGGGTTTATTTATTAATATTTAGTTGGTCCTCCTTTTTTATTAATAACCTCTTGAATTCTTGCCGGCATGCTATCGATATACCTTTGGCAAAGTTCTTTATCAAATTCATTCCATGCTTTTTCTACTCGTTCCCAAAGCTCATCCGTATTCTTTGCTCTACGTTCGTAACAGCTGAGCTTTAACTTCAGTTGATGCCATACATGTTCTATTGGATTTAAGTCCGGGCTCTGAGCTGGCCAATCGCTAATATAGCGCACTTGATGATTATCTAACCAGGCTATTGTGGATTTTGCCTTGTGCTTTGGATCATTATCATGCTGAAAGTAAATGTTGGACCAGTTGAAATTGTAGTACTCCATAGTATCACGAAGTGTAGTGTCTAATATATGCTGATAAACGTCCGCGTTCATGTTCCCATCGTAAATTTGACAAGCATATCCTGGTCCTTCAGATGTTATGCAGCCCCACATCATCAACTTGCCGCCTCCATGCTTGGCTGTAAACTCTAGATGATGCGGTTGAAGAGGATCACTTGGTCTTTTCCAATAATACTTACAACCATCAGAGCCCCATACGTTGATCTTGGTTTCATCAGAAAAGACGACTTTTCGCCATTCTTCCACTGTCCAATCCTGGTGCTTCTTGGCCCATTCTAATCGATGCTGCATATGAGCTTTTGTCAGAAACGGCTTCTTTTTTTTATTGAAGAATGGAACTCCATTGATTTCAGGACGTTAATTGCTGACTGGTATGAGATAGCATAGCCAAGTTGAACCAGCTCCCGGTGTACCTCTTTGGCAGTCTTTAGAACCCCTTCAATGACTTTTCTTTTGATTAGCCGTTTCGTCACTTTGGAGACTAATGTAGGTCTACCAGCTGAGCCCATTGTCCTATTTGAAAACAACCGCCTAGAGTATCTACTAACAGTTGATTCATGTACTCCAACCTCCTTAGCAATATCGTACGTTGATGTGGATCCAGTTAATGCTTGCTTGAGATCGTTTACTTTTTCTTCTGGCAGTCGTTTAGGCATGCGATTGGTAATAAGGTAAAAAAGAGAAATAATTTAGATAAGAAAATTTAAAATTTAGAATAAAGGAATTGTAAGCGCTTTTATATACTGGCAACATTCTAATCATGTCAAGAATGTGAAAAATTATGATAGCAACCGGTTGCGTCGTATTAAAATTTGTTATTCCAAACATATGTAAACAAGTAAAAAATGCCGGATGTTTATAAAATTCCCTTTAACAATATCAAATTCCACCAATAACTATTGCCCATATCAGATAATCGACGAATAAATGCCCCTTCTAGTGAGGTACAAACAATCAATGTTTGAGATAGTTTCATGCAGTATCCATAGACAACCAGCTGTAAAACCGGTATTTTGCAATTCCTTGCAGCAATTTTTTGACCTACTGTAAGTCCAAAATCCATAATATTACCGAATTTGGATAAGGCTTCACTAAGTTCAGATGTAATCTGATCTTTTCCCAGAGGTGGAAGCTCAGACAAATTGAGTTGTACAACTTCACCCTCACCTTCCAAGGCTTTACAGGGGAGAAGGCGGAGTCTAGAATCCTCATAATATACGCCTTGAGTAGTAAAAGATGTTCTTATGTCAGGTACTGGATATACTTCAAGATAACGTTCCTTATTTTTTCCAATAAACTTAATTCCATTAAAATTTCTGGCACCGCCGTATTGATCCGCAAGGTATTCTAGGTGCTGTTGTTCAGTAACATTGGGAACCTTCGAGATGTCGAGAAAAAACCCATTAGAGACACGGGCATGTCTCCAAATGGTAGAGCGAACAGTAGTGTCTGGTTGAGTGTTATCAGAAGTAGGATATCCGTTGGTTGAAGAATCTGTGGCGGCTAGATTCATAAGTGATGTTTTAGTTATGACTGTACGTTTGGCAACGTCTGAATAAGACCTTCCCTTCGGAGTTGAAGGTAGGTCTGATTTTTTATCGGGAAGAGCCATGAACACGTATACTCTAAATATTTCTTTCAAAAAAAGGATAAATGTGTGAGTTTCAATTTTACTGAAACGGTTTTTTAACTCACTGTAAGTGTTTTTTTGCTACATTGCGACACCCCATTAAGAAATTGCACCATTGCAGATTCGACATGCGCGCAATTTCAACCGACAAAGTAAACAGCATTTCCTCATTGCTAAGATCCAAGAAGTCAAACAGCAAAATAGCAAAACAAGTTGGTGTTAGTCGTACTACTGTTCAGAAGTACCGCTCATCTCTGAAGATGAGTGGAAATGTTGATGAAGGTGGTCGTCCATCTCTAATTAGTCAACGCATGGTAAGCTACATCCGGAGATTAGTCACCTTGGGAAGAAAAAATAATGCTGTAGAGATCCAAAAAGCTCTAAAAGAAGAATTTGGAATGTCTGTAAGAGACAGTACCGTACGCCGCGTCCTTAAAAAGCTGGCTTTATAGCATTTGTCAAGCCTCAAAAACCATTGCTGCGAACGCAAAACATCATTAAACGCCTTCAATGGGCTAAATCGCACCAACATTGGACTGTGGACGACTGGAAACGTGTCATATTCTCAGATGAGACCAAAATAAATCGTTTTGCATCCGACGGAAAGGCTTATACATGGAAACTACCCCATGAGGAGTTGAACTCGCGACATGTACAACAAACCGTCAAGCATGGGGGTGGCAATATTATGGTCTGGAGCTGCATTACATGGGAAGGCGTTGGGTGGATAGTTGATGTAGGTCATCGTATGAATAGCGAGGCCTATCTTGAGGTCTTAAAAGATGACTTACTGAAGACAATGGAGAGTTATGGCTTGGATTCTTCCAAAATAGTGTTTCAGCAGGATAATGATCCCAAGCATACATCGAAGGTAGTGAAAGAATGGATTGACCAGCAGCCATTCGAGGTATTGGAATGGCCTCCTCAGTCCCCAGACCTAAATTCTATAGAGCATATGTGGGCACATTTAAAGAGAGAGCTATTTCATAGCTATGAGGCACCACCAAGTAGTATGCATGAGCTATGGGAGCGTATAGGTAAGACCTGGTATGCCATTTCTAAAGAGGAATGCCAAAAATACATCGAAAGTATGCCGAAAAGGTGTGCTGCAGTTATTAAAGCAAAAGGTCGTTGCACTAAGTATTGATTTTTTTAAATAAAGTATATCAAAACGTTTACTTATAAACGCCGTCAAAACTGGTCGCATGTACCGTCGGACTTTGAGGGCAAGTTATTACCGATACACTGGATCTACTGCAATGCTTGTACTACCACTGAGTTACCCAGAGTTTGCTCTTTCGAATGGTGTATACTACATTGCTATAAACTAAGAAATGAAGTAGACCGCAACGTGTATAGGCAAAATATGAAAACATGCGACCAGTTTTGACGGCAACTGTATCTTCCTGGCCTTTTTATTGGGAACGCCTGAGGACGGCGCAACATTCTTACGAGGACAGGAGCGAGATTTGTGTCCTGGGGTGTTACAGTTATAGCAAACAATGGCAGCGAGCTTAACTGGACAATCAACGAGTGCATGGTCTTCGCTATGACAGTAGCGACAGTAGGGTGCCATTGAGGCGAACGTAGCATAGACTAATACCCTATCAAGGGTGGTGTCCTAGTTGGTGTCAGATGGTTCGTTGTTATTGGCACTTGCATAAGTCCAGGGTAGTTTATGAGGCGGAAGAGGGCGAACATCAGCCGTACCTGAGGTATCGGTGGATTGGGTGGAGGGTCTGGAAGGACGTTCTAAAATAGCATATCCTCTACCCGAGAAAAGACCTGCTGATCCACTAATAATACCACTATCGAGAACAGTACCATGAGGCGCCAAGTTGGTAACCATATCAGCACGAAGTTGATCTAAGCCACCATCCTTGCGACCGTATTCACGAGGAAGGTTAGAAAAGGAAATCTGTAAGATATCCGCATCAGGTGAAAGGGACGGATAGCCGATAAGCTGAGTGGAGAGAGAGGGGATCGCAACACCCTGAGAGCAGATTATCTGACGCATGGTGGGCGAGAGCAAAACTTCGGCAAAGATCTTTTGCCCAAAGCGTTTGACTTTATTCTCAAAACTCCAAAGATGCTCATTATCATTGCATGCCTTTTTGAGGTCCTGAAAAAATTGTTCTTTATTCTGCACTGAAGTGACGTCCAAAAAGGTAGTCCCTCTAACTGTACCTTTAAGAATTGGACGATCAATCCTGAGGACAGGGGATTTAATCGATGATGGCGATGAGGGATGAGATGTCGAAACATCAAAACTCAGAGAAGTAGGAGGTGGAACAGACTGTGAGGTAGACTGCGCACCATAACTAGAGGTTTTAGTTGGACCTACTAGCAGTTGCGCCCATGATCGTTTTGTTTGTAGGAAACTGGGGTTGGTGTTGTTGGTTGCCTTATTAGGCACTAAATTTATTTTAGCGGAAAGAACCATGGATAGAAGAATATGAATAGTACACCTTATAATTTTTTTTTTAAAAAAAAAAAAACAAGGTTGTCTTCAAGTTCAATTTCAAAAAATATTCTTTTATTTTTGGGTTACTATTTTCTAAACAACTTTTCCAGAACATAATAGCATGGATGTAATACATTTTATTGCTATACGATTAAATTTTTTTATATAATAAAAAATTTAATAATATAATAATCATTTTTGGAGCATAATAATGAGTTTTAATAAATATAAAAATATTCATCCATAAATGTGTCTCTTGTTTACTATTTACACAGATCCTTTTCCACCATCATAAAAAGTATGCTACTTGCTTGGAGAAGACAAAGTAGAAGATGTCAGCAGCAAAATGGAATGTAAAGCCAAGGGTCTCTACAGGATTGCCTCGTTTAGAAGTATTGGCCTTATAGATAGCAAGTGTAACTATTTTCTTGCGTTCAGACATACTAGCTTAAGCATCAAATCTCATGCAGTATATGAACATGTTCTCAGTCTATTTTATTTTTATTACTAACGCTTTATCCGCAACACAAGAAGAACAAAATGAAATAAAAATAAACGTAGACCAGTATAAATTAATCAAACTCTATCTGATCTAGTAAAGTTGAATTAAGATCTCCTTTATTGTTAAAACTATGCTTATTTATATGAATTTAAGTGATGAATTCACAATATTATCACTCTGCTAGCCTTTTTGAACATACGTCAATGATTAGCTGTGGATCAATATGGTCTTAATTTATTATGTGTCTATTATGAATGTAAACCAATATAACCCATCTTGGGTATTTTTATGCTTATTAGTATACGAGCTTATTTTGCTATGAATTCCATGATAATACATTTTAATACATGCGCGTGTGTTGTCGCACATATTTTACTTTGATATCTAAACGCATGATTTGTCCTGTTTATTCAATGTCTGTGCGGTACCTTAATATATAATTGTATTCGTATTCTTCTATAATAGAACGTTCCGTTATGCCATGAACGCTTTTAACTGACTTATTGAAATGATTAATGATTAACCAAAGCTCAATTACAACGTATAAATACATTAACGCGCATCTGAAAAATAAAATAGATACATCAACTATTATCGACGACTTTGCGTCTATTCAAATTTCTGTAAAGCTTTTATACAGAATTGCCAAGTTTCATTAGTTCTGTTGCGATCTGATTTAGAAAAAGCTGCTAAATTTCTACAAGCTTGGCATTCAATATTGGTCTCGAATTCAAAGCAACAAAAAAAAAAGTCAATTAAACTTATTCGACTTTATCGATTGAATTGATTAAAATTCTTTATCGAAGTATATTTGAGAATATGATTTCGAATATTCAACCCATTCTTGGAAGCCTTCAGTTGTAGTAGCTTTCCTAGCTTCTTCAATTCTAGTAATAAGACCATCGCAGCCAGTCATTGGAGATCCTTCTAATTTGGCTTATGAATAAAAGTATTGTCTATAATCAATCGGACCCTTTCAACTAACTTACATATAAGGTGACCATTTCATTCCGGATTTCATTAAGGCTATCAAATTAACAATAGCAAGAGTATAAATGGTACCAAGCAACAAATGCAAGGGATCTCTGAATATTGCGACCAATAATTTGGTTTCTGTTCCTTTAGATCTTAATTTTTACTAGAAACTGACCATAGATAATACAATTTTTTGGTGTTTTTATGAAAAGAAAGAAAAAGCTTTTGAAGACGTTCTCCAAAAACCTCAGTTTATTACAATCCAGTGTCTAATTATTCTGAATACTTGTAATCGAGGGGAACTCGAAAATCATTTTATTAGGTCACAAAGCACAAAATTCTACCATATCACATATGTTGAAGACTTTTACAATAAGAGGGAGCTTACTAGTAACATCTGTTAATATACGTTATAACAGCATTGTAATAAGTTTGGTTAGACAATGTAAAATTGTCTACAAATACTCAGATGTCATTCAGGAATAAAAAAAATAGGAATATGTAGTACATTCGATTTGTGTAAGCATTCTTACATTGGTGTTGTTCTCGTGTTACTTTATTAATATTTACAATTAAAATGTTGTAAATTTGGTTGTACCTGAATTTGTAGCAATTCTTTTCTATAAATTCAAATTCTTTTTTATGAGAGATTCAATGGTTTCAAAAGCGCGACGCATGCGTCTTTAAGAGGCTTTGTTGACCATTGAACAAATAATAATGAAAAAGCTCCAATGGTCCTCATGTATAATGAATGATGAGCTAATGTATAATATTAGCTCATAATATCAAAAGTTTATTCAACAAGAAATTTAAACAGGACACGTATAATTTCAAAATTGAAAAAAGCCCCAATGACGCCTTAAATGGCGTTAACATAAACCCAGAATCTAGTGTCATCAGTCAAATACTTTTTGTCTTTGGCAAGTTGATCGTGAATCCAGTTGACGCCATTCTTGTAGTTGGTGATGTCTTGAGTATAAGGGTCGCTCAAACCAGATTGACCATATCTATGACCAGCGAACCATTTGTCAGTACCATAGAATTTTTGAGATTCTTGTCTTGCTTTGATATCAGCCTTAAGATTTTTATTAAGTACTGCACCATTGTTGGCATTTGAGGCGGGTTGTCCTTTGAATTGAGAGGTTGAGGTACGAAGCATGAACCAGTTTTGCTTAAAGATACCAAAGTTAGCAGAGTCGCCCGACTTTTTGTCACCATAGGGATAGTCAGTACTCAAATGATCGTTTTCAAGCATAGCAATTGCAATATCCCAAATACCACCACCGCTTCTTAAGATAGCCTGCTTTCTCTTACCCAAACCAGGGACAATGTAGCTGCCTCTATCAGCAGCTGCAACGAGACCAATGACACAGAAGAAGACGAAACTAAGGTACTTGAGAAGCATTGTTTTTTTTGAATTAATTTGCAATTTGAATGATTGAAAAAAAAGAGAAGCTATTTTAACCTTTATTTATACTTGTTTAAATGAATGCATTCTTTGATACAGCGCACCATTTTTTTTTTTTTTTTTTTTTTTTTTTTTTTTTTTTTTTTTTCAATTGAAAAAATAAATTTGATAGGCATAAGTCAAATTAATTTATCAAAACAAATTTAATAAACAGAGGTGGATTATGACAGATCCGGAACTTCTGGTTTTTTTTTTTTTTCTTTTCTAAAGCCACATAAATTGAAAGTAAGTAAAATGTAATGGTTATTTTATACTTCAAATGACCACCAATGAATTGTACTGATTACAATATACCTTTTATTTTCCTAGTAGAAAAAAAGAAAAGAAAAAAGAATGCGTCTAATAATCAAGATTGATGGATTGTAGACTGTATGATTTGAAGAAAAAGATAATTGTGTAGGTCCGATGTCCATGTATAGGATATTGATTACGTATTTTCTTACCATTAATGGATTTCCGCAAGGATTGTTTCAAACAAGAAGATGTTGAACGTTGCACTTCAATTTAAATCAATGAAACAATCGTTCCACAACTTTTCTTTTTCAAATCGAGATTTTGTGAAGTTAATATATAAAAAAAATACCACATTTATTGTGTTACATTTTAACATTGACATAAGTCATTAAAGTAGTTGATATTAATCACTTTGTCTTAGCATTAAAGCCAACCAGCGCAATTAAAAACATTTGCAAAGACATTAAAAAAAAATGCAAGGCCCAGTATACAACTTCAAAGATTGCGGTGATCATTCGTGCCATTTCCATTTTTAGAAAAAAGAAAAAGGGACAGATTTAAAAGTATAATTTAAATGATCTCTTTGCCAAATGTAACGTAGCACACTAGACAGTGATATTACTTTTTAAAAATGAAAAGACTCAATGCTATAGTTTATTTTTTAACAGCAAGCGATGGTAAAGTCACTTTTCAGTTTTCTTCAAACACTTGTTCCTTCAGGACAGCGCCTTTGCTTTGTATTCCTAAAGTCATTTAGGGTGCATCTTGTCCTTCTCTTTCAGCCAGTCAATATAAAGCTTGCTATTTCCATACTTATACTTTAATTGCAGAGTGGAATCAATTAAAATTCTATCCAGATGCATCTGTAAAGATGCCTTTTTTTAATTTTTAGTGTTTTCTATACTCCTTGTCTTGAGCATAAAACGCTTTCTTCCATCTCTTCTCAATAAAACATGACTTCCTCAATTTGTATTCTGTCTAAGCAACCAATCTATTGCGTCTCCTTTGCGGGGTTTTCATCTTTTTTAAATTGAAAGCCTTGAAGCCAGTTATATGAAATTCAAATGTGAGGGTTACTTGCTGTGTAATAGTATTGAAAAGTGAATTATAGAGGTTTCATAGCTAAGACTGTGAAGATGAGCATGTTCCACGGCGATTACTGGTATAAGGAGGAATGAATTGCTTAGATTCCTCATTATATAGCTGCAAAGAAAAATATCCAATAATAATATTATATTTCTTTATGCTATTGATCATGGCAAACTCATTGTTTCAAAAAAGGTGAAAATGTCCTTTTGCATTTCATTCATAAAATCTTCAAGATTCATTTGTGTTGGAATGATGAATAGGACGTACTGAGGGTACATTGATGTCTTTAATGCCATTATTTCTTAAATTCTACACTGGAGACTAATTAATTATTCTTGATAATTATATATAGATCTCAAAGCCATTTTATAAAATATATTTCCGATCTTATTAGCGTAGACTTTTATGAAGAAAAAAAAAAAAAGAATAAATGTGAGTTTTGTTTATGAGTAAAGTTTCGCAAAATCTAAGTGGAGCTTTTTAGCAACAAGATTCCAGATAAAAGCGAGCCTTGATACGTTCAAACAGCAATTAATGCCCATTTTTTGTTTATCAAGTTTCAGAATAGGCAATGGTAATTTTGTTACACGTTAATGACAGAAATATCATTTGTTACTGAATTTAATGGTTTCTTTTATATACATGCAACATATTTTTTACATAAATTTCCCAAACCTTTAACATTTATTGAAAAAAAGGAATATCTACATGGTCATATTACTATTGCTTCTTCTTTTTCTTAATTAACTTTTTGCTTGAATATTCTTTTTTATATCCATTCTGTTTCTCCTCATTTATCTTTTCTGATTTTTACAGCCAAATACAAAGTCTCCTTCATGTCAAACTAAATGGCCTGAACAAACCTGGTTATAAACAACTTTTGTAATGTTCATATCCTTAAACCAAGCTCGAAAGCGTAGACGGGTAGCTTGTTTTGCAATGAACTCTAAAAGAAGAAGCACATAACCTTGTGAACAGGTTTATGGCGTATGGCTTTAGATGAATGTAAAAGTCGTACTTTTTACCCAGACTTTTTTTTTCTAGAGTAGCTTGCAGTTTATGAGGCTATGTATTGTTAAAAAGGCGTAGTAATAACAAAGGCGTAGTAATAACAAAGGCGTAGTAATAACAAAGGCGTAGTAATAACAAAGGCGTAGTAATAGCAAAGGCGTAGTAATAACAAAGGCGTAGTAATAGCAAAGGCGCAGGAATGTTGTCAATGATCGATACTACGCTGTTCATGATCTGTGATGCGCTAGAAAGAGTCTCAGGCATTTTTTGTGGTTTTTTTTTTTAAAATCAAAAGACGCATGCTAAGCATGAATAATGACATACAAGGTTAAGTAACAATCCTTCAAATAATCCAAATAAAGGCTTTATAAGGAGAACTCCTTAAAGGGCAGCCAATATTAATTGGCTTCTAGATGTAAACAAATATTATGCTTGTACTGTTAAAAAAGTGAACGTGATTATCTCCTTTTTTTATATAAACAATTTCAATTAACTAAAAAAAAAAGACATTTTCTTTTATATATCACTTGTTTCTTTTTATCACAAGCAAAAAAAAAAATGTCTATAAAAGATACTTCCCTTCGTCAACAAATCGCTTTAGCTGGAGTTGCTGTATCTTCCCTCGTAGTTTTCTTATCTTTAAAATATCACGACCGCCCTCTTTTTCGAAAAAGGATTCAGGGAATCCCTAACGTGAAAGGCTATCCACTTGTCGGTAACCTTCCAAGTATACTGAAGCACGGTGAAAGTTTTTATGATTACAATGTGGAGCTCTTTGAAAGTCATGACACACTTACATTGTAAGCAGTGATACTCATTTGAGTTTTTTTTTTTTTTTTTTTTTTTTTTTTTTTTTTTTTTTTTTTTTTTTTTTTTAATAACAAACGATCGCATAGAACCTATCCAGCAGCAGGCATTCCAGAGACAATTACTACAATCAACCCACAAAATATCGAATACATCTTGAAAAGTACGTGGCAGTCGACTGAAAAAAAAAAAAAAAAAAAACGGCTTTGTTTACCTTTATCTATAGCAAACTTTTACAATTATGTAAAGGGGCCCCAAGCAAAGATATTCCTGTATGATCTTTTGGGCTATGGTATCTTTAATGCTAACGGAGATAGGTGGAAATATCAACGCAAGACAGCAAGTCATATATTCAACGTGAAAAACTTTAGAGATCAATTCACAGAGTAATGATAATAATAATAATAATAATAAAAAAACCAACTACGGCTAATTTTTTTTTGAATATAGTGTGTTTGTTAAAGAAATGCATATTATGTTTGATAATATTCTTGAAAAAGCTTCTATAGAAGGAACGATTATTGATTTTCATGACGTTATGTTTAGATTCACATTGGATTCATTTGTATAGTAAAGTTGTTCTTTTTTGTTTGTTCCTTATATAAACTAAACCAACTTTTTTCTTATTTAGTCTTGGGTTTGGCATCCAGTTGGACACACTTTTGAATAAAGAAAAGGTTCCCTTTGCTGTATCTTTTGATTTTCTTCAACGCGTAAGTGCCGAGCGCTTTATTAATCCCTTAATGGGTATCAAAGAGAGTTTGGTGAACTTGTTTTGCTCTAAAGAAAAAACAACGCGCTACAATGTCAGCATAGTAGATAGCTTTGCCCAGCAAGTCATTGAACAAAGACGTAAGGAAATGAAAGAAGGCAAGACGGATCACAAGGACCTGTTGTCTCGTTTCATGAACACGACCAATGAATACGGAGAGAGGTTAAGTGATCGAGAGCTTCGAGATAACGTCTTGAACTTTATTATCGCTGGCCGTGACACCACTGCGCAAGCCGTGTCTTGGTTATTTTACTGTATCAGCCAACATCCTCAGGTTGAAAAGAAGATGCTCCAAGAAATTGAAAAGAATATTACAGAGGAGATCGAAAGTGACTCTACTGCTTTGTATGAAATTGTCAGTGAAATGAGCTATGTTCATGCCGTGTAGGTCTCTTTCACATACCAAGCTCTTCTTAACCTGTTTCACCTTAGGTTTTATGAAACGCTTCGCTTATATCCAGCTGTATCTTCAAATCAAAAATATGCTGTTCATGATGATGTATTACCTGATGGTACCCAAGTCAAAGCAGGAACATATATCGGTTGGCTTTCATATGCACAAGGAAGAAGCAAGAAAATTTGGGGCGAAGACGCCAAGGAATTTATTCCTGAAAGATGGATGGATGAAAATGGTAAATTAAAAAGAGAGTCTGCTGCAAAATGGACGGCTTTCCATGCTGGTCCTCGTGTTTGTTTAGGTAAATAAGACAAAATGCCTTTTTTTGTTTGTTGCTTATTTTTTTTTTTGAAGGTCAAAACTTGGCTACACTTGAGGCGCTTGTATGCATCATTATGATTCTAAGGCGCTATTCATTTAAGCTGGTGGAGAACCAAACGGTTACCTATAGCATTGCGTTGACATTACCAATGAAACATGGTCTAAAGATGACCATTGGAAAGCGCTAAAGCTATAAGATATGTCAGCTTTTAAACTTAAAAATTCAGCAGAACAATAAAATTATTGATATAATATTTACAAAGATGGATGACGGGTAATTTGTAAAAAAGAGGAAGACTTGATTTAAATTCAGGAAAGCCTGTTTTTTTTTTTAACAATAAATTTACAATCTCATTTTATTTTGAAGTTTTCAAAGAAGCATGCACACGGAAAAGGAGAAAAGTACGATAGCAGTGAATAAGGATGAAATAACTGCTGACCAAAAAGCGCTGACAGACATGCATAGTTATTTGGAGGACTAAGCCTGAGGAGTCTACAAAGAGCTGAAGGGCCGCATGAAAATAAGAAAAATAGAAAAAGGCTTGAATAGGAACCATTCGATGTACCCTGGCTTGCAAAGCTTATGCTTCTTTGTAGTTATGGATGCATATTACCTTTCTACTGCTGTGGCTGTTTTGTTGTTGGTATTCCGAAACAGACAGCGTAGCGTTTGGCTCAGTATTACAAAAAACACTTAAAACTTGGGCTGATGGGTTACCAAAAGCTAATAAAATAAAATAAAATAAAAACAACAAAAATCCTTTAGGAAGGGACATGAGGTTTTTTTTATTGCATGATTGGTTAAAATCCTTCTTTCCTTACAAAGTAGTATCCCTAGTTTGAACATTTGAAAAACGTCCCAATCTGATATAAAGTCATGAAAGACAACCACAGATCGATTTTGAAGGAGACACCTACTTTTGACCTGTCAAACGTGATGGCCAAAAAGTAACTCTGGCTTGATATATTTAGATTAAAAGATGGGCAAAGGCAGATATACTTGTGCGCAACAAGATACTTTACAAAATAAGAGGGCAAATGTATACACCTTTTTCGGAAAGAATTTGTACACTTGAGAAAAAAAAATCGTACAGTGATGGGACAGTAGAGGCCCTGGGACAGGAAATTTATAGAATCGTGTCTAAATAAGGCTATTCAAATTTACAAAATTATCTAGCGTCTATTACCACAAAAAGTAAATAGTATTGAATTTTTACTACTGTAGAAAAAAAAGGGTACTTTTGGGTGTTTATTTGTCGTTATCAATTTATTCTCCAGAACTACACATCCATAACAAGGTTTAAAGTCACAAATTTCAAGTCAATAAAGCATCTTTTTGAAATACAAGCTTTACGCATTAACTAAATAAGCGCGAAAGAAGCATTGAAATGCGTTCAGTGATTTTTTCATTTCCTTTCAAAACAGCACTGTTTGCAGTGATGGCCAGAGAACTTGGTGAATATGATCTTGCAAACTCCACCACATCAGCTTGTTCCCCGTTCTTTTCCTTGCAGCTCTGGCATGCTTCCATTAGTGATTTCAGAATTTTGGAGGCATTTATATCATCTTTTGTTTCAGGTTTCTTTTTCTGTGAGGAAATAAATTCAGACTTGATAAATACATCAAAGTCAGTCATCTCAAACTTGGTATTATTAGTTATCACTTTGGTTGCAGTAATTCGAAGAAGTTTTGACATTAGTTTCATGTATGACTTGTTGCTACACCCGTAGCCTTCATTGTTCGGTAGGCCACAGAGGGTAAAGGTAGTTACTGACCGGTGCAAGTCGTCATCGAATGGCTCTAATGTGGCTCGGAGCATATAATAGGTGGACTTATCTTACGAACTACTGGTTACTTGCCTTAACTTGAATATATTATTGTTCGTGATTGTTGACGTACTGGTTGGTGGATTGAAAGGTTTCCTTAAACTTTTTGACACTAATAGAACGCAGGTATATTTCTGATGCTATTGCTGACAGTGTGGTGTTTGTGGACTGCCTAACACTATGAATAGGCAAAGTTGAGATGGTTGTTGACGCAGTAATCAAAATATTGAACGATTCACTTCCAATCATGAGATTTATTGACAAATTTGGGGGGTCTGCCTTTCAATATAACCCGCATGTGAGGTTTCTGTATTTTTCTTGGCCGTATGGTCGCGTTTCATTGTCTTTCCCCGCATGAACATCAATACTACAGTTTCATCTCCTTGTATGATAAAACTTGTAAACAGATGCGGTACCGCCTCTAGTTTTGAAGGGAAAAGGCGAAAATTCATATTCAACAGCGTGATAATTTCATCGTCCATTTCCGTGTACGGCCCAGGTACATTGATAACCTTTGGATATGTTGATGCACAGATTGACGTTGTTAGTGGTGGAATATACGTGTGCTCATCGACTTGACTTGATAGACTCTGATTCACCGGCTGCGTGGCAGTAAATCTGGCATTTACAGGATACTCTAGATTTTTAGTTGACCCCTTTTCAAAATCCAACAGTTTTGCTACTTTTGGTGCCAAAGCATTGCTTATCAAGCTACAAACTGTAAGAACGTTGTCGTTTTTGTCACTTAATCTAAAGCTGATTTCCCACGGTTGGCATACAATTGAGTGTGCTGAATGAAATGATCTTGCTTTTTTCTATTTGATTTGTTGAACTCCTGTTGATGGCTCGATCATCTCCAATTGCAAATGTAAAGGGCTCTTCTTGCCTTAGTTTCCTTTTCGTTTTTCTACCGCACTCTCTGCACAACCCATTTTCATTTCGATGCAAGTCAATAGCCCCAGTTTTGCAGGATTTGCAAGTTGCACCGAGGACTGTTTTGTTTACACAAATAAAATGGAGATTCCAATAGGACCCAAGATTATATCTGATTTTATTTCATATGTCCAGAGTTTATATACTTTTCACAGTGTAGATAGTAACATATGTACTATGCGGATGGCGAAATGTTATATTCTATTATGTAGATCTTTACATAGTTTAACATAAGCACTTGTTCCTCATTCGCCAGTCCATTTTGGTATATATACATACATGTTAATAAGTCTACGTTTCCATACACTTACACCACTAATCATTAATAATGCTTGATTACTATACAATGATTATCTTTGAAGCACAACAATAACAATCAAATACAAAGTGAAAAAAATCGTGTAACGCGTTGACAGTGCTCATCAAAATAAAGGCGAATGAAAGCGTGAGGGCAAACAAAAAAGCAAAAATGTCCTCCAGGCGTGCAGAAACATGATGAAGACCAAGGGTGCAATTAGTTTCTTGCTAAAAACTAGGGGCAGTTTGTTTGTTGAAATGGTTGGACACAATCATTTTATAAATTCTATCAATGTCCCTAAAATAAAAATATGAATTTGTTCAAAAATTCCTTTTTAAACTTTATAAAATTTCCTGCCCCAGGACCTCTACTGTCCCATCACTGTACGAAATTTCTTTTTAGTGTACAAATATTTTTTCTCAAAGTGTGCGAATACTTTCCGAAAAAGGTGTACAAGAATAAGAGAAGGAAAAAGATTCTTTACTTTGTGATGTCGTCTTGAATCTTTATTCGGATTACATCATGAATCATTCATCAGAAAAGGGAAGAGAGGACTTTTCATATAAACTATATATTCAAAAGGGGTAATCTTTAGCCATCAAGTCCTTTCTTTACTTTCATACACTATAACCCGGGCATGAACACTAGAGTTCTATTATGGTGTCAATACAAAAACAACTTTATAATATTATGCTGATAAATTAGGCACACACTGAATCATTTAATTGACTTGTGTTTTTAAGGTCTTTAAGCAAAACAACCCATCCTATCACCGTCACAAGCAAATTTGCAAACTGAATCTACCCTCTTTCAGCCTGTGTCAAGAACAAGATAAATACCGGAGTTTGAACACAAGCAAAAATACTCTCCGTTTTGCATGACACTCTTTTCTTTCTTCCAAACATGAAACAACTTTTTTTATTCATTTCATTCACTGTTTCTTGTTTAGCTTACAAGACAATCATAGATATCATCTCTGATCAAGAAAGATTTTCAACTCTCGTCAGCCACTTGCAACGTACAGAGCTCATACCCTTCATCAACAATTTATCACGAGCCACTTTATTCGCACCAGACAATATCGCATTTGCCAAATACCCTCATGCTATCACTCGAGAGACGTTACTCTATCACATATTGCCTATTAATCTCATCACATCCGATATGCGACATGGTCAGCTGGTAGAGTCCATGTATGAGCGCGATGGATATCTCGAGTCCGGACAACGTATCAAATTGACTAAAAAGCTGTTTACGATTCATTATGCGAATGATGCAAAGATGATTGATAATGACATCTTTGTCAATAAAGAAACAGTCATTCATGTCATCAATCGTGTGCTTGAACCACCAAAATCGCTAGGTAAATCATCTTCGCATCCACTGAACAGGCTAATCACAAAAAAAAAATTTTTTTTAGAGGATTTACTTTATTCACTTGACAGAAAAATGTATGATTTAATAAAGAAGGCCAAATTACCCTTGTGGATGAATAACAAACCTCTTACTACTTTTATATCCAAGCGATATTTATTGGATAGATTTAAACAGATTGAGCAAGACTATTTGATATCACACTATGGTTTAGAGGAACTTCAGATGATGTTGAAGTACACTATTATTTCAGAACCTGTTTATTTTGATAATATTGGAAGAGGAGAAACAAACTGTAGGTGACATAGGATGTACGCAGTCACTGATATACATTGAAATAGATGCAACTGAATCGGGAAAAGTAATAAAGATCAAGTTGGACGATTGTAATGAGATCACTGTGAACGGATTGAGAGTTTTGGAAAGAGACATTATTGCTGCCAATGGTATAGGTATACCTATTTTATGTACTTGATTATTAAGCCATCATTTATAGGTGTTGTACATGTATTAGAGGATGTTCCTTACACAAACTCATTTGTGTTTGATACACGAAAATACCTTATTGGCGTGAATGCCACCAAATTTGTTTCTTTAATTGACCAATATCAGCTCACTTCACTTATCAGTAGCAATAAGACCATTTTGGCTCCTTTGAATGAAATGATGGATGAAGATGATATTCCCAATAATCAAAAAGTACAGTGGTTGACATATCACATCATCCAAGGTGCTTATCCCCCAGAAAATTTATACGACATGATGCTACTCAAGACCCTTTACAATTCTTCTATGCTCAACAACCGACCCCAACGCCTTGTGGTTCATGTGGGTAGAAGCATAAGAGAAGAAAAGGATTTGATGAACTCTGCTTATAGTTTCAATCATCAAAAAGTGGTTGGAAAAGAGAGTAAGATAATGTGGACAGAGTACATGACTTCTTACTTTATTATCTAGTGTCTATCGATGGAAACATCATCTATCGAATCTCAAAACCACTTGGCCTTCCACTGGACATATTCAGTACGCTCGTCGTCGATCTCAACCTGTCGACTTTTATCGCGGCCATCTACATCTCGAATGCAGCAGACAAGATCAGATCAGCCAAGGGTATCACCTTATTTGCTCCCACCAATCAAGCCTTTCGATCCCTCGGCCTTTTATCCCGCTACCTCTTTCATCCCTCTGGCCACCATGACCTTCGAAAGATCCTGGAATATCACGTTGCTCTGTACCCCTTCTATTACCAGGACTTGCTCCATCACGGCCTACAGCCCGTCGACACCTTGCTGACAAACGAAACGCGCTTGATCAACAGCACCCGACAGCAAGTCAGGTTTGGATCTGCCCTGGTAGAAGCATCCGACCTGCCTGTCTCTAACGGCGTCGTTCACATGGTACACACCATCCAGATCCCCACCACGGTCCAGATCAGCCACCGTCGTCTGCTGAGAGGCATCGATGCCAACCTGATGGAGATCGTCCTCACACGGACCGGTCTGAAGGATCAAATCGAAGGCACCGACTGGCTCGTCCTGGCCCCGACCGACAGGGCCTTTGAGCAGCTGGATCTCGAGTCTCTCTGGAACGACACCGCTCGGCTCGAACGGCTCGCCAAACTTCACATCTTGCCCCGAAAGCAAAAGTCACTTTTGGGTGAATACGACACACTGCTGGCATCGGCTGCGAACAAGGTCGTTTTGGAATCGACCGGGTCAGGTACGAGGATGGTCAGGGTGCTTGGACAACCGCCGGGTATGCATGCTCATGTCCTTGACCTCGGACATCTTCACCAAGGTGGGATGGTGATCGAGATCGATGCCGTGCTCTTGCCTGTGGATGATACCCGTCAAGCTCGGTCCATCTTTGCTGCCCTTTTCTGGATCGGCCTGATCGGTCTGGTGCTTACCGTGGCCTATGTTTTCTTTATGCGAGCGTACTCAGAGAGAGATAACTATCAACCTATCTTGGACAGGGAGCAGCCAAGTGAGGCAGAACAAGAAGAAGCAGAGGCTGGCTATCGAGTGTATCAATAAAACATTTATTTCTTACCACTGTCCATCAAACCCAAAAGAGAACTTATGTATGAGAACTCGTCTAAATGACGGTAGGATACGGCTGCTGTTCAAAGTAAAAAAGCAGTCATTTCCAATCTTTCTGCCCCGCTGTTGATCCACAGAAATACTTTAATAAGCCACTTATTTTCTCTCTCTTTTTCCCAAATAAAAAAAAAAAAAAAAAACTTTAATCATGGCCCAAGATCGTAAGTTGTTTTGAAGTTCAAGATTCCCCCTTCCTTTTTTTTTTCCTGTCTCTGTACGTCTTGATTAACTGTTAAACTGATAGTTCAAACTGGAAATCAACCCATATCTAAATATGCTCACGCTGATAATGAACCTCAGAATGGTACAAAGGATAAACCAATATTTAATAATGTTTAACCATCGAATATGACAGCAAAGGAAAGAGTTCAACAAGAATTAAAATTACTACATGCTCGTAAACAAGCTATGGATCTTAAAAAACCAAATGCATCAGTACATAAAGTAAAGAAAGGAGGTGTGAAAAAGGGATCAAACAGTAAAAACAAAAAAAGATTGCTCGAGCACTGGCAGTAGCTGAAAAGGAAGAAAAGAGAGTAGAAACAGCCCAAGAGAAGGCACGACAGCGCAAGATGGTCAAGACACTTTGGCAATAATTATTTTCATTTTGCAGCAAACCATTTCTATTTATTATAAACCAAGACCCAATTTATCTCTACGAATCACAGCTTCAAGTGGAGCAGTGATACCATTATTGCTTGTGCCCAATGCTTGTCCTTGCTGCCATCTAATATATCCTCAATAAATAAATGTCATCTTTGCTAGCTATTGAAACTTACCCCATCGCAGCCAACATGCGGTGCCCAATGTTATCATCTCCGATCGGTGCCACGTTTTGACCCACAATGGTTCCGTGTGTTGCCACATTGACCTTCTTTTTCGATGCCTTCTTGTCTTTCTCCTTCTTTTTATTATTCTTTGGCTGTCTTGCTCCTTTAGTGTGAAGTGCGAACTGTTTTTGAGTGATTCTAGCGTGCTCATCCATACTGAATTGCATTTCTGAAATATAACGATCAATGGAACTTCGATTGGTTGGCAAGTAGGTCTCTGGTGTCTTTCTGACTACGATATGACGTATTTCACGATGCCCAGTTCCTTTAGAATACAAATTATAATATTCAGAAAGGATATGCACTTGCTTCCTCAAAAGACCTGGCATAGGCGCAAACTCAAAGCTAGCGATTGAATCGTCTTGAATAAAATCTCTCAAACGTCTATACAGAAAAATGATGAATAAAAGGGTTTTTTTTTTTAAAAAAAGAAAGCTTACTTGTCAATTTTAGTCAAGCTAGGTTGTTCTTTAACTTGTTCTCCTTTCTCCTTGTTTTTACCCTTTTGCTTTTGTTTTCTCTTTTCTTTTGCCTCCTTCTTCTTCTTCTTTTCTTCTTCTCTCTTCTGCTGCTTTTCATACCATGCACGCATGCCTGGCCGTAAGCTTGGGGGAACTTGTGAGATGGCAGCTTCTAATGTCTGTCCAAATATTTCAGGATCCACAACGGCATCACTGGCATCCTGTTTTTTCTTTTTACTGCTTTTCATTATCTTTTTGTGAATATTATCTTTTGTCATCATGGCCTCTTCTTCCTCCATTTCCGTTAAAATCCTTCTCACTCGCTGATCCTTTGTTTCATTCAACGTATCATAATCATACTCATCCGATACTTGCTCTTCCTCATCTTGCAATCTTGTTGAAGCAATGAACTCTTCTAAATCTTCATCACTTTGAAGCAATACATTCTCCACATAATCTTCCATGATCAGCATGTCTTCTTCTAATAGTTCATCTTCTTCTGTGTCATCAAGGTATCCATCATGATAGAAGTCATCATCTCCTTCACTCTCATCAACATCACTTTCAAAGTCCTCAATACTATCATCCGTACTATCATCATTTTGGCTCTTTGATAAATAACTTGTATCCTTCGAACTTTCACCTTGCTTTTTCTCTGGTTCTTTTAAAGAAAGATCAGCCATTGAACGAAGAGTGGTTTCATCTAATTCACTCGTATCATCCTCTTTTTTTTAAAGAAAAAAGTAAGCTTTCATTTTTTTTTTTAATGTCATTCAAACCTTTGTTGTCTGGTGAATCGCTTGATTTTTGAAAATTCAATGGTTGAAGATACATTGTCTTTTTCTGTCCCTTTGAAGGTTTAGATTCAAATTGTTTATTATCTCCCTTCTTCTTTTGCTGCGGATGCTTTTTCTTTTCTATACTCAATCACAGTCAAGCCTTATCCGCTTTATTATTTTATTATATTTACTCAAGTTTTGTGGTTGATTGTCTTGTTCGTCGCTACTGAACTGTCCATAAATTCTAAAGTCGTCTTCCAACTCAAAATAATCTACATTGGTTTCTGGACGATATAAAAAGCCATCTCTCGTAGGAATCAACTCTCTACGACCACCTCTACCATGACCACCTCTACCATGACCACCTCTACCATGACCACCTCTACCACGGCCTCCTTGTCTTCCACGACCTCTTGATCCTTTATGATGTCCTCTCATGGCTTTAACTAGTCTTTTTTGTTTAAACTGGAAGAAAAAAAAAAAATATAAAAAAAATAAATAAATTCTGCACTTTATTGGTAAAAAGTGACAGCCTTATGCAATTCGTTAAAGTGAATTGCTGCGGAAAATGTTGCACGGAGTGTTCTGCGGAGTGTTCTTTTCCAAAAAAAAACAGCAGCTGCTTTGGCCCCAAAATGATAAAGACAAATTGAATTGTATTCATGATCATCAAGGTACCTAGGATCAAGAATGAAGGAGGTATTGTTCATACAGAATACAGTCAATGTGGAATTTATTCATGCAACTAGAACAAGGTGATCAGTTGTAATTAATCTTTGTATGATCAGAACATACACAAACATATTGGCTACAGGTTGAATATGACATCAATTGATATATGAATCGATTGGAACATACACCTCGTACTAACTTGGGCTTAGTTTCATGTCCAAACAGTAAATATAAGCAAAAGTGGTGTTATTCCAAGCACCATGGGAAAAATACCCCCTTTAAGTACTTTCTCTTGTTCACCCATCCTATCATAACAAATAGGAAGCCAAATCTTGTACAAAGGTGGCTTTGTTCAGAATTTTGAAAAGCTTGGAATATCAAATGAATGTCGATTTCTAAAGAGCACAAATTAATGTAATGAATCAGTTGAAGCTGTTTAAAAATACAAAGATTGTTTTGTTAAAATGATACTTTTCGAAATAAAATATGGTAGGACAAGGTTAATGAGAAAGAAGAAAAGATGTTTCCATGTACACATAAAATTGTTTCTTTTATACATGATGGCTTTGGGGGTATTTTTTTAAAAGGCATCTTTTTATCCTTACCTAGCTTCTTTTAACTCTTATCAATCACTTTTGTAGAATAATCTGATGTAAGCGTTTCCTTTCACATGCTTCTTTGCTATCCAGCAAATCAAATGAACAGGCCGATTACGCTCTAGGCAACACTACCTTTTTGCTGTGAAACATGGCTTGTTTAAACGCTTTAAAGTGATCGATGTTACCTTTAGTTCCGCAAACAGCGATCATTCTCTCAATCAGATCAATTGACAAGTAACCAAGTATTATTTTGTGCTATTATTGGTGGGTAAAGGAGGTCCTTGTATTTAAATACGTAACAAGTTGTAGTCATATCTTGGTGCAAATAGAGATGTTTTGAAGAAGCAGAGGATAGAAGAACATGATTACTCTTAAAAATCACGAAGGTTGAGGAATGGTAGGGTCGATGCAAAGTAGACTGTGGGTATCTGGCATCTTAATATCGTGTCTTACACTTATTTTTTGTAATCACAATTCAGCCATCCTTCCTTGTACCGACTTGATTTTCATCAGCCTTGGGGTTGCTGAAGAATAGAAAGGGTTTGATATCTTTAGCAGAAACACATACAGTGTGGCAAATGACTTGTTTTCTTGTCACTGTCTTTGGACAATGCTGAAATGAAAGCAAGACAAGTACATCAATTTGTGTGGTTTTATTGTTCTTTTGGTTATAAAGACTATCACTAAATCTTGCTGTTATTATCGTACTTGACATTGGAGCTTGTTCAAAAGAGCGATGTATAAAGCGGATTGAGGCATAAACACTTGCGCACACAGCCGGGTCAATCCGAACCAAACATTCTTTCATCACTTATCTCTCAATCACCCAATGCACAATCCAATCCGTCCCTCAATCAAGTCGTACAACCTATTTCACTCTCCTACACCATCCATCAAGGTTTGACTTTACATAAAATGAGTCCCATCCCATTCATCTCCAACAGTTTCTTGCCTTGCTTAATGATCATTGAAATCTCTTTTTCAGATAATGTAACAGTGTGTGATTCTAAATCTCGTTTAAGTTATGTTTATTGTACTTGGTTGCTCATTTAATTGAGCCAATAGTCCTTTACGGTTCATGCAATATTGTTCCATCACGTATACATTGTTTGGGGAGGATATGTGGTCTATAAAGAAGTCTTCTCTATTTTGTTTGAATGTTCCTCAAAGTGAACTGAGTAATGCTTTTGGACTTGTGTTGAATGTTATAGACATAGGTAGGTAGTGTGATTTGATTTATATTTCACTGCTTGCGTCAAGTTTTGATAATAAAATAATGCCTTCTTTGCTATTAAATTCAGCTTTTGGTGATTTATTGAATAAATAGATTCCTCTACATTAAATCATTCAACTTTATCATCCATATAATAGCTCAAATACGATAGTAAGCATATTTCATCGTATTTACAGATAAAGAGTTTTCTAATGCTACGATTCTTTATTCTGACTTTAATACCTTGTGACTGTAATGAAAAGCGGTAAAATACCTTTTGTAATTTACTTGCCTGAAATATCAGTTTTATATAGTTTGCTATTCATAGTAAAAGAAAATAGAGGATGCATTCCCCCATTAAAATAGTATTTATACCTTTAGTGAATAGTAGACATTCATTTATATCCATAATGTGTACAGATTATAGATTAATACTTTTATTACCTTTTCTCAATAATTCTTTCATGGAATACAAAGCTTATCTTTTTTATTGCATGTAAGACATAAAATTCATCACTGAAAATAAAATACAGGTACCCAAGTTATAAATTGAGTGTAACACAAACTGTATGATTGTTCGAAAGGTAAAAAAAAAATGAAAGAGGGCAAATTGTTTTTGATTCTCCACTAAAATCAGATAAGCAAATGGAAAATGGACAATAAAGAGTAAGGCTTGAAAAAACAAAGTGATTTTATTTCCTCCTCTTCTTTTTTGAAGCCCACAGTGATGCTTTCTGTGTAAAAGCCCATCCAAGTCTAATTGGTGAATTCTTGTGTGATTTCCTTTTTTTTTTTTTTTTTTTTTTTTGCTTGCGTACAACCTTATTCTGGGATCAAAAATAATGGCAAATGTGTAACACTCTCTTCCAGATCTTCTCAAACAAAAGAAATGTATAAAAAGGGCTGCAAATTGATTCTTTTCCAACCTTTTCCCTTTTTCTTTACCTTTTTCTTCTTCCCTTTCCTTATAGAAATGAAGTCCATTGTTGCTGCCATTGCTGCTCTCGCTATTACCATGGTCTCTGCCCAGAGTACGAACATTGTTACTCCTCACGCTCCCACTCTTAACCAAGTTCTTACTGCTGGTGAGACGACTACGATCACTTGGACTCCCATCGCTGGCTTCGATACTATCTCTACCATCGATCTTTTGCAAGGTGCTTCCTCTGCTCTTACTCCCGTTACTGGTGGTCACGTCGCTAGCAATGTTGCATCCTCTCTTGGTTCTTACTCTTGGACAGTTCCCTCCACTCTTCCTGCTGGCTCTGACTGTAAGTTGAATAGAAAAAATTGAATTTTCAAGGGAAAAAGAGGTTAACGTATAATGATGTAGACGCTTTAAGCTTTGGTTCTAGTCCTAACGTTTCTTACACCCCCTACTTTACCATTCAAGCCGCTTCTGGTAATTACTTTGAAACATGGGAATTTTTTTTTTATTCATTATTTTTTTTTTAGGAACTTCTGGATCTTCATCTAGCGCTGTTTCTTCATCTGCTGCTCCCTCTTCATCTGCCGCTGCTTCATCTTCCGCTGCTTCATCCCCCGCTGCCAGCTCTTCAGTTGCTGCCTCTTCATCTGCTGCTTCTAAGCCTGCTTCTTCCAGCCCTGCTGCTGCTGTTTCCTCTAACGGTTCTAAGCCTGCTTCCTCCAGCCCTGCTGCCGCTTCATCTTCTGCTGCCTCCGTCAGCACCTCTGCTGGTAACAAGAATGTCGCCGCTGTTGGTATCATGGCTGCTGCCGGTGCTGTTGTCGCCGCTCTTATTTAAAATGGAAATTTCCTGAAAGCTTATTTTTAATTTTTTTTTTCTTACGTCTCTTAATAATAAATACTTTTTCCCAAAATTATCTCTCGCATACTTTTTTTGAATACACTTTTCAAATTTGAAATTCAGACCAAATCAACGATGATCATTGGTACACATTGTGTGTCGATGTTCAAAAAGTGTTTTCAGGTATTGGATTGTTTAGTACAGGTACACTAAATATAGAAAACGGTCATATCTCCCAAAATGGTAGGGTTGCCATTTTAAAATTGAAAGGGTTGGCAGGAAAGAGGTAGATATTTTTATATTTGTCAATGATCAAAAAAAAAAGAGTGCTGCTGTCCAATGTCTCCACACGGCGCTTTTCCCCGCATACGAGTGTTCTTCAAGGTTCTCTCCTTACCTTTATACACCCACCAGCTTCCTTCAATATGGCGGCCTCGAATGATGACTGACAATCTATCTGCTGAAGATGCCACCCCGTTACTAAATTGCCCACTATATGCTGGTACTGTCGACTGGCACACTATGATTGTGTTACTCAAGGTGTGTGAAACTCATGGCTTACAAGTTGATAAAGGTGGAATCCAGCGAAATGTGTTATTCTGAATAAATCATACTGAGCCTCTTGACTTACAAACTTTATGAGCATGCCCTGCCTCGTCAGCCTTCGTTTGCTTACCTGGGCGTCCCATTCAAACCTGGCGGCTTTCAAGGTCTTCAAGCTCTTATTTAAACTGTTCCAAAGCATCAGTAACCATGAACATCCTCAACACAACAGGAGTCAACCCTACTGGTTTCTCACAATGGCTCTCTTCAAAGTTCTATGCCAATATTGTTTGCCGACAGATGGAGTATGGACTGGCGAGCTACCTATTCGCAAGCTCACAGAGGAAATAACGTGTGATACACAAAGCAAACGCACAAGAAAGATGGATGGAGCCCATGACAGACCGTCCACTGAAGGGATGCTTCCTATGGCGAAACTACCTACTATGACAGGAAGAGTTCACATTTTGCAAGCCCAGTTTCTTTATCGCTCCTTACATGTACTGGAGGATACTCTTCTTAGACGCCCTCATGTCCAACACACCAGAGGATACAGTCTCCCGAGAACGGTCGACGACAACGAATGCCTATCAAAAAACGATCCTCCCGTATCTTCCGGGCCCACTCAACGTACCGATCTACTACAGCGTTTGCTGCAAAGGATCGCGGACCTAAACTATTTTTCCACTGTCGTCCACGATCGGGATTGATCCCTGTACTCTGGTGACCTATGACAAGTCAAGAACGAAGCCATTATATTCGCTAGCGTATTGGTTGGTTATTTGGAGGTAAACCAAAGCCATGCCCAAGACATCCATCTTACATGCTCTGGTATCCATTGTCTCGATAGACATCAATGCATTTGCTTTTTCTGCAACTATGCCTGGTTCTTTACCATTTCTTTTTAATAAACTTCCCACGATGGACTGACGCTTGACAGTTCTGCTGGCCTGTGATAGGCACAATCCTTGTGATTGACAAAACAACATGACTGTCTTCCTCAGAGTACCACATCTCTTGATAAACACTTCCTTTATCACTCACTTTCCTTTCATTTTTTTTTTTTTTTTTTTTTTTTTTTTTTTTTTTGCTCCTTGTTTCCCAAAGGATGTTTTGTTCTCTTTTTCTTCCTTTGATTGATCTTGTTCGGGCGGCTGTTTATTTTTTTTTTCTTGTGCTCAATTGGACATTAAATACATAAAATACATTGTTTTTCATTTTTGCCATGAAATCAAACGTGTATTTTTCTATTCAGTTCCTTTTTTTTATCCCTACCGTACGAGGGTAGTATGAAAAGAGATTAAAAGAGATTTTGAATGAATATAATGAAAGCAACACAAGCATGCCATGTAATCCACAAGATGACTTTTCAAGCTATTGGACTATAAGGCATGTTGGTTGAAATCCTAATAACAATACCGACTTTAATGATGTTACTGTTGAAAGTCTAAATAAACTGAATATAAACATGGCATATTTTTACAAAAACAAATTCAACAATTGACATGCAGCTCTATTTAACCCTAAACTTTAAAAAAACACATTAAAGATGTATGAAGAAATAAAAGAAAAATGAATCAAAATAGAATATAGAGCAATTAATGGACACACAGAACATATAAAAAATGTATTTCTCAACAACAACAGACTCTTTTTTTCTCCAACATCATGTAACTTTAAAATACAATAAAAATGACCTTCTTTTCTCTTCTGTGAAAAAAAGAGGGTTGTTTCTCTTCTTTTTTCTTCTTCTATTCCTTTTATTACACGCTCACACAAATTACACTTTTAATTTTCTGCTGCTTGTATCAGAGTGATGTTATCTCCCTTTAATAAAACTCGACCTAATATATGCATAAATCAATGGCTCGCTTCATCATTCTTTGCTTTTTACCAATTTTAACTCTTGTTTTGTTCTTTACATCCACTTCTTCGGCGGCTTCAAGTACTAGATTCATAAATTCGTCAAAACCCTACAAGAGAAACGCGTCAAAACAATGAGTGATGTCTTTTTTTTTCTTTCTCTCTTACAATGATTTGTCCTTCAATTCTTAAATCACTCTTTTCAAACAACCAGATTTGAACTCTTGATTTCTATATATTTCATTCTTTTTTTTCAGTCTTTGTTTTATTGATTAATCCAATCTGAATAAAAACTTACATTTTGAAGGTATCTAAAAATAAGATTCTACAAGTTACAGTGAGTCATCCTATTTTGAGCACATTTTTCTGCTTTCTGTACTTACAATGGGTTGGACCATAATCTTTTGAACTTTGGACGACATCTTTATAAATAATTAGTACAATTTACAGAGAGAGAGAAGAAAGAAAAAAAAAACATAATAAAAAAAAAGCTAGTCCTTTATTGAATATCCGATGTTTGCGTCATACATACATTTACAATTTCTTTGCGCCCCAACTACATAAGAAAGAGGTTAAGTGAAATACAGTTGGAAAAAAAAAAAAAAGAAAATTTACACTCGAATGGTACTATCATCACCAGCAGATACATATTGCATCGGTTCAACGGGACACCAACTAATACAATTAACGGTACTTTCATGTCCTTCCAGTGCGTCTAATAATGTTTCCTGATCTCGACTCCAAATATAAACAAGATTATCTGCAGCAGATAAGTACTCAAGTCGTGTGCCCATTTCACTTTATACCTTCACTACCACTCAAAATAAGCGATTCATCTATTCCGCCAATAGTAGATCGTATAATATATTCTTTTTGCTTTTGTCCGGAATATTTATGAGCTAATTCTAAAGTATCCAAATCCCACAAGTGAATCTCTTGAATGTCTTGGATATTAACAAGTGCAAATTTTCCATCCTTTGTGATAGAGAGCGAAGTGATTGTTCCTTCTTCTGTAATTTTACCAACTTCGACTATTTTCATATCCTCTACATTGTATATCGTAATACATTTATCCAGTCCAATCGTAATCAATCTCTTGCCGTCCTTGGTCATCTTCATGTCCGTCGTACGTTGAACTGCCCATCGTGCGATCGGACTCCTGTCATCCACAGACTGTTGTAGGGTGAGTAAAGTGATTGGCTAATGATGTCATTCTTCAATATTTACCCACATAAATAATACTTTATCGCATGCACCCGTTATGAAATGTGCATTGTCTGGTAACCACACACAACTAGTGACCTGATCTTTATGCTGTATAAATGTATGCATCAAGACACCTGTATGAGGGTTCCATAACCTGACAGCATTGTCTGTACCGCATACTAATAATTTTGAATCATCTGGAGACCAAGCACAATAAGATCCACTCACTTCACTTCTAAATGACTGTATTTGCTCAAAAGTCTAATCAAACGTATCAGCAAATAATGTACAGTCTCTAAATATGAATTACCTCCATGTCCCAAACGATACATGATCTGTCTTTGGATACCGAAGCTAAATATTTTCCGTTATTTGAATAAGCAACATGCCATATCTCATCTATGTGTCCATGCAAGACTTCTATCGTGTGTAATGGTAATACATCTCTATAGGATCATTAGCAAAAAGTATCATTCACACTTTCTACCTTATCCCTTTTACCTATCACAGACATGATCTGAAAACAATGAAAATTCAAATTCTTTCCTTGGATTATGATAAAAGCACTGTCTCTTTTGCCATTCGACAGCTTGATTAATTAAACTTAATAATCTGTGCTTAGGTATCATTGCAGATGATTCAATATAGTCTACAGTCTATTAGCAACATAAACTTAGGATTCTATCTAGCTCTTTACTCTGTAATTCAATCAATAAAAGTTCTCTTGAACTGCCGTTCGTTCCATCCCACTGGGCTTGTGTCATGACGTCTTCTATCGAAGAACACAATACCAAACTGGATAATTGATGTAATCGATCCGTATTCTCTCCCAAAGGTGTAATCTCATTTCGCAACACATACAATGCTTGCATCGTTTCATTCTTTTCTAAAAGTTCCAAAAATTTTTGTTGTCTAATCAAAAACTGAACCTTGGCTACCACATTTGGACTGTGAGAGATAAAGGGTAAATCGCCCAAGAGAGTCTCTGCTAATGCCCAATCTCCTTTCAAGATGCTAGAACGAAAATAAGATACAATGTCTGACTCTAAAGAGATGCCAGACTCTGTCTGTAGAGCGGAAGCTGTTTCTCTACAAGAAAAAGGATAAGAAGGAGGTAGTGGATATAAAGAGTGTGTTTACTGATAACCAAGATCAATTAATGACTGCATCATCAACCTAACAAGTTCTTCTTTTTTAATATTGTTTAATAAATTACTTGACGAAGACTTTGCAATGGTCTTTGTTGTTGTCTTGGGTGAAGTGTTTTTTGTAATTTGCATATTTGGTATAGTAAAAACAAGAGATTTTTTCTTTTTTCTTTTTTTTTTTTTGGGTTCTTTTTTTGGTTGTTTTATTAAAGGAAAATTATATAAAAGATAGTTTAAACACGGATTTTTTTTTTATTATTTTGTTTTGTATGCAGATTTAAAAAAGGCAGAAAGTGAAAAGTCACACAGATCCAATCAAAATGAAGATCAGCAATAAATGTGTGTGTGTGTGTGTATTAGAGTGATTCCACCGTCAATTGGATGATTTTTTGAAAATGGCAGTTGAACTTGAGAGATTAGTTTAACCCAAGAAAGCAACTTTTATTCCTCTTCTTTTTGAAAACAGACTGGTCAAATTAGTTGACAAATAAAATGGATTCTTTTCTCTCACAAAATAACATGAACCTGGACCATGTTTTCATTTTCATTTTTTTGTTTGTTTAATTTAAGGTCCAATTGAGTGCATAAAAATAAAAAATACAAAAATGTCCGCCCGGACCAGGCCAATCTGTTAAGAAGTGAATGCTAAGAAAAAAAAAATCACATTTTGGATCAAGGGTAAAAAATATAAAAGGGAAAGGAACGAGTGGAGTCATCAAAAGAAAGTTAGAGGAATTGGCTACAAGAAGATTTTGATCATGTGGGTGCTTGGCAGGAATCGATTTGTTATGATGCAGCTGGTCTAATTCGTGCAGTACTGAGTCTATCATCGGCCATGACTGTGATCAGGAGAGGACGACCTAGAGGGAATCAAAGGATGTAGCATATTCACAAGAAATGACGATAGATCTTTTATAGTTTCGGGTATAAACAGGTGTCGGTGCATAGTAAGGCAGTCAATAGCGTGGTTTTTTTGAGAGGTGCTGTGTGGGATGCTTGAGACATGGGCTAAGCTTGCCACCAAATAGCCAGACCTATCTCCATCCTACACAGCGACTACGTTCTGTACTGGACACAAGTAACCACATTGTGGGATTCACAGGCACAGATCGGCAACAGCTAGAAATTAGTCTCATGAAGGAGGTGAGATGGAATGACCGAGGGTTTCCCAAACGAAGCTCCGGTTAACTGTATCCCATGCAGATTTTATATCAAAAAAGATTAGGATCAGAGTGATGCGGTATTGTGAGCGTAAGATCTGACAGATTTCGGAGAGGCAGATGGCTTAGTCCAGAGCACTACGAGACCCATGGAAACTTACTTATGCGCTATCCAGTGGCGATCCTTCAGTTTGTACAGTGCTTTGTATACAGCGCTCCACGGTTTTTCTAAAAGCGGTGATCAGACCAATGGGGACGATAATCACATGAGTCAGATGGCGAATCTTTCGTGTATATGAGAACAACTTGAGCAATACGCCAAGGCCATAGAACGTAAGACCAGGACCAATGCATTCGGAATAGAAAGTGAAGGATCGGTGCCAATAAGTGCTGCATAAGCTGTAGGATTTCAATATGTCGTTAGCCCACGCCGGGAACCTTCTTAGTGGGCAAGGGATGAATGGCTGAAGCTATGTTGTCAGCGGTGATGGGACAATCTAATATAAGGGATAAAGCAGATATAGCCATGACGTAACATTGAACCTTTCTGATATGATCACACTAGAATATACCTTTCAAGTGAGTTACCATAGCGTTCGCTGTCTATTGTGGGTCCTTTGGGAGTAGGGAAAGTAGGCTCCAGCGTCCAATGTTTGCGAATACGGCTGATCTTGAATATCGCCTTTGTGTATTCTCCAGATGCCATTGGCTCACAGAAATTACCCCCAAATTACTCAAAGACACTGAGTAATCGATCGATGTACGGCAGCTTGTGCTTCCTGATGTCACAACCAGTAATGGAATTTGCCGAGACCGTGTGATTTACCTCACTTTCTCTAGCAAAGTCCTCGAATCTAATAAAGCGCATATTGTTGGACAGAGTTTGGTGTTCAACTTCTCAATAGTCGCATTCACTGTTTGCAGGCTAGTTTGGAAAGGGTGAGTGCTACCATAGCATAGCAGCGGCGAGGAAAGACCTTGAAAGCGATCCAAATAGACGTCATGTTTGTTGGGTCTTTGAGTTTGCCAAGATGTCATGTAAGGTGAGGGTATCTCGAGAGTCGAGGGACAGCGATGATGGTTTGAAACGATGGCGAAATTAATTTGTGATTTAGAGTCTAAGGACAGGTCATAATACATTTTCATGAAAGGCTAATGAAGCTCAGTGTTATGAATACATCGATAATTCTACTGCCTTGATAAGCCATGAATGTAGGTTGCCTGTATGCCAACTTCTGGTTCCATAAGATGGTGTTGTTCCCCTTGCATCTAGTGATCAGGTTACCCCGAGAATTAGTCAGTTGGTCTCCTGTAAGCGATCCCAGTCTTGCGTTAAGATCGCTACAAAGTATTATCTGATGGGCGTGGCTTGTTGTGTGCTATAGAGAGTTCAAGATTTGGATGACGGCCTGATTGTCCAAGTGAGGTGGATTTTAATACCATACGTATGAATAAGGTTGTTGATGATTTCTGTCATGATCAGTACTGGTAGGCCACTATGGTTGATATGTCTTAGACTACCTAGCCCACACATAACAATTTAATCGTTATTAAAATAGGTACGCCATTTAAGGTTTTAATAACAGCTAAATATTTCTGTGTGAACTAGATAAAGAACAATATTGCATAGAAGGAAGACTATTAAATTCTTGCTTGAATGAGGTTCTGAAAAAAGGGGAAATGGAAACAAGGAAGGTTTGATAGTGCCCTATAACGCTGTAATGAGTTTCCAGGCACATTTATGCGGAATTACACTTGTGAAAAACAAGCTGACACAAACAGTATAGGCCATGTCTTTAGATGAGGGCCTAAAAGTGAAGCATTCTAAATTTATAGAAAAAGAAAATTTGGCCTCCAGAATAACTGAGGCATGCGAAAAAACTCACTCAGGCCAGTGAATGCCATTTATTAATGACTCAAAATGTCAAACAATTAAGTGCTATAGTTACGACAATAGCTCTTGTCTTAAATGACAATTTGCTTTTGCCTAGAACGATCATCCTTTTTGGTCACTGACAAATATGTTTAAGAACTGACAATTTCTTTTTTATGAAGACGATACATACATAAAAATCTGACAATACCTATCAGCTACGCTGTATTAAAAAGATGGTACTAATATTTAAGCAAATAAAAATTAAGATGAAAACATGGTCCAGGTTCATGTTACTTTGTGAGAGAAAAGAATCCATTTTATTTGTCAACTAATTTGACCAGTTTGTTTTCAAAAAGAAGAGGAATAAAAGTTGCTTTCTTGGGTTAAACTAATCTCTCAAGTTCAACTGCCATTTTCAAAAAATCGTCCAATTGACGGTGGAGTTGCTGTATTTATTCTAATACGAAACTGGTGAATTGACTGTCCTCATAATAGTGCTAGTATTTCAATACTATCTCTCTGATCTCTTTAGACTTTTATACTTTCTTACTTCTTGTCTCTTGAGAGGTTTTTATTACTTTTTATCATTTCAGATCTGACCCGGACAAGTACAGTTAGATTACTATGTGCTCATGAGTCATTTAAAATGTTATTTAATCATATTTATTTTAATAATGCAGAAATAGAAGGTAATCTTTTGCTCATGATTTGATAGCGTTGAAAGCATTCGAGTGGTGTATGATGTGGGAAATAGTTTGTTGATATAAGCTGCCAATCTTTTATACCAGACTTTTGTATTAATCTTAATAGCAATTCATCTTCTTTTTCTGTCCAATCTTTTTCTGTTGTCAACTTGTATCTTTTATGATGGTTGTCGTCTTCTTCATCCAGTAGACGTTTGTTATGATCTTGTTGTAATAGCTTATCAGCCAACAAACTTAAATTGGTCAAATTATTATTTGTAGGTGGATGATCATTGTTTTGTTTATGAACAAGTGCTTCTAATTCAACATTTTTCACAGCCAATCTTAATTCATTTAACCTTAATTTTCTTAATAAGCTCGTTCTGTCTTCCATAGACCAATCATCATCATTCTATTGTTTATGTTAGTATCTCTGTTTATGTTTGGATTGAGTTACCTCATTTATGCTTTCCAGACGATTCAAGTGGTTTATGATGACGTCTAGTTTATCTTTTTTTCTCGATAAAATATTCAATTGACTTTTAAGTTTATCCACTTGATTTGAATGATGTATTTTTAATTCATTTTGCTAAATAATATATTAACTATCATTACTGCGTAAAAAAAAAAAAAAAAAAAAAAAAAAAGGCATACTTTACATTATACAAGTAAATATTTTCTAATGTGTTTAATGCATTTTGAACTGTTGTTTCTTTTAATTGATTTGCTTGTGATTGAATAATACGTTCTAAATATCTTTCTCTCTCATGAGATTCTCTTAAACTCTTTTCTAAATTATCATCTACACCTAAAGGATTAGGATGCCACTAATATAGATTGGTTATTGTGGTCTATTGAATGATATAATCTTACAGGATATTGTATATGAGATGTAATAGGCACCATATTATTATATATTGTCCATGATTTTGTATCATATCTTGATCCATACAAAGGTATTAAATCCAATCTCCATTGTGCTGGTTTATTATGTGTAAGTATCTAGAAGCAATAAAGTTTACTATTTTTTTATGTGTTTTTATGCAACATGTAATTTATTTATTTATTTATCCTTTAAAACTACGTTACTTTATGCTTTATCTCTTCTAATTCTATTTCCTTGTCCATTATTATCTTGACATTTAAAAAAAACCTAGAAAGAAATAGAAAAAAAAGAAAAAGAAAAAGAAAGAGAGAAAGAGAGAGAGAAAAAAAAAGGGCCCTTTTTACGTCATTTTATTATATAAAAAAAAAAATGATGCAGTAATTGAAATTAAATTGAACAATTGTTTTTATACAATTTATTATTCCAGATTTTCTCTTACGATTAAATCTAAACTGACCTGTATTTATCAGTTGACAGACTCTTATTTAAATCTAGTCGTCGCAGCAAGGATCTTTTTCTTTTGGAAAACAAAAGTCTATTTTGATTTACTGCGGTTTATTCTGATACTTGACATCATCAGTCTTCACCTTTCTTATTTGTCTATTCAGTCTATAAGCTAATTTGGTATGAAGAAACTGAGATTTCTTTATGAAATAGAAAGACTGAGATGGATGATGGCTTCTATAATGAGCAATCTCCTTTTTATTTATACTCAGAATCATCAGCACTCTTTTTCACATCCTGCACGCACACAAAAATTATCATCAAAAAAAAAAAACTGACAAGATTTTATCATTTTTGTTTTCCTACATGTTTCTTTCCTTTCCTTCATTTTTTTTTAAATAAAAAAAAAAATGGAATTACAAACAACGATTGAACAATATTGGAAAAATACAATATGTGCAAGCGAAGCAGCTTTAGGCTTATTATCTGCTTTTGAAGACCAAGGAAATAGCTTGATTAATGATACAATTAAACCGTTAAGGAAACTTGTCGAAAAAGGTAGAGATTTTGAAAGTTTAAAATCTTTTAATACAAAAACACCCAAGTCATTCAACAATAATCACAATCATTACGAGTTGGAGCCGAATTGGACAAAAGAAGATGACAAGACCATTCACGTGTCATTAGGAAATCAAAACTTTATTACTGCTATAGCCATTACAACGGAGGCGCAGCTAGAAGCCATCATTCCAGAAATTTACAGGAGTCAATATATTGCCATTGACTGTGAATTCTTGGGTATCAAAAAGGAACTGCCCGTTCTTAAACTACTGCAAATTGCTGTCTCAAAAGAAAAAGGATATGCGATCCAGGTCGATCTGGTGGGTGTTCAGGCCATCACACGTCACTTGAAGCCTGTGCTGGAGAATGATGATGTGAACCTGATCGGATGGGCTTACAGAGGTGATGCGATGGCTATTGAGTGCTTTATAAAAGACATTGAGCTAGGTTCAGTGTTAGATCTCCAGGCTAAATTGAAGCCTATCGCAGTCGAAGAGCTTAGCCTGAACAGTGCCGTGGCTAGGTATGCGTCTGATTGGGAAGGTTTGGAGTCCTTCATGACCATCAAGCAGTTTCGCGATACATTTTCATTCTCAACTTATGACTGTATCTGGACCAAGGATCCTTTACCTGCTAAAGCTCTTGTTTACTCGGTTTTTGACGTTGTCTGTCTCGTGGCTCTCTATGAGGCTACCCTGAACTATCCCACCCTGACCGAACACTACTGGCCCTATACTGTCACTCAAGGATCCAACCGTAAAGCGGTCGATCGATGGCACAGACAGAGGGCTATCAGCAGAAACTCTTCTCCCAGTCAACAAAGTCTGATGTCCACTACAAAATCCCCTCCTAACACTCCAGGTTCTATCAGGATCCTTTCTTCTAACGGAAATTCAAGCTCAAAGAACAGTACGTCGATTGTTGCTAATGCTATCATAGCTAATTCTACTGACACGACTAATGATTTTTATGATGACAATGATCCACGGTATATACAAGATATCCAAGAAGCCATCAAACGTTCTAAACAAGAATACATGTCTCCTGCAGCCAAACAAGACAAAGCGAGTAATGATAATTTAAATTGGTTTGAAGAGGAAGAAAAAGACATGGAACTGTGTGATTCAGGTGATGACTGGCGAAAGGAATTGAATGAAAAGAAAGGCGAGGTTCACTTTGGAGAACCGAACAAGACAGTCTCTGCTTCTACGGTTCCTATCAAATCAGGCTCTTGGGATAACAACAACACCTTTGAAGATGCCAACCCAGATGATCTCTCTTGGACTAAGCCTTGGCCATATGAACGCAGAATAGATTCACCTCGGTCTCCGCGCGGCAGCAGCAACAAACCAGCCTTTCGACAAAATGCACCTCGCTCAGTTCATTCACCCAAGCAGAATTTCACAAGCCCTCGAAATAATTATACCCGATCAGCGATTCCCAATCAAAACATATCTCACTTTCAATCAAAACCAAGCAGGGATCGATACAGGGCCGATCTCAAAAATCGCGTTACGGTCGGTGACCAATCTGGCGAATTCACTTGGGGACCTGTCAATAAAGATGAATTGGCAGAAGAAAGTTGGAGTCACTTTGCAAAAGAAAGTGAACATTTGTGGGATAAGGGCATAGATGCAGATCTAAAGGACATTGAAAAGAAATCACCTGTGGCCTCTCCTGCAAAGACAGCAGCAGCAACCAAAACGACAGTGACAACCGAAACAGACACAAAGGCAACATCAACAGCATCCACACCACCCTATCAAGCCAACAAAAAGTTTAACACGACAGCCAAAGCTTGGAACGACCCAAAGAGCATACCAAGCGATGACTGGGAAACAGTGGATGAAAGACCTAGAACGATGGAGATGCCAATGAACCAAATTCCTATTCGATCTCGTTTTTTAGGTCCTAAAGTAAGCAATATATTTGATGATGATGATGACGATGACGATGACGAGGATGATGACACACACGGTCCAGAGAAAGCCAAGAAAACAGAAGAAGAGTGGACGACGTGGGTGGATGATGTCTATCTGGAAGACATACCCAATTCGCTTTCGATGCACATCATCAACAAACCCGATCAACTCGACATGGTGCAGATTCCTTCAGAACCCTTTTTGGCTGCAATCACGTACCATGCCACCTCTCTCGACAAGAACGATACCAAGCCCACGGTCTTGTTGAAGGCACTCCAGATCTTCATTGCTACGGAGACTACAGGTGAGTCTTATACGATCGTGCTGGATCAAGCCTGCCTCCTGAAGGACCGGGATAGGCTTGCGACGACCAAAGTGGGTTATTTGCTGACGGATCCAAAGGTGAAACGGTTGATATGGTTCATGGAATATATCCGAGACAGTTTCAAGGACAGGCTCGGTTTCCCCCTCGGTCCCTCAATCGATGTGTCCTATATTACGATCGCTGATCAGGACCAGCAGTTGACTTTCCCTCAGGCTGTCGACATCTATCTCAATCATTGGCCGGATTACAAAGAATACTGCAAAACGAAAAAAGAGAAAGAAAAAGCGTCTCATAAATCATTTGGCTATGCCCCTTGGGATGAAAAGAAGTTGCGGCGTCATGAGCTGGAATACAGCGCCTTTGGTGGTTTGGCTCTCTACAAACTGTACAAGTCTCCAAAGAGCATTGATATTGCGGATGAAAGAGAATTTGTCGTTTGAAAAAAAAAAAATATAAATTGAACGTGACTTATTTGTATATCTTTTGCTTCTGTGTTTTGGTTAGCAAGCTGTATAAGCAATCCTATTTATCTGCTCCTTTTCTGTTTAATTAAGCGTGTGAATCAACAGATGAGCGTGAAAACACAGAGGGAAGGGACTCTGCATAGCTTGTTATCATCAAAGGATGCTAACCAAAAGGCAAATAAAAGTGTTTTTCTGATTGCTCTTTCAAGTTTGTCTTGATACAATCTATGAATCTTTGTTACAACCTCCTCTAACATGTTTTGGATGAGACCTGTTGATAGCAACACTATCCGCACTTATTTCATATCGATTGAACATTTCAATCTAAACTCTCTCTTTTTCTCACTTCCTCATCATAATCCTTCAGCTACCTACAGTCAGACTTTACTTGTAAGCGGAGTGTTTGAATCTGGAGACGTTTGGAAACCTTTTTTGTAAATGGTTTGAATTTTTTTTAAAAAAAAAGGCCAGTAGAAAGCTGTTTTTAGAAGCTGTGAAATAAAGCGTGGACACCAAAAAGTATATTCACAAATAAAACCCAGTATCTTTGTCCAATGCATGGTATGCCACTGTCTACGTCTTGTTCAATACACAGGCAAGAGGGAAACAATCGGCCCTCAAATCCTTCAGCCAATCACGCCAAAAAATTTAAAGCACCACGAAAATAAATAATTTTTTTTGTCCTTTTTTTTTTTACTTTTTTATTTTGTAAACCACAATAATTATGCCTAGAAGAAAGACAGTTTCCTATGAAGAACTTTCAGACCTTGAAGAATTTGAGAATTTATCGGTTGGAAGTCGAGAAGACCAAGACACGGACGATATATTAACAGACGACTTACTCCAGAGCACTTCGAGCGAAGAAGATAAAAAGAAGAAGAAAAAGACACAAAAGAAAAAGACGCTTACAAAACGCAAGGCGACCAAGAAGGAAACGAAAAAGGCCAAGGTGGTGGTCAAACGGGGACCTGAGGGTTGGAAGGCTGAACGCGTTCGGTCCCTGCGAGAGACCTATCCTGATCCATATTGGTCCTTTCACGCCGAATCATCCGACATGATTCATACGATCAACGAGGACCATCCGCTCGAAGGCATCCCCTGTACGATCAACGACCAGGCGCCTATCACCAGCATGGCCCTTTCCCGAGACGGCAGTCTGCTCGCGACCTTTTCAAACATCGGGGCCATCAAACTTTGGGATGTCGAGAACGATTTCGCGCTGGTCCACAAGCTGAGAGACGGAGAGGAAGAGAACATTGACGAGTTTTACTGTGGTAAATTTGTCGGTGATGAACACATGGTGGTCGGAGGCAAGCTCAAGGACAGACAGCGTTGGTCGGCAGAGGATGATGACAATCACATCTTGCCCTGTCCCATCAAGATCTTCAACGTGCCAGAGTCCAAGGTCGTTGCCAAACTAGAGGGTCACACTGAAGAAATTTTGTGTATCAAGGCATTGGAGTTTGAGGGCGAAAATTATTATATATCGACAAGTCAAGACGGTAGTATCATGAAGTGGCACATGGCAAGCGATTGGATCACACTGCTCGATCGTACAAAGATGGATGACAATATTACCTGTATGGCCTTCACAGTCTCTTTTGTACCAAACACAGGCAATAAGTATTTTATGGCAGCAGTGGATGAACATTTGAGACTGTATGACTTTGAAAATGCACAGGTAAGCATGAGACATCTTGTCATGTTGCTTTATTCATCCTCCTTCTGGTCAGTTGCTGCAAACATTTAGCGATCTTTATTCATCTTATTGTGATTGTGGAAAGTTTGTTCGTTGGTTAGATGAATCACTGTATTTAAAGCAAGCTGAAAAGAATAAAGAAGAGGAAGGTCAATATGCTTGGTTTATCAGTAGAGGTGCAGAACTATGTGATGTAAGCGAAGGGGTTTGTAAGTATAGGTTTAAAAAAAAAAAAGAAACACATTTCTTAATCTTTGCATCGACAGCATCAAAGCCAAATACATGTACTTTACATAAACTGGTGTATCCTACCAAAGACGGCGAACAGTTTAGATTAGAGCAAGTTAAAAAATACCAAAATGAAGAGTGAGTAGGACGAAAGGAGAAAGAGAGAGGGAGGGAGAAAGATGATTAATGAACTTGTTAGTTATCATTCCAATTCATGGCTAGTAAAAATCACTTCGAACGGAAGATATTTACTTGCACCTACGATTTATGGTCAAATCTTTGTTTTCAACATGCTGACAGAGCAAGTAACTGCTATATTAAAAGAACATCAAGGTAAGCGATAAAAGCAGTTTTATGATGTATGCTTATTCTTGTTTATAAAAGACATGGAAGTACGTGATGTGATATTTCATCCTTACCGACCTTTGTTATTTTCATGTGGAGATGGTAAATTATATTATAATTTTACATTGTCAACTCACCACTCTGTTTCTTAGATGGTTGTGTGAAAGTATATACATACCCTGATAGTGACAATAGCAATAGTCATCATATGCATGAAGATGTAGAACAAGATCTTGATGTTGGTATGCCAGAAACAGCTTAAATAAAAAAGTACATTTTGCATTCTATTTTCTTTATTTCATTAGAATAAATTTCCCATATGATTGATCCTAATATTAAGTTATGTTCAAATGTCAGTAGACAAAATAATAATTCTCCAAACATAAAAAAAAAGCATTTTAATATTTTATCTTTTTTATCAAAGAAATGACCTCTCAAGGTATACAAATAATAACAAAATAAGAAGACTTTATTTTATTTTCTTTATTCTTAAAATTGTACTTGATCAAGTGCGTAAAGTAGGGTTATTGATAGATGCATGGGATGCAAAAGGTACTCTACTTTCTCATCTTGTTCAAGCGGAAAATTAATGGATGCTTTTATAGCCACACCACCGTCTAGAGACTCAGATAGGGTTAAAAGAGTATACAAGCCAGATGAAATAGATTCGATCTACAGCATCAGGGCCATCTATAGACCTCAAGTGCCTCATGAAAAAGAGAATACTACAACTGAGAAGAGAGTACCTAAAGAAAGAAAAATCAAAGAGATGCATGCAAAACCAATATGCATCAAAAGAGAAGAGAGTACGTATCAAACGATAGTAGATCAGGAGCACAAGCCTCATGAAATCGACACACCGCCGAAAAAGGTTCAGAGAAAGGCTGTCTTGAGCCAGTACAAGATCAGAAAAGAAAAGGCGACCGTTGAACGATCTTGTTCGACACGTTCTTTATCCTCTGCACACCCTCTCCATCGATCCCCTGCCTCCTCCACAACCATCGCCCGCAGTTTGTCCTTTAAGATAGGAACCAGACAAGACTCACTGCAAGGAGTGAACAGGTCTCTGATGGACAGCGGTGGCCCCAAAAGGTCTTTATCCCTATTTCATGGTCCATCCACTGCTTCCCTTTTAAGAACGACAGCACTCTCGTACACACCATCCATGCGATCGACAAAGATGAGTCTGGCCAAAGAAGAAAAGCCAAAGCAAAGATACATACGAAGAACGTTTGAGGAAATGATGCGTATACCTGATATATTTGAACGACTGTCCTTTTATGAAAAGACACTGGATGCATGTCTCGCTGTAGAGTCACCTATTGCCCGGTGGATCAAGTTTATGTCGACCAGAGGAAAGCTGTTGGCTCTCGAAGAAGGTAAATGAAATAGGGTGGGATGAGGAAAGGGGGGGTGAAGAGTACGACGGATTGAAAGTGATGTTTAGGTCATGTTCCGGTGCCTAGACCAAAGCCACTGCCTGAATTTCCTTCTTATGGCAGCAGTACAAGCATGCTCTTTACGGGATCTCTCTCTCACATCTGGAGGAAATCAAGAGGATCTCAAGCGTTTCCTTTGCGAGACAACACGACAGAGAACGTACCATCCAGATTACTGATCAACAGTGCGTCCGGCAGTGTACTCAAGCGATCTGTTAGTATCCTAGGCGTTTTCGGTACTCATCGGGCCACGCACAGACATCATCGTCACAGGTCCATCAGTCACAGAACAAACTCGGTCCACAGACGACCAATCGAAAGGAGTTCGATCAGCGTCATTCATTCCTCCTTTATCAAATCAAGTCCATCCCGAACTTTTAAGCCCGACGCATTCAAAGAAATTTCGAAAAAGCACCTATCAAAACTGAACTATATGACAACCGTATTACCACACGAAGATGTCGGTAGGATACTGGAAGCCTTTGATGAAGCTAAAGGAGACACGGTGCAGGCGATCTCCATCGTATTGAATAAAAAGTAAAATGCGGGGATTTAAACTGCAATATAAAACAATGCTTACAAGGGAAAAAGAAATAAATTCATCTTTTTTTTTTCTTTTCAATTGTTTCATGTCGAACCAACATTTGACGCTTTATCTACTATTTGTTATAGCTACAATATTACTGGTAAATAAAACAAAATAAAATAGACAGTATCACTATTTATTCTTCTTTGAGACATTTTTACCCATTTATTTACTCCCCCAAAAAAAAAAAGAGCGCATTTCAATATGGTTATCATAACGGTGAACTAAACACACCTCAGTCCGTCATATCTCACTGTCAGGGAGCTTCTAAGGTCAACAGGCTGCCTGAATGTATACCCATGTCAGACTCTCAATATGCACTTATCGTCTCGATGCTAACCGCCGGTGGACTTGTGGGTGCCCTCAGTTCTCCTTATTTCAATGACCGTTACGGCCGACGACTGACCCTGCTGGCCACCAACCTCTTCCTTGGCCTGGGTTCCATCCTGTGCACGTTTGCCTCGACAGCAAACAGGATGATGCTCGGAAGATTTTTTTCAGGTATCGGCAGCGGTATTGTCACGGTCGTCGTTCCGGCCTACATCGCAGAGTGTGTGCCTGCGTCTAGACGGGGACTGTTTGGTGCGTTCACCCAGTTGTCGATCGTGATTGGCATCATGGTCGCTCAGATCATGGGCCTGATCTGGTCTACCTTGGCTCGCTGGAGATACATCTTGGCTGTCGGTATCGTCCTTGCCGTCCTGCAAGCATGCATCTTGCCTCTCTGTGTTGACTCTCCTCGCTATCTTGCGTCTTTACCCGGTGGTTTTGACAAGGCGAAAAAGGCATTGGTGAGATTAAGAAGTGAGCCGGTGGATGAGGTAGAAGAGGAGATATCCACCTGGAAACGTGATTGGGCCAATTCTGCTGAAGAGGAGGATTTGGCAGAAAGAGAGGGACGGCCGCTGCTTGAGGGTGGTCAAAGGACTGAGGATGGCCATCCAAAGGTGACCATTTGGGAGTTCCTGACCTCCTCGTATTATCGAAAACCACTCTTCATCCTCTTGGTCCTCCAACTCTCTCAGCAACTCTCTGGGGTCAATGCCGTCATTTTTTATTCGACTTCGATCATGTCTTCCGTATTCCCTGAATCGTCTGGTCTCATCACTGTCTATATATCTATTATCAATCTTGCCATGACAACCCTATCGGCCGTCTTGATGGACAGGGCCGGTCGTCGCACTTTGTTCTTGACATCAAGTTGTCTTATGGCTCTCATGGGGACCTTGTTAGGTTGGAGTATTGGAGCAGGACACGATCGTACTTCTGCTTTTGCAATCATTGGATTTATCGCTTCATTTGCAATCGGATTGGGCCCAATACCCTTTTTGATGATACCTGAAGTAGTAGAGACAAAGGCCGTCTCGAGTGCTTGCTCTGTTGGATTGTCAGTGAACATGATCTCGAATTTTATTGTCTCTGCTGGATTTTTGAGTCTCAGAAACTTGCTTGGTCAAGCTCATGTGTTTTATGTATTTAGTCTGACCCTTCTGCTTCTCACGGTAATAGCTGTGTTTATATTACCAGAAACAAAAGGTAGAAGTGCAGAAGATGTTGTCCGATCAGGTTATTCTATTTACCCATGTAGCTATGAACGCATTCATTCCACGGTACAATGATTTATGTTTAAATAAATCTTTTAATATGTGTAACACTTTTTAAAAGTATGCATCAGCCTCTTTAGGTATAAAAAAAAGAGTAATTATTTTGCATTGATTCGCATCTTCTTTTTCTCTTATTTTCATCACTTGTTCAATGTCTGAAGTACAACTAAAAGATTTCATCACTGGTCAAATAATGAGTTTGAATGAATGGATCAAGCATGAACTAGTTCGTATACAAAACAAGATTGAACCAAGACACTGTCAAAGCTACAGTGAACTCATTCAGGTCATCGAGGAACCCTTTCGGTTTCAATCGGATAAAAGACCCAACAGCTCAGCAGCATCGCCATCTCAAACATCCAATCACACAATGTTTTATTCCTCCTACGCGGCCAAGTTACACGTTCTTGAGCGTATCAAGACAAGTTTAATCCCAGAAAACACCAAGCTGCCCACATCGGCTCACCTCTACCGTGCATTCTTCTTACTGCTTCAGTCCAATGTCCGCTCACCTCAACAGCTCCTGTCCGAACTCGATCGATTACGCCTGGCTCTAAAGCAAAAAAGGCCAATCGACTCCTTTCGATCAAAAACGAGACTGATGATGATCCTCTTTGGAAAGATACAATTGACCAAACATCTCGTCCGACCTTGGCAAATTGTATGTGAGTGGATGGCTATCATCCATCATGATCCAAACATGATCTATCAGTGGATTCAATTGACGATAGCCATCTTTGTCGTTGCCAAAACTATTTATATCAAAAAGCTTGCTTTTCATATCAAACAATCCGTTCTTGAACACCGTGTAAAATAAAGAGAGGAGAGGGGGGGGGGAGGATAGAGAGGGAAAAGTGATTCATATACACAGCCATCTCTCCTCCTGTTCTAGCAGAATCTATAAATGCCCGTGTAACCAAAAAAGGATGTTTCATTCCCCCCCTCTTTTGCTTTGCCTCAAACTTTGTTTAGCATGATGATTGTGTCACGTTCTTTTTTCTAGAATAAAAAAGTTTCTTTGTTTCCTAGAGTTGCTTTGGGTTCATTATGTGATCATGATTATCAACAGATATTTATTCATGTTTTATCACTTTTTAATCCTACAAGTAGAAATAGTCAAACTTTTTTAATACAATTCATTTTTGATTTCGTCATTCTGTTTTTATGAGTAATGATTTCTACTAGTGACATTATGTGTCGTGAACATTGAGTTCATCCAATGTACTCAACCATTATGTCTCCTTATGCATTAAAAAGGATCGTGTTTCTATAAAAGAAAAAAAAAAAATGCCAAGATAAGGTGCAGGGCCTGTTATCACAAGCCAGAGACTCTATTGGCTTTTATTATCGAATGTGTATAAAAAGAAATAGTTGCTTATTTTTAATGCACAAATAAGTCAATATCAAGCTATTTGGATTAAGAAAGAGATGGAATTGATGTGACACTTTATCAATCATCTTTTCGTAATGATAAACGGCATAAATGTGTACTTGTAATTTGATGCTAAGCAAAAAGAAAAAGGGAATGCTTTCATTTCCTTCTTACTTTTTTACAATATGAGATACCAAAGAAGGTACGGTATTTGATATTCAGAATTCCAGAATAGATGCATGTGTGGTTATTATTTGATTTGTGCTAATCTTTGTAAGGAACATTACTTTGGTTTTATTACCTGTTATCCAACAGAAAACAGCACTCTTCCTATCCTACTTTATTTTCACTGCAGTGTTTATTTTCAGCATTGTTCAGGTTATATAAAAATAGCATGATTAAAACAAAAGCAAAAAATGACACGCCCTCATGGATCTCAAACCCATCCTTTCACTGCACTCTTCTGTTAAAGCCGAGAGTAAAGAATGAAGCCTGCACGGATCACTTGATTTTTATATTGAAAGTCATCAGCTCGTTCCAGGTTTTGTTTTCATAAAGAATACAAATGGATGGAATGCTCTTTTTATTATTAAAAAAACAGAGAGACAGACAGTCCTTGATCATTAAACAAAAGTAGTGTAAAAATCTACCGTTTTTCTTTTATGACCACTGACGGATCTGTTTCCCCCCCCCAAGAAAAAGTATTAAATTGAATTATTCTCATTCGTTGCATAGAACAGCTGACTGACAAAATAAAAAATAAAAGGCCGAGATGTTGATAGAAAAACAAAAGGATAGAAATAAAGGGACAAGGCTTTAATAAATAAACTTATTTTTCACGACTGATTTAGTTTTTCTGTCGAGTAGAGTGTTGACTATTCTGTAGATGCCTGATAAAAAAAAAATTGGGTTTATTTGTTTGTGTTGAAATGATGTCATCAGAACAGTAGTACGGATACCATCAAGTTATACAGAATTAATCCAAGGTTTTAAAAGAAGGGCTCTTTATTAAAAACAAAGGTACCTTTTAACCTTGTGAATACATCTGTTACATGCAGTAAAAGCATTTACGCTCAATACAGAAAGAGAGTATGGGCATACCATCTCTTTTCTTTCCATCTATAATCTGCATCATCACTCCACTCCATGCCCTTCGTCATGGGTGACCAGCAGCAGTACAAGGAATAGGAGGAAGGGACGTAAGATATGGACAGGCTCCTTTGTTCATCAGCTGCTGTCTCATCAAAGATGATCATGTTGGAGCAATATTGCACTTTGCATATACAGCATTCAAAGTACTCTAAAGGACTGGATAAATCTACTTGTCAACAAAAATTGACCATAAAATTTTGACAATAGCAAGCTATTAAAAATAAGTGTGACTTTGTGGTAGTTTAAAGCAAAAAGAATAGACGTGTATGTACTATTTTAAATTGAAAATTCCTTTAGGACAACCAATAGAAATACAAAAGGAGTTGTTCATTTATGAAAACACCCTCCTCTTAGAATATGCCTCTTTCTATTGAAGGATGGACCGGGTATGTGATCTTGGGTATGTAGTTTGGAGTCGATTAAATACAGAGTAAAATAGGAAGGGAAATTGATAATTGATCAGTGTATTGAATCCTTCTGTTGAGTGATGGTAGGAGTGGGAATCCATTGAATATAAACTATATCCTATTTCTTAAAATTAATAATTAGAACCCAAAGTTGCACAAGTTAAAGTTGTTTGAAGTGATGAATATTTAACACCCAGTATAATATAGACATTGCTTTCAATTATATAATCTGGGGATCTTGAATAGTCTCACGCGACATTGAAGCATTTAATAAGGAAAATACGACGAGATATTCATTACAATATTCTTTGATTAAAGAATTTATGAACAATAATAAGCTTTATGTACAAAATACCATTAAACAAATTAATCAGTACTTAAAAAAGCTGAAATTTAGCCACAACTATTCTTTTGGTTTAAATACACTATTTAGGAATGAATGCTGCATTCATTGGTTGTTTCTATGTATAAGTTGTATTGTAAAATTTGTAAGAATACGACACTCAATTCTGAAAATAGTCTAAACAGTGCGTGCTTCATTCATCGATCATGGAGAAAAATAGGGAGCAAATCCCCCTAGCAAAGAGATCAAATTTTTTCTGCTGGATTAGTCTCTCATCTGGCCGTTTTCTGTTGGCTTGTTCGTGAGTTTAGACCAGTTATTAAAAATATTTCTTGCGGTGACAAACTAAAATGTGGCATCCGAATAAAATCCTCATACACACAAAAAAATCATGAAAAGATCATGTATATCACCTCTCAGAGTAAACCATCCAAAGCCTCTTAAGCTATGAATTTTGTGAAGCGTGTTCCACTAATACGATCTGTTTAATATAGTTATGCTCTTAATTTATCCTTCACAGAATGAAGGGTTGGGGGGAAAAGAAAAAATTTTAATTGGAAACCAGAGATTTGCATCCCTTCAGCCTATAGTTTGTACTGCCACCTCTTGACTGTCTATTGCTTGTGCTGAATGGTATGCCCGAGTAGATAATAATACATGACATACATTGAAAGAAAAGGGTGACATAGACAGGTCCTTTTATTATCATTTTAATAGCAACTTGTATCGGAAGACTTGAAAGAATCCATCAACCAAGATACACACATTGAAACAAGAACGGTTTTTTATCTTATTCTCATGGATAAAATAAGCTCATCAATCATCTTATGAGGTCAACATGATCGAAAAAAAAAAAAATAACAGACTTTGTCCCAATTTATACAAAAAATTGAAACTGATAAATATTGCCTATAAGAGAGCATTCACTTGTAAAGAAAATGAAGACCAGCTGTCTATTTATTAATGATTTCTAGAGCTTTTGAAATGAAAACTGACACTTTTGAATTTATGAAAGAAAATAAAAGCTCACTAAAAAAAATAAAAAGTGGTTATTCAGCATTCAATTGTTAGTATGGATCAAAGTTAATGATTAATACTTTTTTAATAATAATCTCCGGATGAAGGGCTATTCTAAAGAAACATGTAAGAACAACATTGACTATGGCTGCATAAGATATTCCAATTTGAACGAAATATGTTACACCAACTTGTTGAGCCCGATCAAAAAAGGACATTTTATAGAAAAGTACAGAAGCATAAACATGTCATGATCCAATAAACTGATTTAAAAAACTGGAATAATTTTGGATCAACGAATCATATTAAGGGTACTGTCACGCATAATTGTGGTTTTTAAGAGTAAAAGGAGTGAATGACTAAGAGATGGTGGTCAATTGTTGTACTTTATTTTTTCACTTACTATCAAAGCAGAATGTGAAATACTTTTTTTATACATCCCCATTGTAACACTTGAAATAATGCACTTTTACGAGTCTATCAATGCAATCTAAAATTGATTTAATTTTTATTTGTTCGCAGTTTATAGACAGTTTGTTTTGAAATGTGTAGAATATAATCATGGTAGTGTACACATCTGCCATGGTACTTGAACTAAATAATAAGTGGATTTACTATGATCTCACCTACTGACAATAACATGTCATGATGTCTTTTCTTCATTTCCAATAGGTTATTACTTGATACTTGGCAATTCAATGGAAATTAAATGACTCTTCAAACAGGCTTGAATCATCATAGCTAAATATTCTTTTGATTTCTTTTTTGTCCTTTGTTTAATATCATCTAAAGATTTAGCTGCTAAATCACAGGACTATGATAAATCAGAGGCATAATTTTTTTTTTTTTTTTTTTTAGCATAAATAATCCAACTGCTGCATTTTATTATGCCTTTTTCTTTTTTTCTGTCTATATTTTTCCTGACGACGATAAAACATATATAAAAAGCAATATCTCTGAATATGGTTAAAAATGCGTTAAAGACTACCTTGTATTTTTCAATTGCTGATAAAGTGGGTTCGCTTGAAAGCTGTTTAGCTACAATTAAATCTTTGGATATCTCTCTTACTCGAATTGAATCGTAAATACCCTTTTTTTTAACTATTGTATTCATTCGATAAGTTATTAAACGCAGTGTACAGTCGTCCCAGCCGTGCAAATGATCGAGATTATGATTTTTTTGTTGACTTTGATGCGAAGGATGCTAATCAAGTGAGCAACATTGTAGAAAACCTTGGAAAGCATACCAAAGAGGTGCGTGTCATTGGAGCTGACACAGGATCTGCTGGTAAGAGACTGAATTTTAATTATACCAGATAAATGTGAATACAAATCGGTTGATTTAGACAGCGTTGCATGGTTCCCAAGAAAATTGACAGATCTTGATACATTTGCCGATAAAGTATTGGAAATGGGAGAAGAGCTCAGTAAGATGGATACTCTACTTATTTTCTTTTCACTAATCTATCCTTCTCTTTCCGCAGGTTCTGACCATCCTGGTGCAAATGATCCAGTTTACCGTGCTAGGCGTACTGAGATTACTCGTTTTGCCAAATCCTATCGTACCGGCCAGCCTATACCAGAGATCGAATACACTGCTGAAGAGACAGAGACGTGGGGTAAAGTGTTTCGTAAACTGATATCCATGTATCCCACGCATGCTTGTCGCGAGCATCAGTATGTCTTGCCCTTGCTGATTCAAAACTGTGGGTACAATGATCAACAAATCCCCCAACTGGAACGTATCTCGAGATTTTTAAAGGACTGTACTGGATTTACTCTTCGTCCTGTGATGGGGTTGTTATCAAGTCGAGATTTCTTGAACTCATTTGCCTTTCGCGTATTCTATTCTACGCAGTACATTCGTCATCCATCAAAGCCTTATTATACACCCGAACCGGATGTTTGTCATGAGCTACTAGGACATGTTCCCCTGGTAAACAAAAACCAAATTCAGATCATACTCTTTTTTTTAAAAAAAAAACCCCCTTTTTTGTAGTTTGCTGATCCTGATTTTGCTGACTTTTCACAAGAAATTGGTTTAGCATCACTTGGTGCATCTGATGAAGATGTGGAAAAACTGGCAACTATCTATTGGTTTACAGTTGAGTTCGGTATCTGTCGACAAGGAGGAGAGCTGAAGGCTTATGGCGCAGGCTTATTAAGTTCGTTTGGTGAATTAGAATATTGCTTATCAGATAAACCTGAACTTAAACCATTTGATCCTGAGAAGACGGCTCTGCAGAAATATCCAATCACTGAATTTCAGCCAGTAAGTTATTGAAACAAAGCAAGATAGATCAAAAAATAAAAAAAAAATTTGTAGGTTTATTTTGTAGCAAACTCATTTAAAGAAGCACAAGAGAAAGTACGTGATTTTGCAGCAAAGATGAACAGGCCCTTCTCGGTTCGATACAATGCATTGACTCAATCAATTGAAGTATTGGACAATAAGGAAAAAGTGGTTCGATTCGCCAAGAGTATTCGTGACGATATGAAGACATTAACAAACGTACTAGAATCACTCGGTTAACAATCTTGTTTTTATTCTGTAAATGCATGCGAATAGTTTATTAAATCTAAAAAAAAAACCTTTTTTCTTTTTAATTATGAACAGATGAAGGTGATAATCCTTCTTTATAAAGTTCTGTATTCCATTTAGGAAATATACGTTTATAAAGACACATCATCACAGTATCTTGTTGTGTTAAGGTTCCATCAAATATACATTTCATATAACCGTGTGTACCCAGCGATTCTTTTATGTGACCCACTCGACCGTATTTTGTTGTTAATTGAATAGGCTTAAACCAATAAATATCCTCCACATTGAAAAACATGAAACGAACCACTGCTGATCGCTTATGAATCTTGTATGGATGGCCACTTAAAATAATACGTTTGGCAATAATACGTTTGACATCAACGTTCATGAATGTACCTGTAGACACCAAGATGGGTTCTATATAATCGCTAGTTAATTTCCCAATTTCTCTTTTTCACACTGCTTCTTATTTTACCATTCGAATTTTCAGTTTCTTTATAAAATGTCACTGGTGTTTTTCCAAATGCAATAGGTCCATACACTGTGGCAACATAAGATCGACCTAATTGAATAAATCTTTCGAATTTATGGACGTTATTAGAGCCTTTGTTTGTATTTTGGGAATAGATTGGTTTGACGTTATATCTTCTGAACCCCATGTGCATAATCATTGGATCCTACATTTATAAATTAGTAAATAATTGGGTTTTTTGATTCTTGCTTCTTACTTTGGATTTAACTGGTTCTTCATACGCATTATCTCTTTGCAGTTGTATATTGAGAAGTGACATCTTGTGTTCATACTGTAAAAGACCAAACACAATATAAGGTCTTGTTTTATCGTAAGCCTCTAAAGATATGGGTAAGTCAGTCAGTCTGTTTCAAGAAAATAAAGTAGGTATTTACGGAAAGCTTGAATAGGAACATTACTAATCCAAATAGTAATTCGTTGACCTGGCTTAACATTACCAACAATAGCCTGATTCAATACACGAGACTTGGTGCGCCCATAGTTTTCAAATCGAAAGATTCTGGCATAGTCAACAGGCAAGTTTTCAAAGGGATCCCAAGGTGATGTTCTGAAGGATTGAAGACCACGATAACGAGCAAAGCGTTCTCTAGCGGGAATATGCATAGGTGTATCGATTTCATCAGGGAAATCGTTATGTAATTGGTATTCATTTTGTCTTTGTTTAAGGTATTCCTCATATTGTCTAGCTTCTTCTTCAGCATCAAACTCGTCCTCGTCTTGTTTTTTGCCATCCATCTCAATTTGTTCATATTCTTCATCATCCACAGGAAAAGATGCAGGCTGAACAATATCCTCATCGTCAGCTTCCTCTGTCATCATTGCGTCGTTGTCTTCATCATCAAACTCGCCTTCACTGTAATTTTGATCGTCATCATCTATGATCCAAGCGGCTTGATAGGAAGATGTTCCCTTGGGCACACGCTTCGAGTTTTCATCTGTATCCATACCACGCATACGGCGTACTCTTTCATCGGCCTCGGCCATTTCTTCCTCAGTAGGCCATGTTTGCTCGTTTTCCATAAAATCAGGTTCATTTTCAGCAACTAAATCATCTTGCTCTTCGGGTTTAGGGGTATCTAATAATTCGGCATCAACTTCCATGTCTCCCTGATGAAGACCATTCAAAGGAGCACCCGTGATTTGTTGAATTTGAAAATCACCAAAGTTTTGAAGGTGAACAAGTCGATTGGCGTTAAATGGGTTACCACGAGCATACCCTGTCACTTTGAGAGTACCTCGCTCAGGTGTAAGGGGTTCATAAGCTACTTCATCAGCCAACATATAAGGATGATGATCACGCCATGACATCGGCTTGGGACGTTGTGAGGTAATGAAACGCAATGTGTTTAAGACATCTGTATCATTATCCAGTGTAAATAAATGTTCTTCCTCTGGGAAAAATTGCTGAACAAAGGCAGTCAATGATTTTTTTGTGCTGGCACGAAGCTTTTGTGGTATTCTCTCAATGTTTTGAACCACAGGAACTACATTCACAAGGCCTTGATTTAGAATACCCAAGAGACAATTGATACCAAACTTGTCTACTTCCACATCAGACGACATCAGCAAGATACCAAAGTCTGCTACTTTAAAGGCATCAAGCACATCCAAGAAATTACGTTTCAATGGCACAAGCTGAATCCTTTGCTTAAACCGTTCCACATTCAATACAGTGGGCTCCTCAAATGCGTTCTTGGGACATTCTTGGCCCAGTGACCTGTAAAGAGCGTCAATCGCACCATAAACCTCACTATCTGGACATAAAGGCAATACAGGGACGATCTTGGGAGCACCCTGACGTCCCTCAAAGATACGACTCGTACGAGTCATCTCCTCTCGCTTTTTTTGTTGCAACACTTTGGCAGCATGTCGGCGATCGGTTTTGGAAAGTGTCTTTAAACCTCCTCCTTGTTTGACAGAAGTTCGGTTCACTTTACCCTTTGAGACTTCTTTTAAAGCACCTTTACTTGCATGGCGGCTTTTGAAGGGTTTGTTGGACTGATGTAAGCTGCCAGGTCTGTGACGATGCATAATGCTAAAGTTGAAGAATTAAGCAAAAAAGTTTTCGTTTTTTCTTGATGCTTGATGTCTCAACTAAACAGTCACAAAGGAAGAACTGTGGCGGCGTAGTAAAAAAAAAAAAAAAAAAAAAAAAAGCTTCTGCATGAAAGCAAAATGCCAAAAGAAGAATATCAGACACTGTTTTATTTCTAAACGATACAAAAAAGCCATTTATTGTACTAGAATGGATATTGAGAATCACACATATGGAGATTTTGTCCGCTACATGATTATTGTTAATTTTGAAAAAATTAAAAGAAAAAGGTAATCCTACCACCATAATGGCTGTAATGCTTCTGCTCGAATGCCTCTTTTTAATAACCTGTATCTCCAATCAAACATTCTAGGCATTGCATTTCCTATATCTCTCTTGTCTCCATTCTCATCATATCTTCCAGACCATAAAACTTCTGCTGCTGCTGCTGCTCTCGGCCTAAAAAGTATATTAGTTTCCTCCATTTCTTCAATTGATAAAATTACCATAAGCGGACATCTAAAGCAGTCTCATCAGTTTGTTCTGTCCACAAAGCAACTTCGCCACCCAATACGTTTTTTGACTCTGCTTTGGTTAAATTGAATGTTGGATCATAACTATAGATTCTTTGCCATGACTTAAAGGGACTAGAAAGTTATAAGATAAAAAGTTTTTCTTAAATTCATACTTTACCTGCACCAATCTCCACCTGAGCCGCCCCAATTTTGTGTACGATAATTGTCTTCAACGCTGTGCTTTTTTAGTTCTTCCATTAATGATTCAGGAACTTTTGGCGGTGTTTGCTCATCATAGCTCGTATCATTTCCACTATAATAATTATTTGTACATAAAATATCAATAATAAAAGAGCATCTACCTCCAACCGCCGTGACCACAATCTAGGTACCAAAAGTTGTAATTGGATGCGATGACTTTATATCCTTTCTTGACTGCCTCTTTAACAGGGTTTATCCATACTTGTAATACAACCTCTTTAGAAAGCGGTAAATGATTATTAGTAACAGGATCTATAAAGACAATATCAGTTTTTTTATTGTAAGTAGTTAAATATACTTAATGTACCTTCCCAAAGTATTGGCACTTTACCAGCTATTTTTTGGATGGTGTTTAATTCTTTATCCAAGAAATGTCCTAAAAGATCAACACCGGTCATATTATTCTCTTTCATATATTTCAATACACTCTCATCTTGTTCCCAGCATTTGTAGATTGGTTCATCGCCACCACCATGATACCAGTTGTCTTTGAATAGGGAGCCAATTTCTGTAATGACTTTATTGACAATATTATAAGTTTTGGGGAGAACTGGGTTTAATTGACCTGTGCCTGGTTCAGCTGCAAATCTTTGGCTCCAATCATTAGATGGGTCTAGATAATGTTTACCAGAACATGTACTACTCTCCCAAATAAAGGAGTAAAATAATAAATTAAAAACCCAAGGAGTGTGCAAAAGGACAAAAACTTACACGATATCTTTATGGGATAATGCCCAAGAGCCTGTATGTGCGGGCTATTTGTTCCAATAAGATGATTAGAGAAATTAACGATGCTTATTATATAACTTACCATATCGATTTCAGGAATAACACGAATACCAAGTTTATAAGCATATTCTATGACCTTTGCTACGTCTCTTTTTCTGTAAATCAACCGTTTTTGGTGTAACTTGTATGCACCCTCATGCGCAAGTTCAGGAGCGTTTTCAAGTTTGATTGGGAAACTGTGCGAGTCAGTTATGTGCCAGTGAAATACCTAGATGAAATGAAGATGAGCAGAAGAGAAAGAGTGAAGCAAGCACTTACATTCATTTTATTATATGCCATAGCGTCAATTGTCCTAAGTATGTCTTTTACTGGAAAATAGTTTCTTGAAGTGTCTAGCATAAGGCCTCTGTGAGAAAACTTCGGATAATCTCTTATGTTGATCGGCACATTGGTTATGAATGATCTGGAAAAGCCAATATCATCTTCTTCATCATCATCATCATCTTCATCATCATTTTCATGATAGTTCTTTATATTTTGCTCCCCGTGTTTATTCAGCCTTGGACGAGACTGAATAAGCTGTGAGAATGTTTCTAAACCACGAATAGCGCCCCATGTTGTGTTGGAGTTTATTGTTGCAGTGGTTTCATTGTCTGGTACCTCCAGTTCATAGGATTCGTCAACACCGTATTCAAGGTCTTTGTTTATATCTTCTACATTGATTTGCAGACGTCTCAGCTTGATTTGGAGATTTTTGCTAGCAGTATGAGGCTCAATTTGTACCGGAATCCATTTATCATGCATTATCAAACGAGTGTAACGATCAATTGCATCGACCAATATGTCCGAATCTGGTCCAGTAATGTGGAATTCATCCTGTTGTATAAAAAATATAATTTAGTTTATCTAAAAAAATAAAATGGAAGCTCGTATTAATTTACATCAAGATCTAATTCAAATGAACCCATTTCCATAAGCTGTGGTTTTGGCCAAAGTAAATTAGCGACAGTCAAACATGGTAGTACTAAAGCAAGAAACACAAATTTCATTTTTTTGAATGAGACAAAATAGAAAGAAGAGAGAAGGAAAAGCGTGTTTGAAAAGGGATGAACGCTTCTTAATAGCACTTTTTTAAAGCACCGAAGTTTTCCCTGAATGAATTAATGTATCAGGGATTAAAAACCAAGGACGATTCACACAGTTTCCAATTTTTTTATATGTATTTCGACTATTAACAAAGAGCCCTAATTTAAATTTTTAACGTTACTGTCAATTGTTATTTATACGACAACTATCTAAAGAGCCTGATATCTTCTTTACTGTAAGCTGATATTTGCTTTAATAATTTAATAAAAGGTGTCCTTCATGTCAATCTGAACTTAACAATGACCTAAGCTAGTTAAGCTTTTAAATTCTTAATCGCAAAAGCTCTCAATTTGAATTTTCAACTCTTTCAAGAACAACTTAATAAGATTATGTTTCTGACATTGATTTTGTTGTTCATTACACTAATTCTCCTCAACCAAACGATTTCATTGTGTTTGATGGTGGATAAATATGATTCTTAAAAGCAAACTATACTAAAAAATGCTATCTTCATCTTGATATGACTTTTTATGAAAACTTTATGATTCGTTTTTTTTATGATGCTAGTAATATTAGCTGATTGAAGGTTGATTTTAAGATTTTAATTTCAAAGGAGTTCATGCATATAAGGGGCGAGGCATCATTTCTAGTTGAAAATTAAAATAACAAAAAATAATTTGTACCCTATCCAAAGATCTATGCAGACTCTTATTATGTTCAAATTAAATTCATTGAATGAAGTGGTAGATTTGGAGATGATTATGATGTTCAAATTTCTCTGTCACTGGCTTTGAGAGTTCATCTTTCATACTGTACAGACCTGACATTGAAATGAGCAAACTACAATATAAGTCAACTTACGTTTGTCCATTTATAGAGGAAATGAATACTTTTCAGCTTTTTCTGAACGAAAAAACCAGACAAATTATTCCCATGAAACAAAATAATAAATTGAATACAGAGGTAACCTGCTAATTGGAGATAATATGGTCTCTAAGGAGGCTATAGTGTATCCATAGAGCTACATGTAAATTTGATATATACGTAAGGTTTTTTAAGCCAGATGTAGCATGACATATGATATAAAATGCAATTGGGTTCAAGTTAATGTTTGTTAATATGTCATTAACTAGATAGAAATATACCGATAGGTCTATTGGTTTACAAAATTCAAAAACTTACTCTTTTACATCCTTGGAATTTTAATATGTTCTGCCACTAATTAATAAAGCAAATCAATATAGACAAAGTAAAAGATAGACATATCCAAAAGGTGACTTGAAGTACACTAAAATTTGAATGATATGATGTAGAACAAGGTTCACAATTCTGCTAGGGTAGTAAAGAAAATTTGTACTGTTAATATTGTCTTTACCTTTAATTACATTTAAGCAGTAATTCTTTTAAGAACACTCTTTAAACTTGGTAAAATCTTTTATATAAGCAATCAAATGTCAATGATGATGGGCTGTCTTGAGAGAAATGGATGCCAATCGAAAAGGCTTTAATAAAAATTTGCTTCACAATATCATTTGAGCAATCCTTTGTTATCTGTTTTCAATCCACTTAAACAGTAAAAACGCTATTATTGATTTTTCACAATAAATTTGTGCATTAGAGCTATTTTCTGTTTTTATTTCTCGATGTATCCTTAATGGTTGCAAAATTTCTATGTCGCCATTAAACACCATACCCTCATGCTTTCCTTAAACACATACCTTTTTTGCCCTTGATCCCAAAAGGCTTTATTTAGCTTCTCATTACTTTCCTTTATATTGATTTGGTTCAGGCGGACAGATCTATATGTATCATGCGCCTAATAGGACTTCTATTAAATACATGATATATCCTTTTGTTACTTTTTATTTGCGCATTAATTAAAAAATACATTTACGACTTACATATTCATCAAGAAATGAAACTCCATGTTTAATCTATTTGTAATAATCCTTAACTGTCACCAGATGAGCTGATTCAAACATTCTTTTGCTAAGATTACTGTCTATAGAGAAACAATCTTTCTTTACATTAGCTTTGAATTTAGACCATAACAACTCAACTGGATTGAGAAATGGTAGATATGGATGCAGGAAAACGCAACTCTAATTACGGTCTTTAATCAGATCTTGAATTTCAGACACTTTGTGAATAACCACCTTATCCATTGCAACACATCGTCATGTCATACTGTATTTATCTAAGGTATCCATTATACCCGTAGTGAGATCTAAGAAACGCTAATTAGGTGTGCCATCTTTTGCATTTACTACAGCATCCTCAATAGATTTACCATTGTGTCTCTCTTCTTATTAGAAGAAGCTTTTCTGGAAAAAAAAATTTGGGTTTACCCAATATCAAACCAATAAAATTCATTTCACAAGTTGCTCCAACAGCTGTAATTGTGACACTTACTATTTCAAAGGGCCAGTTTTGCAGATTCATCTTTTACATTACGATGCAAAGGCACAAGTCAATTGGTCAAATTGAAATTTCATTGGCAAAAAATGGATTGAATGGCAAAAGGTCTTCATATACTTTACTTGTCTCTTGTCGTATTTACCTCATTAAATTCTTATTATTCGTATGAGTTTTCTCAAATCTTATATAAGGAATAACAAGTAATTAACACATAATATTACTTATTACATATTCTCTAGCACTCATTTCCAATATACCATATAGAGTACTTGTATAATTTTTTGTAAAAAAGATGAATTCACGTGTATAACAGCGGTGAGCTTCAGATTAACAGAAGTAGCATAAGAGAGCTAAACAGGAAATGTACAAGATAATTCTAGACAATATAAGTCAAAACATTGGACTGAAAGGTCCAGACATTGACAAAATGTGCTGAAAAACCAGCAAAGGGTCAAAGGAGACGTTGTCGAGAATGAAATGCAATGGGATTTCCAAATACACAAGAGAATGCAGCCAACTATACTTTGGTTTGAGAGTAATGTTAGTCGTTGAGGAGAGAAACGTAAAAGATGAATCGCTTGCGTTTTACAATGGTAAAAATGATAAAGAAAAAGATAGAAATAAGGATCGAGAAACAGCGTGAGTACTTTTTGAGACTGATCTTTATTTCAGTTTAAGTTAAAATAAAAATTATTCAAATTGAAGGCAGGTATTTATATCTTATTGAGTGAGTGGCTTGATATCTTCTATTGTAAGCGTTCTTCTAATATTCAGGTACTTTAACAAGTGTCATCTATAATTATGATTATGAAAGCTTTTCATTTGTTCTTTTGTATATCTGTCATAGATTATCTTTTATTCTGGGAATTTCTCACTGATTTGAATAAGGTTATTTTACGCGTTATTTCAATTATATGAAAGATTAGCAATATTCCTGATACTGGATTGGATCTTGTTATTTTAGTTAATATTTCTTCTTATCAAAGAACTCTCACTAATACAAAACATATTCTAAAAGAACATGTTTAATTGGAATTGATTGTATGATCTTATTTAAATAAACTTATATTTTTATTTTATTTAATTATGATCTTGTATTAAGACTTATATTTATCAATGTCTACTACGATCAGTTACTGTTCTACAACAAAAAGTACTTTCCGTTGTACTTATATTAATACTATTAAAATGTCTTATGCGATACTAGTTATGGAGGAAAGGCTTACGATATGTGAAAAATTCTATATTCCAGTTTTTACAAAAAATGTTACTTTTATTAATAAGTTGTGTATCTGCCTTTGCCTTAATAATAACTTAACTTCTTGATGGCATGGTATCAATATATCGCCGACAGATATCAGCATCAAATCTATTCCATTACTTATCGACCCTTTCCCATAGTTCATCCACATTACGTGCCTGTGTATCGTAAGTGCTGAGTTGAAGTTTGAGCTGATGCCAAACATGTTCTATTGGATTCAAGTCTGGACTTTGTGCTGCCCGATCATTAATATACTGGACACTGTTCTCATTTAGCCACTTAATTGTCGATTTTGATTTGTGCTTAGGGTTGTTATCTTGCTGAAGATAAACTTGATTCTTGTCTAAACCATAATATCCTTGTGTTATCTCGTAAGAACAAAAAAGACTATAAAATTCAACGAGACTTAAAAAAGTTATATTTTTATTTAATATTATTGTATCTGGTATTTATATCCTTTTCAAGATACTTTAATTAATTATAGCTGTAGGTCTAGCATGAATAAATTTTAGTATGAAGGCCTATTCCTGGTTATGCAAGTGGACTGTTTATAATTATTTAAGTAGATCTATTTTTCATTTATGTCTCATTGCATCAGGAGCTATATTAAAACAACTTGTATTGAGTTAAAGGAGTGGAATTAGTTATGACCGAATAATAGAGAAAAGACTGTAATAAATCTTTGTAAAAGTATTCACTACTCTGATTTCTTATAAATTGAATATGAATCATGTTTAAAGTATGTTGGGATACGACAATCCTAGTGTTTCCATGTATGTTGTGCCAAGGATTTGCTGGTGAATATCGGAGTTCATGGTACCATCGTGAATCTGACACCCATATATTACACCGTTTCCAGTTATACACCCCATATGAATAAATGTGAAGTGTTTTAAGTATTCAAAAATAAGACAAAGAACAATTAACGAGACCGAACAATAGTTCTAAAGTCGAATACTTTTATTCAAGAAAGATTTCAAGGCTATTTATATTAGTTGAGCAAGACCTGAGATTAGATGACAAAAATAGTTACTGTTATGTTCTGGTAAAGTAATTAAGGTAGTGATAAAAACCAAAGAATACTTTTTGAGACTGAACTTTATTTAAGACAATCTTCATTATTAAAAAGAAATCATTACAAAGTCTACTATTTATATTCTTCTATCAGTTGGCGGGTAAATGAGTTGTTATGAGCGTAGATCCAATAATTGACATGTTTGATTGAAGAATGATCACTGAATCGATTATGAAAATTTTTAATTCGTTGTTTTATAGATCTTATTGTTCTTTAACTGATCTGGGAGAATTGTCCCGTCTTCATTGAGACGAAAGATATATTTATATGAAATGCCTCAAGTCAGATCAAAGTTGACTAGATACCTGATCCATTATTATTCATTTACAGAAATGATGAATAATAAAGGTCATGACTTATTTATTGTTCATGTTTACTTTATAGGATGAATCTAATAGTGATAGTTTTATATAAAAAAGAAGAAGAATATATTTTATTTGATAAAGATTTATCAGTTTTAATATACTTCTTTTAGTTGTGATTATTCAATGTCTGTTATGATCAGACGCTGTTCTACAACAGTTACGACCGATATGATTTGACATGTATAAGAAAAACTTTATAGACTGATGTTAATAATCAACTGTTGAGATGAAAGTGAAACTTGGCTGTTTAGGGCAGTGATAATTATCAGGTTCTATTCTTATTCAAACTCATTTGTAAAGATTTAGTCCAGAATGATAAGACTGTATCTTATTGACATGTCAAAACATGACAAAATGGCCGCCGCCGTGCTTAACAGTAAAATCTAGGTGGTACGGGCGTAAAGCATCACCTGGTCTTACCCAGTAGTACTTGACACCATCAGACCCCCATATGTTTATTTTGACTTTATCTGAAAAGACCACTTGTCGCCATTGATCAACAGACCCGCTGCGGTACTTTCTGGTCCAAGCTAACCTTCGCTTCGTATGCACTTTTGTCAAAAGTGCATTTTTTTTTTTCAGCTTCGCATAGAAGTTTATTGACTTTAACATGTTAATTGCCGAACTATACTACACAGAGAACCCAAGTTCCAACAGCTGGCGATGCACATCTTTGGCTGTCTGTAGCTGCCCCTTAATAATTTGGATTTTGATGCAATTTTTGGTTGTTCTGTTCTGGTAAAGTAATTTAAAGGTAGCAATGAAACCAAAGAATACTTTTTGAGACTGAACTTTATTTAAGACAATCTTAATTGTTTAAAAGAAATCATTACAAAGTCTACTATTTATATTCTTCTAACAGTTGGCAGGTAAATGAGTAGTTATGAGCGTAGATCCAATAATTGACATGCTTGATTGAAGAATGATCACTGAATCGATTATGAAAATTTTTAATTCGTTGTTTTATAGATCTTATTGTTCTTTAACTGATCTGGGAGAATTGTCCCGTCTTCATTGAGACGAAAGATATATTTATATGAAATGCCTCAAGTCAGATCAAAGTTGACTAGATACCTGATCCATTATTATTCATTTACAGAAATGATGAATAGTAAAGATTATGACTTATTTATTGATCATGTTTACTTAATAGAATGAATCTAATAGTGATAGTTTTATATAAAAAGAAGAAGATTATATTTTACTTAATAAAGATTTAAATTATTATCTTTTATCAATTTTAATATACTTCTTTTAGTTGTGATTATTCAACGTCCATTATGATCAGACGCTGTTCTACAACAAGCAGTACCTAAGGAGGGCGACGGAACGGACTCTTTAGCACCATTAGCAGGAGCAGCAGAAGAAAGAGTGGTAGTTGAATTAGGGGTGCTTGTAGGGACCCCTGCAGATTGTGCGGCCAGTTGGGCATGCAAAGAAGCAATCTCATTGGCCTGAGACAGGTTGGTTTCAGCAAGGCGAGCATTCTCATCTCGTAAAGTTTCAAGCTCTAGCTTGAGCTGTTCTAGAGCAGAGAGACGAGCAGTGACCGCTTCAAGCGCGTGACTGAGGTTCTGTAAAATAAACCGAAAAAATCGGTCTCTAGAAAATTAAGTTAAGAATAAAGATAATTTTATTTATTGAATAAATTGAAGGGTTCATATAGTATTTGAGAGCTTATTGCGGAGGTTGCCAGAATTGCTTTTGAGTCCTGTAGTCTTCTAGAAATTTCCACAGGATTCATTTGAATCGATACTAGAAAAATGTGACCTCAGGAATTCACAACATCCGGGAGGTTTGCTTGGCCAATGTCCTCATTGGAGTAGAAAAATTTTATTCGAGCAGCATGGACATTTTTCATTTTCTTGTCGCCTTTTACTTCTTCGACATTGTAACGATCATTGGAGATGACTTCCGAAATGCGGAAGGGACCACGGTATTTCTTGACCAATTTCCTTGCTCGACCTAGAAAAGCATTCGAGAGAACAGGACAATCCACCAAAACTAAATCGTCGACAGAGAAAATTGGAGCTTCGCGTTGTGCATTATATCGAAGAGCGTTGGCAGCTTGAGACTGAATGTTTTCCATCTTGACCAGGTTGAGAGCACGCACCAGGAAATCTTGAGATTGGATGCGGCATTCTTCAACCGGAATAGTTTTTACACCGAAGTCAGTAGTAGCCAAAATTCTTGCTTCGCGACCATGAACGAGGCTAAAGGGAGAATGCTTCGTAACTTGATTAGGAGTAGAATTGTAAGCAAGTTGGAGTTCGGAAAGGTGATTATCCCAGGTGTTTTGATGGTTGTCGAGATCAAGATAAGAGCAAATCATATTTTTCAAAGTTTCCATGAAGCGTTCGACGAGACCATTGGACTGTGGGTGGTAAGCCGGAGCGAACTTTTGCTTGATGCGAAGATGATCAGCGAGAGCCTTAATAAGCACACCAGAGTAAGGAGGGCCATTATCACTGAGAAGAGCACGGAAGATACCATGTTCACCAATGATTTTCAAGAGACACTGAATGACCTGCTGGTCAGTATTCGAGGGAACTGCAAAGAGGCAGACATAACGAGAAAACAAATATTGAACCACGATGATGTAGCGATTTCCAGAAAGAGACGGAGGCAGAGGGCCAAAGGTGTCGATAGCAATGGTGTCGAACGGATGAAACGAAGGATTAGAGTGGGCCAAGTGTGTTGTTGGTACGCTTAACACGTTGACAAACAGAACACTCATTAACCATTTTCTTTACCCATTCATACTGCTTGTGGAATAGGCGTGTTGTTCTCTCGATTAATAAAATTAACAAATAAATCAAATAATCGATGAGTCTCTTGAACCTCTTTATTGAGTAAGGACGAGAGAGCGAGCCCATTCAATACAAACTACGTCTTAGAATATAACAATATGATTTAGGGTCCGAGGTAGTACGGTATAAATTGTGTGGGCTGTTTATCGTACATAGCACGAAGTGCTATATATGATATACAGTCAAATTATTAATTTTAAGAATCTTTTGAGTGATCTCACACGACATTAAGGAAATTATTAGAGTAAATACGACACTGCTTAAATGAATAGTACAGTCTGTCGAACCTTTGGAGAGTACGTGTCGTATCCCAACATACTTTAAACATGATTCATATTCAATTTATAAGAAATCAGAGTAGTGAATACTTTTACAAAGATTTATTACAGTCTTTTCTCTATTATTCGGTCATAACTAATTCCACTCCTTTAACTCAATACAAGTTGTTTTAATATAGCTCCTGATGCAATGAGACATAAATGAAAAATAGATCTACTTAAATAATTATAAACAGTCCACTTGCATAACCAGGAATAGGCCTTCATACTAAAATTTATTCATGCTAGACCTACAGCTATAATTAATTAAAGTATCTTGAAAAGGATATAAATACCAGATACAGTCGTTTCATTCCACATGTGAGGATTTTGCGAAAAAAAGTACGGGCTTTCAAATAAATATTGGGGGTCTTACCAAAAAAATTCACTGGTTGTTTGAAGTTCAATTCGTGGATTGTGAGAGGGCCATTTCACACTTTATTTTAAATAAAAACATTTGGAATATGATTCAAACAGTTATCAAACTGGTTCTTCCACATCCGAATTTTTACACTGAGTTGTGGGTTTGCTTGGTCAGGTCCTTTTGTTTTTGCTTGGTTGGATCTCCCAAAATGTTAACATGCACCGATTGTGAAGGAAACTTCAATACAAATGACACCCTCAAAAGACATAAATATGAAAGGCATTGTAAACAATGCACTATCACCGCAACAGTCGAAGGTACATTCAATTTAGATTCAAATCTACAATTGTTGACTCTGGGTTTTCAGGAATTTGTGAAAAGGTTGTAATAAAAAGAAAAAATGATCATTTACAATGTCCTTTTTGCAATAAAGAACACTTGACTAGAGAAGGTATAAAATCTCATATACTAAAATGAAAATGTAAAGCAGCTCTTTTCAATGAAAGAACCAAGACAACGAAAAAACAAAACTATGATGCTGCCGTTTGAATGCATGTGGTGCTTTATTGTTTGAGAAGCCTCATTAAGAGATGGTTTTAAAGGTGGTTTCTTCAGTCAGCTTGAAGCCTGTTAGCATGGTCAACAGTGATGGTGAAGAATTTAATGTGCTTGCGCACGAAAGTCAATTCCAACAAATACAAAAAAAACGATATCCAAAGTGCTTCAGTTGTTGCAAAAAAACGATTGATTGACAATGAACCTGTAGAAATAGAAGTGGAACTTGATGATGTGCTAACGAAAGGTGGTTATCGTACACTAGGTGAAAAAATAGGGACAACCTACCCTAAAATAATTTTTAACTTTTTTTTTTTCTCCTCCACTCCGTACGACATCCAAGCCATGCCTATAGAGCGTAACCTTAGGTAGTGAGTATTACGTTTCCCGCATATAAAACTAATCAGGATAACATATGGCGGAAGAAAAGAGGAAATAGTTGCAATAATTTTATAATCGTTATATTATAAAATGGGTAGTATTTATTTAATAACGAGTAAATCTCCCTTTTGATTTGAGTACCGCTGCTATGCGATCAGGCATGCTGTCAATGTAACTTCTACAATCATCTTTATCTAGCCTGTTCCATCCAAAGTCAACTCGTTCCCATAGCTCGTCGATGTTTCTGGCCTTTCGTTCATAAAGGCTTAACCTAAGTTTCAGCAAATGCCACACATGCTCTATAGGATTCAGATCCGGACTATTAGGTGGCCAATCGTTAATGTACTGGACCTTGTTTTGTTGGAGCCATGACATTGTTGGTTTCGACTTGTGCTTTGGGTCGTTATCTTGTTAAAAGTAAATAGTGCGCTTGTTCATACCATAGTACTTCAGCGTTTCCATGTAAGTTGCTCCAAGGATATGCTGGTACACCAAGGAGTCCATAGTACCATCGTATACCTGGCACGCATATCCTGATCCCTCACTGGTTATACATCCCCACATTACCAATTTGCCGCCACCATGCTTCACTGAAAGATCTATGTGGTGTGGACGAAGGACATCACCAGACTGGGTCCAATAGTATCTGCAGCCATCAGATCCCCAAATGTTAATTTTCGTTTCATCGGAGAACACTACTTGATGCCACTGTTGTATAGACCAGTTTTGATACTTCTTTGCCCATGCTAACCTCTGCTTGCGGTGGTTATTAGTTAAAAGAAGCTGCTTCTTTTTACGCCTAGAATTAAAACCCATTGATACAAGGACGTTTATTGCTGAACGGTAAGTCATAGAATACCCAAGTTGTATGAGCATCCGATGTACGTCCTTGGCTGTCTTTAGGGCTCCTTTAATCAGTAATACCATGATATATTCCTTCGTAGCAGATGACACAAGTGTATGTCTACCACGTGTCGCGGGTACTATTGGCCCAAATAGCTTGTTTCTATATCTCCTAACTGTCTTGGGATGGATACCAAATTCACCAGCAATATCCTTTGGGACTCTATTGCTCATCAGTGCAGACTTGATGCTGTCTTGCGTGTCTTGAGATAAAGCGCGAAGCATAAGTAAGAGAAACTTCACAGGAAGTAAGAAGAATATAATGAAAAAAAAAGAATGTATGAATGGAGGAAAGCAGCACCCATTTTATATTATTAATTATAGGAATGTGCATAGCTAAAATTAGAATTGGTTTGCATTTTAATTGTAGCTGATATTCCAGGTCAAATTAGAAGAGTACGAAATATGGTCTAAAACTGAGCTGTGGAGTATCTAAAATTTGACCAATTATACATGCATTACTCCCTCATTTTCCATAGTTGGCTCATCATATTTTGATGAAATACTTTACACATTAACCTCTTTTTAACATATTGCTAGCGTCATGAGGCGACCTTCTCTTAATGCTACATGCTGCATGAAATGAAATTTTCGAAAAGGTTGTCCCTATTTTTTCACCTAGTGTAATCTATTTAATCCAAATGAATTCCAGGAACTTGACGAAGAAATGTGCACCCTATTAAATACGGATTGGAGTACTAAGAAGCATATCAAATATTCTTGCTCGGCTCTTCCTGGGGGGATGATAATGGTGATCAATAGCAAAGCTATTTTGGTAATACAGTGGCCAGCAAAACCGTTCGCACAAAACGTATTTTTTTTTCTTTCTGCGCCTTTTACGACATACTACTTCTATTAAGCGCTACCGATAATACATATTGCCTAAAGGTACAAACTCTTGGCTTTCTGATGACGTATAACATGTCACTCTAAGCACACCCTAAACAGTACTACAGACAATCAAAGCTCAAAGGTACATTCGAACGGTTTTGCGGCCATGTTTTAGGAGTTGGCCGATTGCGGTAAACGCAGTCACTGCACCCTCCAATCCTTCCAGAACTTTCGCTGCTTACAAACTCATCACTGCGCATTATTTTTCTACTTTTTTTCTTTTGTCATTCATGCATTCGCATTTCGACATCTCGACATCTACCAAGTAATTACCGAACATGCAACCATTGACAGAAGATCGCAAGAACACAATTGAGCTTTACCTTCGTCAAGGTTTTTCTTATCACAAAATTGCAAAGATAGTCAAAGTATTATCATCTACTGTTCATAAGATTCGCTTAGAATTAGGTTTGCCTACTAGAAATGACAAAGGTGGCAGACCAAAAGCGCTCACTAAACGAAAGCAGCAACATCTAGTTCGTGCTGTAACAGCTGATGGACTCGAAAACGCTGTACAAGCACAGCAGTCGTTGGAGCAGAACCTGGGCAAGTCAGTTTCTGTAGATACCGTACGTAAGGCATTAAAAGATGCTGATTTGGTCTCATTTGTCAAGCCAAAGAAACCTTTAATTAATGAAAGAAATAGAAAGAGGAGGCTCCAATGGGCTCGTCAGCACATTGACTGGACAGTAAACGATTAGATGAACGTCATATGGTCTGACGAAACCAAAGTCAACCATTTTGGATTCGACGGAAAGTCTTATGTATGGAAAGTGCCAGGCAAACCGTTAAAAAGTATCAGGTTCGTGAGACAGTGAAGCATGGAGGAGGTTCTATAATGGTATGGAGCTATATTAGCTGATATGGCCCAGGCTATATTGTGGATGTGGGCAAATGCATGGCAAAGGACGTCTATTTGGAGGTTTTACAAGATGATTTGATGAAGTCTTTGGCTTGGTATATGGAAGAAAGTGGAAAATCTACCAATCAATTCATCTTTATGCAGGATAGCTACCCCAAACATACAGCTAAAGTAGTATCAAAATGGCTAAATGAGCAAGAGTTTCATGCAATGAAATGACCATCACAATCACCAGACTTAAACCCAATCGAAAACATGTGGCAATTACGTAAAAGACGGTTGTTTAGAAACTATGGCTGCCCTCTGTGTGGCATACATGAGCTATGGGACCGTATAGGACACACTTGGTACCAAATTACAGCTGAAGAATGCCAAACATTTATTAAAAGTATGCCAGAGCGATGCTGTGCAGTTATTGAGGCTGATGGCCATTATATTGGATATTAAGTAAACTTATTTAACACATTTTGATTTCAAAACATACGGCCGCAAAACCGTTCGAATGTACCTTTGAGCTTTGATTGTCTGTAGTACTGTTTAGGGTGCGCTTAGAGTGACATGTTATACGTCATCAGAAAGCCAAGAGTTTGTACCTTTAGGCAATATGTATTATCGGTAGCGCTTAATAGAAGTAGTATGTCGTAAAAGGCGCAGAAAGAAAAAAAAATACGTTTTGTGCGAACGGTTTTGCTGGCCACTGTATGTCATGAAGTCTATGGAAGGACGAGGTCAGTAGATGCACACAGGGAAGATTTCACAGTTAAATCAAAAAAACAGCCATCTTCTTCACTTCCTCCACCTCGATTCCCTTATCGGAATATTTGGGTGACAACAATTATCGACAATTATGGCTCAAAACTTATATTTGGTACAAAAACATTCAACTCACTGGTAACATCTAGTATCCGCATTGATAGTCCTTATGAACCAGACGTTGGTCCATCCACACATCATTTTACTATCTCCAGCAACGAACAGTCAAGAAATATAAAAATTTGTATACACAAAGAGTCTTGGAATAAAGCAAAGAAGCTTATGATGGAATCTCATAACCACAACATAAACACTTATGATTTCCTATATCAAACTCGCCAAATACAAACCAACTTTCATTACCGTAGTACGTATAACCGATCAAGAGCTGCATGCGTGATAACCGATAACCATACTTTGTACCCCTACAACATCTTCACTCTTTCCCAATGTGATAATGGCCATGACATATCTGACTATAAGATTATGTCCGAAGTTTTCCGAGAAATTGCATTGAAAATATTTGATGAAGAAGATGGTAATGTAGAAGATGAAATTGTAGGCTCTTTGAAAAAAAAATTCATCGAGAATCAAATACAAAAGTGCAAGTCAGAAGGTGAAATAATCAAAATACTCCAATCAATACTGAACTTGTATGGTGATGATGTGGAAATCCCTGTTATAAACAACTCCCAATTGAACAAACTTTTAGAGCTGTCGGTAAATCAGCTTCTTCCAGTAATTACCCGTGTAAATGAGCATGTCGTTTCATCATTGAAGCAGACATTCTCTTCATATGTTTAACACATTTTTACAATCTGCATGTACAATTCAAGCTGGTAAAAAAAAAGTTGTTTACCAATAAAATTCCCCCTATCGATTCAATTTTTTTTACGGATTACATATTTTGGTTAGAAATACTAATTTTCTGTTGTTATTCAGTAAAAAAACACAGGAGTGATTGAGTTTGCGATACAAAAAATGGCCTATAATGAACCTTTTTTTTTATCAGTTGTAAAAAGTTATACAAGTGGTCGAATGAAATATGAAGATTTTAAACAAGAGTAAAGACAGTATTCTTTATTGAGAAATAAATTTTATGTGATACAAGGTAGCACATCCTAATATGAACTAGGATGCAATGCTATAAACTACCTTGGATAGACCAGGTACAATGTTCTTGACGATGAACACCCATGAGGATTTGCGTAATAGAAAACATCCCAGCGGTTCCATCTATAAAATCGAAAAAAAAGAAGTATGGTACAGTTGCCGTCAAAACTGGTCGCATGTTTTCATATTTTGCCTATACACGTTGCGGTCTACTTCATTTCTTAGTTTATAGCAATGTAGTATACACCATTCGAAAGAGCAAACTCTGGGTAACTCAGTGGTAGTATAAGTATTGCAGTAGATCCAGTGTATCGGTAATAACTGGCCCTCAAAGTCCGACGGTACATGCGACCAGTTTTGACGGCGTTTATAAGTGACATAATATAGTCACAAAAATGTGACTTAATTGTAAATTTTTTATATTTTTTTCTTCTCTTTCTTCTATTATAATAATATTGTTTACATGTAAGTGTTTTTTTGCTACATTGCGACACCCCATTAAGAAATTGCACCATTGCAGATTCGACATGCGCGCAATTTCAACCGACAAAGTAAACAGCATTTCCTCATTGCTAAGATCCAAGAAGTCAAACAGCAAAATAGCAAAACAAGTTGGTGTTAGTCGTACTACTGTTCAGAAGTACCGCTCATCTCTGAAGATGAGTGGAAATGTTGATGAAGGTGGTCGTCCATCTCTAATTAGTCAACGCATGGTAAGCTACATCCGGAGATTAGTCACCTTGGGAAGAAAAAATTATGCTGTAGAGATCCAAAAAGCTCTAAAAGAAGAATTTGGAATGTCTGTAAGTGACAGTACCGTACGCCGCGTCCTTAAAAAAGCTGGCTTTATAGCATTTGTCAAGCCTCAAAAACCATTGCTGCGAACGCAAAACATCATTAAACGCCTTCAATGGGCTAAATCGCACCAACATTGGACTGTGGACGACTGGAAACGTGTCATATTCTCAGATGAGACCAAAATAAATCGTTTTGCATCCGACGGAAAGGCTTATACATGGAAACTACCCCATGAGGAGTTGAACTCGCGACATGTACAGCAAACCGTCAAGCATGGGGGTGGCAATATTATGGTCTGGAGCTGCATTACATGGGAAGGCGTTGGGTGGATAGTTGATGTAGGTCATCGTATGAATAGCGAGACCTATCTTGAGGTCTTAAAAGATGACTTACTGAAGACAATGGAGAGTTATGGCTTGGATTCTTCCAAAATAGTGTTTCAGCAGGATAATGATCCCAAGCATACATCGAAGGTAGTGAAAGAATGGATTGACCAGCAGCCATTCGAGGTATTGGAATGGCCTCCTCAGTCCCCAGACCTAAATCCTATAGAGCATATGTGGGCACATTTAAAGAGAGAGCTATTTCATAGCTATGAGGCACCACCAAGTAGTATGCATGAGCTATGGGAGCGTATAGGTAAGACCTGGTATGCCATTTCTAAAGAGGAATGCCAAAAATACATCGAAAGTATGCCGAAAAGGTGTGCTGCAGTTATTAAAGCAAAAGGTCGTTGGACTAAGTATTGCTTTTTTTAAATAAAGTATATCAAAACGTTTACTTATAAACGCCGTCAAAACTGGTCGCATGTACCGTCGGAATTTGAGGGCCAGTTATTACCGATACACTGGATCTACTGCAATACTTGTACTACCACTGAGTTACCCAGAGTTTGCTCTTTCGAATGGTGTATACTACATTGCTATAAACTAAGAAATGAAGTAGACCGCAACGTGTATAGGCAAAATATGAAAACATGCGACCAGTTTTGACGGCAACTGTATACCACTCTTGACATTTACTGAAATATAGAAAGTTAAAAAAGATGTCTTTTATAACCATTGCTTTGAAATTACACGACAAGTAACATTTCTTGACTATAAATCAATCAGAAGCATACCAGTGATTTTGAAATACCATATACTTTGACACAATTTTTTTTTTTTTTTTTTTTTTTTGCATGGAAGTTAACTAAATTCACTCTCTGCCAAAACTCGAAACAAGTGCTGGAATCATGCAGGAATTTTTTTTCTGAGATAGACATAAAAAAAGTGGTAGACGGGTCAGTCTACATGCTTAGCGTCACTTCACAGAATGTTTGGTTACAAGTTTAAAACCACAATCGTATTTGTTTTAAAACCTCCAAAAACTGATTTAAAATATCCTTTACACATCATGTATCAAAAAAACCAATGTCAATCTGTGAATGCAATATGAAAAGAAAACGATCCTTCTAATCAGAATACCTATATAGCACAAAAACTCTTTTTTATCAATTTGATCCTATATTCCCAATGGCACCTATATTGTAAGTCACACACAAATTTTTGAAATCAACCTTTTTATTATCAACATTGGATAATCAAGGTACTTCAAAAATGATATTGATGTCACTGATTACAAAACTGTTTTTTATTTTTTATGTGACTTGATTCTTAGTCTTATTGTTATCAAACCAATGATATAAAAGGAGTTCTTGAAGTTTTTGATATCGGCAAGGTTTCGATTTTTCAAAATGTTTCAGTTGTCATCAACTATTTTTTTTTGGAGACTGGAATGGCTTTTGTAAAATTGCTGTTGCAAATCTGACTAACATCATCTACATGCACTAATACATTTACTTCTTTGCCTTGATTGGTGGTCAAAAAAATGGGACTGAGGTTCATTGCATCAAAAAGTTGAAATATTTGGTCCTGCTGAGGCTTCTCAAATAATAAAGCACCACATGCATTCAAAACGGCAGCATCATAGTTTTATTTTTTCGTTGTTGTTAAGGATACATAAGATTATAGTCACTTTATTTTAGTAAAAGGAATCAGATATGATCCTGAATAATATGTTGACATAACTTGGAATCATTTATAATATTATTCCCAACACAGATCAATAAAATACTTTGATTAGATTTTTATATTAAGCTTTATTCATATTAACTTCACATAGTCAAATAAGATGACATGGTTGTAATATAGTTTAGTGATAGTATGAGCATGTTGAATAGGGAATGACGATTACTTACCGGATCATCGTTAACCATGAAAACATTTATCCTGACTGAGATATTATTGTTAACAATGATATCCAATCACGGAACTAAAAGTCTTTATATTCATCCGTACCGTCTCCTTAAATAGTTATATCTGAAACCATCCCAATAGCATAATTGACAATACAAGCTAGGAACAGGCTAAACTAATAATTAGAAATAGTAATCATCTATTCTGTCAAATTGATTATAAATCTGTCCTAATTCTTTATCCGTATCATGTCTATAAATACTCTCACTTTTTACATGTAGAATTTATTTTTTTTATCATACAATAGTTATCTTAACTTAATAAAGAGATACCAAGTTCTAACAGTATTTCTTTATCTTTGATTGCTATATTATATTTACCTAAAACTCCCCTTTCCTAAACAGTTGTCTTGGTTCTTTCATTGAAAAGAGCTGCTTTACATTTTCATTTTAGTATATGAGATTTTATACCTTCTCTAGTCAAGTGTTCTTTATTGCAAAAAGGACATTGTAAATGATCATTTTTTCTTTTTATTACAACCTTTTCACAAATTCCTGAAAACCCAGAGTCAACAATTGTAGATTTGAATCTAAATTGAATGTACCTTCGACTGTTGCGGTGATAGTGCATTGTTTACAATGCCTTTCATATTTATGTCTTTTGAGGGTGTCATTTGTATTGAAGTTTCCTTCACAATCGGTGCATGTTAACATTTTGGGAGATCCAACCAAGCAAAAACAAAAAGGACCTGACCAAGCAAACCCACAACTCAGTGTAAAAATTCGGATGTGGAAGAACCAGTTTGATAACTGTTTGAATCATATTCCAAATGTTTTTATTTAAAATAAAGTGTGAAATGGCCCTCTCACAATCCACGAATTGAACTTCAAACAACCAGTGAATTTTTTTGGTAAGACCCCCAATATTTATTTGAAAGCCCGTACTTTTTTTCGCAAAATCCTCACATGTGGAATGAAACGACTGTACAACAATATTAAATAAAAATATAATTTTTTTAAGTCTCGTTGAATTTTATAGTCTTTTATTGTTACGAGATAACACATTTTTTTCAACGAATGCTAAATTTTATTTGCTCTATCCTATCAAAAATGGCCATTCAAAACAACTTACCTATGGAAATTACCACAATCAACAATGCTCAAGACATTAGCCCTATGGTTCCTGTTGATACTCACTCTACATCTAGTCAAGAAGCAACTGAACCAGTTTTGCCTTACCAGAAGGATGTTGACATGATGGAGACAGCTGATGAAAATCCCCTGGTTACTGGTAGCATTGATTCCTTGACCATACTTCGTCAAAAACTGCAAGAAGTATCTCAAAGGTTTGCTAGAGGTGTATCGAACCACTTACCCATGGATCAACTGGAAAGCCTTCGCAATGAAGCATCACACATTGCAAACTGTATCAAATATCTTTTGGAAGTCCAAACGTACTGCGACGCTCCTAAGGTTGAAACAACTCAGCAATACATTAACCAATCGTCAAATCACTTTGATCATTTCATTCCCAATGACCTTCCTACATGGCAATGGATTGTGTTGTAAACATAGTTATTTTCTATATGATATCAGTTGTATTAAAATAAATAACGATACACAAAAAGATTAAACTACAGTAGGTGAAAAAATACGAGCAACCTTTTGGCAAAATCGACTTTTTTCGCTATATCAAAAGGTGCATGCCAACTACCGGCTTGAGACTCCTATGGTATATTTTCGGGGTCATGTGTCTTGAAACAGTAAAGGTCTCATGTAGCAATGCTGGAAATTGAGAGAGGAATGAGAATCCGAATTTAAAAATTTGACTTCCGACCAGCTTAAATTATGTACGGTATTCATATGTTTACATTTAAATCAACAAAGAACATATCGGAAGACTATATAGCGTACATGTATGGAACTGTGGGTGTTCCTTATTGTATTCATATAAAAGCAAGTGCGACTTCAAGAGCCCTTGGTTTCTTTTTTTTTACTCAACTTCTCTCACTACTTCTCATCATCATGCCTAAATCTATACCAATGGAAAAGCAATCCAGAAATAAAAAATATATCACTAAATAGTATGAAGCTAGAGGATATTACAGATAAATATTACGTTCATTCTCGCATAGTTAGAAGGTATACTAGGAAGCTTTTTCCATGAAATTCACACCTGTATGCTGGAAGACATGCTATTGTCTCTTATGCCATGAAGCACTATATCGAGCTGTGTATTATTACTGGTCATCGAACAGTAGCGAATGAGCTATTCAGGGACTTAGGTAAGTTTGGTTACTTGTTGATGTACAGTTCAGGAGTAAATGCGCTGAGATCCATAAAGTGCCACCGAGAGCTAAAAAAAAAGAAGGCATTTTTAAAAAAGGATCATTGCAAAAAGCAGATGGCCTGAGCAAAAAGGCATCGCAACTGGTCAAGTCAAGAGTGACGACCAGTAGCGTTCTCAGCTGAAGCAAAGATTAGCATCTAGTGATCAGATGGAGTAAAATACTATGGGGTGGTATCAAATGACATTTTGCTTCCTCATCACATCGACATTACAGTAAAGCACAGCAGCGGTAGGATGAACATGTGTTGTCACGTAACTATTCAGGGACCAGTTTAGACATGTCAGCTTTATGATGATAGCATAAACTCAACGACTTATCTGCATATGCTTAGCATTATTTACATGAATACGTTAGAGTACCATTATTTGAAGACGTCTGATGTGTACCTTCAGAGTGATAGCGGCGTAAAGTATAAATTAAAATTCATAACTCCATAGGTACGCGGTATCAGTGTAAGGTATATAAATTATTGGTATGCTCAAAGTCTGGATTTAAATCATATAAAGCATGTTTAGCATCAGCTCAAACTTAATCTGACACCACATGAAGTCGGAGAAAGAGGTGTCAGAAAGCTTTAGCCATTTGTGGATGTAGAGCGAAATAAACTCAATGCAAATGCTTGCAAGAGGTCCATCAATAGTATGCCAGCCAAAGTAGAAGCACTTATTAAAGCAAAGGGAAGATATAGAAAATATTAAATAGACATAGCGAATTTTGAAAAATCATCATTGGCTTTTTTATGACTGTCTTTCCCTTTTTAAAAAGCTTGTACTTCAAGTACAGTCAATCTCTTTAGTGTATTATATGCATCTTTGTTGCCCTAATTAGTTTGTGTGATATCAAAGCTCTGGCAAATATACACACAAAAATAAAAAGATATGAAGACAAATCGAACAGAGGTTGCTCGTATTTTTTCACCTACTGTACGATTGAACAATTCCACACTTTTCCAAATTTAGAACAATAAGATCAATATCTGTCATCCTAGAGAGTCTAATCAATTGTCAACCCCAAAAGTAATTAGATCAAATTTAATTGACTGGTTATTATTTTATTGTTCAACATCAGATGCATATATTAGAACATCGACAATCTTTAGCTTAACCATTGGTCCTTCAGCACGACATCGTGACCGAGTCTATATTTTTTATATCTACGCTCACAAAGAATATACAGTAGGTGGAAAAATGGTCCGGATGTTTTTAAATTATTCACAAATATCGCTATAGATTTACCAAATCTCAATCAAATTGAACAAAGCAAGCATTATTTTGAAAAGAAAATATTACTTTATGTTTAGTAAAAATTTGATATGTCACACAAAAGTTCAAAGGGAGCTACAAAAGATCAAATCTTTCAGCAACATCCGGACCATTTTTCAGGGTGCCCTATAGAATTTTAATTACCCAGATTGTTCAATGCTGCTGACTCAGAAGCCGTCACTTTTGTCTCAGATGATTAATAATACATTTGATTCGTATGAATAATCAAAAAAAAATATAAATATCTACTTTTTTTTTGCTGATTTAGCAGGTCTTCTTCTTCTTTCGTTATTACTGCTGTTTTATACAAATATGGTTCGCTCTTTGCCTTTGGATGTACAAGATAACATCAAGTCCTTACTCAAATCTGGTCGTTCTTAATTACCCATCATAAAACGAGTGCCTGGAGTCAAGAAAAGCACCATCAGTGACTATAAGCGAAGATGGTTTCCTAACATGAGGCCCCTTAAACCAGGCCGCAAGTCCGAAATTACTGCTACAACCAAGTCCTACAACAGACGGTCAGTCATAACAGGTAAATTAAAGACGGGGGAGGATGTACAACGATATTTATGTGATGTTGGATGAGCAATTGGCTACTCTGCTTGCTTAAAACTTTTAAAATCGATGGGATTCCAGGCCCGTATTAAGAAGCGCAAGCCGTTTTTAAAGGCGATTCATATGAAAAAGCGACTTGCATGGGCCAACGCCCACAAGGATTGGACAAAATATGATTGGCGTCGTATGGTATTCTCTGACGAGACTAAGGTAAACGTTTGGGGATCAGACGGTGTGAAATACTACTGGAAGAGAGTAGGTGATAAGCTTCGATTCCACCATCTTGACTTAACAGTAAAAGGAGGTGGAGGCAGCGTTATGATGTGGGGCTGTATTACATACGATGGTCCTGGGTATGCTTGTCGTATCTATGATGGAACAATGAAGAAAGAGGATTATGTACATATATTGGACACAACTCTAATGGACACCCTAAATTACTACAATTATGACCCTAAAAACATCTACTTCCAGCAGGATAACGATCCGAAACATACGTCGAAGGTCGCAAAAGCTTGGTTTGAAGAAAACAACTTCGACAGCAAGTCTATTTACAGTTGGCCTGCTCAGAGTCCTGACCTAAACCCGATTGAACACATTTGACATCACCTGAGGCTAAGGTTAAGTGCGTATGAAACCAGAGCTAAAGGAGTACATGAACTATTGGATCGAATTGAAGAAAAATGGGCGAGATTTACAAAAGATGATTGTAGAAAGTACAGTAGCGGACAAAACTGGTGCACAAAAATTAAAATCAACATTGTATCTCCGCCATATGTCTGCGACTTTTGTGGCATATACCATCTGAAAGACAGTCCAAAATATACATTATGTTATGTAAACCGGAACTGTACCGGACATCCCCCAGGCATAAGGCCATTTTTAGTGATTTTTTGCATATTTCAATTTTCGCCAAAAATGTGGTGCTTGTCTAGCCTTCTTTCAATTTTCCCCATATCTCTCCCGTTTGCTTTCAGATTTCACAGCATATTAGTAAATTTTAGTAGCTCTTAAAAAATATATAAAACTGTACTTATTTTGTATTTCCCATTGAGTCCCCCCTTTTGTTTTTACCCTATTCACTATAACAAAGTACTAGCCTTATATGTTTAAGAAAATAAGCAACTGTAAAAACGAAACTCTGAGATCTCGAACACGCCTAGTTCGTACGACAGCAGATATTTCTAGAGTAACAAGGATCTCTAAATGGACAATCAACAGGAGAAAGAGGGAAGAAAGAAACTTAATGTCTTGTGATCATGAAGGTATTCCGCTATTAGCCTGAAAAGTTATTAGTTCAGTCATCAACCTAGAGCTTGGACAAGGTCCGCTACACACAGTTCCTGATGCTCAGCACATTTTGAGGACCTTAAGATACAGTGTTAGCAGACTGTCAGTCTAAAGGCACAGTAGGAAGCTAGATTTTGAGTCCGGAAGTAAGGAATCGAAGAATTTCATCAGCTGTATAAGTCGGAAAAAGCGATGAATGTGGTATCACAACAAGCCATTGTATACTATAGAGGGCTGGAAGTCTGCTATCTTTAGCAATGAAACAAATATGAACATTATGGATGCAGACAGTATACACTAATATTGAAAGCAAGTCGAGCAACCTGAGCGATTTTTTCACGGTGATCAAACAATGAAGCATGCTGGCTGCTCTGTTATGTTTTAAGGCTGTATTAGATATTGAGGACCAGAATATGTGTGTCAGGTATACGATGGTATAATGAACTCATAAATATACACATATATTTCGCTTACTTCATACCACAAAAGCCTAGCGTATAGTGGTCTAAAACGTCGTAATCTCTCGTTTCAGTATGACAATGACACAAGGCACAAGTCAACGCATGTCACAAACTCAATATTTGATAACAGCGCTTCTGTGCTACAAGTTTAGCCGCCACTAATCCCGGCCTAAGTCCGCTTAAGCATGCCAGGTGGCAATTGATGGCAAAGGTATGATGATACGACACTAGATCAAAAAGGGTCGATGATCTTTGGAAAAGAATAGTTAAAGAGCCGGGTTCTTTTACTGAAAATGATATACACGCATATTATTAGCATATGCAAAGAAGAATATCCGATAATATCAAGAGATGAGATGATTATATAAAGTCTAAGATTTTAGCCACTTTTGCGGTTTTTAGAAAATATAAGATTTTATAAATTCAAAGCACGCTTATCGCTCAGTTTTAACAATGTCATGCTTAGAACATACATAGATTACAATGACTAGTATATCCTCCTTCTAGTACAGTTTCATGACTATTGCAATTACCATGAGCAGGTAATGGTAGTTAAAAGCTAAAAAAAAGTTTTGTGCACCAGTTTTGTCCGCTACTGTATATAGACAGTATGCCGGATAGAATCAAAGTTGTTATTCAAGCAAAAGGGGGATGTACGGACTACTAGCAGATATTATGGAGCACCCTGAAAAATGGTCCGGATGTTGCTGAAAGATTTGATCTTTTGTAGCTCCCTTTGAACTTTTGTGTGACATATCAAATTTTTACTAAACATAAAGTAATATTTTCTTTTCAAAATAATGCTTGCTTTGTTCAATTTGATTGAGATTTGGTAAATCTATATCGATATTTGTGAATAATTTAAAAACATCCGCACCATTTTTCCACCTACTGTATGTGGTCATTGTTAAAGAGAAGGTTGAATGATTATGAAACAGCTCCAAAAGGCATGAATGAACTATACGAACGAGTAACTAAAGTTTGGTACGACTTAATGAAGCCGGAAGAGTGCCAAAAGGTCATAGAAACAATGCCTAAGCGTATAAAGCAATGTATCAAGAATAAAGGACGCTGGACTGACTATTAATGTCAAATAAACCTTTTTGTTTTTTTTGAAGTGCCGCAAAACTGTCCCAATGCACCACTTGTTTTCTATCCCCTCTATCTCTGTCCGCGCTGTTTTAATTTGTTTTTGATTTACATTTTTTGGTACTACAAGATTTTGGCTATCGAATGATATACAATAAGATGTACATTAGCTTACCAACTATGGTGCTACAAGCACTAGAAGAGAAAATTACGAAACATTGGGACAGTTTTGCGGGTCACTGTATGCCGGACTTCGCTAGCAGACCCAACCAGCGCCACATCATCCGCATACAACAGACTGTTGATGGGTGTGGGCGACAGAGACGAGGAAGACAAGGCAGCAGAACCAACCAAAGGACCAAAGGGAAGACCATCAGCGACCAGAGCACCAGGACCAGGAGAACCAGAAGGAGACACTGATAGCACCGAGGTGGTTGTTGCAGAAGCAGCAGAACGAAGCAGGGCTGGCAATGTGTTGACATAGATCGAGTACAGGTGAGGACTCAAGACAGAGCCCTGAAGGACACCTGTACTCGGCACAAACGGATCAGAGACATTGTTCTGCAACAACACAGACACCGAGACATCATCAAACATGTTGGCCAACAAGGACACCAAGGACAGAGGAGCAGAAGAGGCGAGCATCGATTGCCATATGATACGACGATCGACTGTATCATAGGCTGACTTGATGTCCAGGAAAGCGACCACAGGATAATGATTGTGTCGGCGTCGGTAAGAGTGCATCAGATCATGGAGACAGAGAGCTTGATCCAATGCACTACGCTGGTGACGGAAACCACCTTGAACTACATCGAGCGGAGGAGAGACATCTTCAACAAAGGGAAAGAGACACATCTCAAAGAGCTTGCGGACGATGGAGGTCAAGGAGATTGGACGATAGTTCCCTGGCGAGGTAGGATCACCCTTTTTGTGGATAGGGACCACCTGTGCTTGACGCCAGAGAGAAGGGGTATACGACCACTGGTAGCAGATACTGAAGAGCAAGGAGAGCAGTGGGGCCAGAACAGACTTGATGGGGAGGAGCATCTCCGTACGCAAGTGGTCAGGACCAGGAGCTTTACGCAGAGGGAGACGTCGCATCAGTGAACCCACACTGTCAGCAGAGAACGAGGGCATACCAGAGTCTTGACTATCGAGGTCAAAAGGCACCATACCAGAGACAAAGGGCAGAGGGTCACGACGCCTTGACGGAAGACCGTCACCAGAGTAGACCGAGGCAAGGTGTTGACGCATCGCGTTCGCACCTGCAGCAGGGCCGTCAGGATGAGTAAACCCAACCTGTTGACGTCGTCGGTTCCGAATCACCTTCACCTTCGACATCGCACGAGCAAGTTCGCCACGGGCCAGAGAGTCACAGAAAGCACGCCAAGAGAGACGTTTAGCAGACTTGAGAGCACTACGGAAACGGGCTTGAGCAACCTGATGTCGATCCCACCACAAGGCCTTGTCGATGCCAATGGCTCGACGTCACTTGCCGTAATGGCGTTCACGAACATCGGCGAGTTCTTGCAAGTGCGCATTCCAGAATGGCTTCCATTGGGAAGGTCGAGAAGAGCGAGAGCCAACCGACTTGTCGAGTGCACTATAGATCGCCTCATTCAGAGTGTCATTGAGAGCGTCTATAGGCGGAGCAGCAGAAGGAGAACTTGACTTCAGAGCTTTGAGCTGATCAACCAATGGAGAGACCAAGGACTGGAATGTGGCCACGTACAGACTACAGACATCGGGTTCCTTCAACCGAGAGAGGTTCCATAGCCGACGGGCAGAAGAAGAAGCAGAAGAGAGAACGGTGTTTAGGATAGGGGAGTTTTAGGTAAATATAATATAGCAATCAAAGATAAAGAAATACTGTTAGAACTTGGTATCTCTTTATTAAGTTAAGATAACTATTATTAGATTTAAAAATAAATTCTACATGTAAAAAGTGAGAGTATTTATAGACATGATACGGATAAAGAATTAGGACAGATTTATAATCAATTTGACAGAATAGATGATTACTATTTCTAATTATTAGTTTAGCCTGTTCCTAGCTTGTATTGTGAATTATGCTATTGGGATGGTTTCAGATATAACTATTTAAGGAGACGGTACGGATGAATATAAAGACTTTTAGTTCCGTGATTGGATATCATTGTTAACAATAATATCTCAGTCAGGATAAATGTTTTCATGGTTAACGATGATCCGGTAAGTAATCGTCATTCCCTATTCAACATGCTCATACTATCACTAAACTATATTACAACCATGTCATCTTATTTGACTATGTGAAGTTAATATGAATAAAGCTTAATATAAAAATCTAATCAAAGTATTTTATTGATCTGTGTTGGGAATAATATTATAAATGATTCCAAGTTATGTCAACATATTATTCAGGATCATATCTGATTCCTTTTACTAAAATAAAGTGACTACAATCTTATGTATCCTTAACAAACGGGCTGCGATGGATAACCATCAGGGACTGCATAGTCAAAGGACAAGGACAACAGTTTGTGGTCAGAGCCAAGAGAGAGATCACTGTAGACTTGCATCCGAGGGGACCGAAGGACAGAGGTCATGTTGGTCAAGAAGTAGTCGATCATACTTTGCTTGACTTGACCACCACGAAAGGACAAGAAAGTAGGCACCCCAGGAGCGAGAGTCGAGTTCAGAACAGAGAGACCATGTTCTTCACACCAGCGAAGCAGCACCGAACCTCGAGCATTGGCAACGGAATCACCCGTTAGTGCACCAAGACGCGCGTTCAGATCACCACAGATGATCGTGTCGTCTGTCAAGGGCAACGAAACCAACACAGAAGAGACCTCGTCGTTGGACAAGGAAGGGGGCAAATACAGGCAGATGAGACGCAAGGAGCGACCCAACCGCAGACCCAGAGCATACTTGGTATGAACCGGGAACTGTACCACAGCCATCGGACACCGAGGAGACACCAGAGCAGAGACACCTTGAGAGCCACGATAGCTGTTGATCACAGGAGAGCCATACAGATTGAACTGGGTCCAAGAGGTACGGATCCTGTGAGGCGGAAGCAACCAGGTTTCAGTGATAAACACCAGAGAGAACGACTGGCAATGACGAAGAAGATCTTCGGCTGTGGATTCTTGAAGCCCATTGGCATTCCACAAGCTGATTGTAAGCGGTATAGAAGAAGTTGATGAGGATGACGAAGGAGAGGAAGAACCATGGGAATCATGAGAAACCAAAGGAGAGGAAGGAGCTGGGACCGTACCAGTAGCAGAGACCGAGGGGATACATTATAATGACAAGTATTACTACTCATCATTATAATGATCCAAAGCTAGAGCGAGAGGTAGGACGGTGATGTTCATAGTCATCAAGAACCATGTCGTCGTCGGGTTGATCGCGGTGACGAGGGAACGAGGGACGATCTTGCTTGGAGGCCAAGACGTCAGAAACAGCCTCGTCTGACACCATGGCGTTGGCCAAAAAGAAGCGCGAGACAGCAACAGCAACAGGATAGCGCAAGCGCTCAAGGGTACGAAGACAGCGTTCATTAGAGACATAGGCCATCTTTTCTTGACGTACCTCAAGAGACGCAGAAGCGAAAGCAGGGTCAGCAACATTGTCAGGGTCCAAAGGATCGAACTGATCAAGAACCTTAATCTTTGCTTTCTCCAGCAAAGAGACGAGAGCAGGCTTGTACTGAAGATGTACAAGTAGACCAACAACGGAGTGGGCGGGAAACGAAACATCCAACACCCGCCAGGTGTCAATACCCAAGCGACCAAGACGACGACGAGCTTCAGTGTATGTCATTTTTCGGGATCGAGGTATGTAGACATAGTCAAAACCTTGCTCACCCGTTACAGGCTGGAAACCACGAGCAGCAGCAGCACGACGACGGAGTTTGTTCTTTGTAGAACGAGAAACAACAGTAGCCCAAGACGAGGCAGCAGTACCCAAGGAAACGGGCGCGTTAGCAGCAGCAGGAGCAACAGGAGAAGAAACGGCGGCATTTGAACTTGGGGTGCTTGTAGGGACCCCGGCAGTTTGTGCGGCCAGTTGGGCCCGCAAAGAAGCAATCTCATTGGCTTGAGACTGGTTAGCTTCGGCAAGGCGAGCGTTCTCACCTCGTAGGGTTTCAAGCTCCAGCTTGAGCTGCTCTAAGGCAGAGAGACGAGCAGTGACAGCTTCTAGTGCGTGACTGAGACTTTGAACTGTGACTTCGTGGTCGGACGAATTGGGTCCGGCGGCGGCATTCAGGATTTTGGATCCTCTTGTATTTCTTGTTGTTGACATTTGGATGCAAACTTTGAGCAACGATTAAGCAACAAGTAATGTAGATATCAGAATAAGAATTGAACCAAATAAAAATATAGATCAAAAGGAGTCGATTGATGTAAAAATTGTTGATGGATGGATAGATTTGACAGAGATATCGGCTTTCCAAAAAAGAGACGAATTTACCTTTTGAACCAAAAGCGAAAGAAAAGTCGGCTTCTTGGTTTAGACGAAAATTTTTTTTATTAATATATATAAGGAGTATATTGACAAGCGATAAATATCATGATAGTCATACTCAAGAAACAAAAGAGAAGAGACAAGAAACAAAAAACACTCGCAGAGCACACAAGAGCGAAAAAAAGGAAAGAGAAAAGGCCAATGGAAGCGCTAACTACTGAGCAACTCGTCAACACCATGGTCTCCTCCGCATCGTGCACTAAAATGGTTTGGCAGTGGGAGGTAGAAGCCAGAGGGTGGATCAGAGCGCTTGTCATTATGGAACAGTAGCAGCAGAGGACTTGTCAATCCAGACTTGACCTGGCAGAGAAGACGAGTTGTACTCGATGTCAGGATGACAGATCTTGTCAAAGTGACAGAGGATCTGACAAAGAGCGGACCAGAAAGGCGGACACCGAGCAAAAGCAGAGACAGGAAGCAAGTTCAAGACATAGTCTATGTGGTGACCCACATAGTCAGGCGGTGGAACAGGCAGACAGCACCAAAGAGCAGAAGGAACCAAGGCACAGACCATGAGATGGGAACGAGAAGTATCGCCAAGACCACAGGAACAGGGAGCAGGCTTGCCTGGGATCCAACCCATGCGCCATCTGATGAGACGAGACCGGCCAGCACGGGAGGCAGGCAAGTAGAGGATGGGATCCACCCGAAGAACAGGACGACAAGCGCGGATCAGAACCTGGGGGGTGGACTGTAGGAAGCTTTGAAATTGATCTTGACGATACCTTCGCAGCCAAGAAGCAAGACGAGAAGTCGAATGAGGGGCATCCGAAGGGTAGTCGAGTACGATTTGCCGCTTACGGAGCTGTGTCAATAGTGAAGAAGAGACAGAGGAAGACAGCAGAGACAAGAGACAGTCATCAGGAAGACCCTCGAAACGCAGACAAAACTTGAGGACCAAGGTATCAGCTCTAAAGGTCATCGACGGCAAATTGGTAATATGACGGAGAACCACAGTTGAGGCAGTTCGATGGCCACCAACAAGCATTCTTAAACACCGGTCTTGAGCACGGTTGAGCTCTTCACCGTCCTTTCTTGTAAGTCGAGCAATAGCAAGGCCATACTCGAGCTTAGGACGGATGAAGGCAGCAAAGAGACGAGAAGAAAGAAGCAGGGTAAAGCCTTGACGGTTAAGACCCATAGAGTGAAGTTGAGCCATAGCCGCCAAGGTACTTGCAGAACGATGCTTTATCATGGCAGACACCGAGATACCTTTGCCATCAAAAGGGACACCAAGATAAGTGAACTCTTCAACCGTAGGAAGGTCTTGACCATACAGTGACAGGGTGATTGGGACTTCAGGCCACGATGGATAAACCATTAGATATACAGTTCAATCGGAGATATATTTACAGTCCAAATATGGAAACAAGGGTTTTTGAGTATGGAGAATACGATGCCGCAGTTTAAATACTAAAATTCCGACAATTTGCTGCTCTAATCGCAGAATTTGGCACTTTTTTCATGTTCCGTAAATGTAGTCCAATCCTGTTATCACGTAGCTTATCCATTAGGTACCAGACATTGTAATTAATGCACTCAATTATAAAACTTTTGATTTTCTCTGCATCACTCCTGCTAGCTTTTTTAAAATACGTATACACGAAATTTTCTTTAAATTTGGCATAAAATAGTCATTGTAAGTAATGAAAGAGATACACAGAACAATGTTCGTATTTAGTTACGGTTAAAAAACATCTTGCAACCCATGCAAAGCATAAATTAATTTAACTGCAAGTGGGACACAATAATATTATTTTCCTCTTCTGACAGATAGTTAAAATAGCTTGGTTGGAGAAGTGTGACCTTTCTAAGGTGCGGTTCCTGGGTTCGATACCCGTAGGAGGAACAGTTTTACTTTTATGGAAAATTTTGTTCAATCATCTATTTTGGTTACAAAATCTAAATTCGATGTAAGCCACAAAGGAAATGAAGTTACTTCTTAAAATCTTTTTCCTTTTTTTTTCTTTTTGTAACTGCAAATTATCAAGCGGAAGTACAACCACCTCCATTACGTCGCCGTAGACTGAACAGAAGATGAGAGCAGACCTTTACCTAGTTCTGATAACAATAGTACCCTTTCGGTCGAATAAGCTACAAGTAGATTACTGGAAGTTGTGCGAAACAGAGATATAGATAACCTTCAAACAGCATCAGAAGCATTGTACAATGCTATGGTCGCAGAACAAAGTACTTCAAATACAACATAATAAACGTAAAAGATATTAGAAAACACGAACAATTTTTTACAAAGATATCTGTTATATACCTTTTCGATGTGATAGAGGTATTTTAATGTAAATTACTTAAACTTATATGAAGTGACAATTTTTTTTTTATGTAATCAGTGCATCAATATATGTTAACTTTTATTTGCACACCAAAAGCACTATTATGCTCTTGCTTATAATTTTTCTTTGCCTAAAAATTACAGACTGTTTTAGTTTCTTTTTTATACCTATTATCGAATATAAATACACATGCAATAAAAAACTAAACAGCAAAGAGAAATGTATCGAATCCAATAAAAAACTTACTTTTTTTTCTAATACGAATTATAATGAGAACAATACATTTAATCAGAACATTTTAAAATTAAATTAAAAATAAGCTTGTAATTAACGAAATAGTCTAAAACCGATATGAATTAATATTTCTAAAGTATATTTACGAATGATATTGTGTTATTATATAAAAGTATATATGTTATTATCATTTTAGAACATTAACTAAATGTAGTTGACATTGGTAAATATAAGTCTTAATACAAGATTATAGCTAAATAAAATATAAGTTTATTTAAATAAGGTCATACAATCAATTCCAATTAAATATATTCTTTTAGAATATGTTTTGTATTTATGAGAGTCTTTGATAAGAAGAAGTATTAACTAAAGTAACAAAATCCAATCAAATGTCAAATATCTCTCTAATCTTTCACATAATTGAAATAGCGTTATTCAAATCAGTGAAAAAATCCCAGAGTAAAAGATAAATATATGACAGGCATACAAACGAACAGACGAAAGCTTTTCACAACCATAATTATAAATGACATTTGCTAAAGTACCTTACAGTTAAAGAAACGCTTACAATAGAGGATATTAAGCTACTGAGAAACATTCCAATTCATATTATTTTTTTTACAAAATAAAAAAAGAAAACAAATACTAAAAAGATATTGTTTAATATAATTAATACCATTTTCATAAATACAGTAAATTGGTTAAGAAACAACTGATGTAAAAATAATAATTATTTAAATATTAAGAGTAACTTAAAAATTATGATAAATTCTAAAATTAATAAATGTGTGTTGTATTAGTATTAATATTGAAAAATTTACAAAGTCATATAACTTGCATAATAATATGATTTTATATTAATACTAACTTTTATCATTTCTTTTAGATTTTATCTTTTTTATAATTGAAATATTCCTCACTCCATAAGATATAAATATCTGCCTTCAGTTAGTGTAATTTTTACTTTTAACTTAAGCCGAAGAATGATTAGATTCAAAGGTGTTCAAGTTGTTTCTCAATCTTTGTTTCCAGCTTTTCTTTTATTATTTTAACAATTACACAATAATTACAATTAGTTACTTTTTACAACTAATGTTGGAGCCATAGCCAAAAAATAAACACCTTTTAAAAATCGAAGAAACAACATGATTCTTACATGATAATAATGATGCATTTAGCCAGAAGTATTAGTATTTATCTCATATTTTTCAAAAGATATTTGAGAATAAGCTTTTATGTGGCATGCATATCCGGACAATGGATGATACCTCTTTATAAGAAGTCCTAGTTATAGCATGTACGCTATGAATCCTAATTAGGTCAGAAAACTTTTGGCAGTCATAATGATGTTCTCTATAACAGCCATTAATTAGCGCAATTAGAGTCCAAAGAACGTACAAAGTGGTTTGGGAGCATTAATCCTTCACAAATGTAAACAAGGCCAAGCTGAGGAAACCAGATGCTTACAGTGCCGGAGTGCCCAAAACTCAATTTTTTAGATTCTGTTAAAAATTTTACCACACGCAAAACATAGCAAAATAAGTAGCTTCCCAAAGTCTCGGAGTGTGAAGTCAAATATTCGCTCCGCAATGTTAAGAAAAGTGCGAATATGCTACAAATTTAGGAGCCCTATAAACCTATCATAACTCGAAAGTTTTTTATAAAATTTTGCAGACCAAACGATATAGCCGTCACAAATAGATGTGCAAAATTTCCGCTACAAACCCCGACATTTTTATTTTTTTTTGCGTTAGTTTTTGGCATATTTCTCTACAGCAAATCGGGACAAGTTAAAACAATAAGCACACTTATTTTTGGAACATAATGTTACACAATTATCCAAACTTTCATAAAAATCCATAAAGGTCTCATGGATATCAAGAGCGCCAAAATTTCATCAATACCGCCTATTTTCAAATGCAAATATTGATATCAAAAAGTCGGGATTTGAATACAAAAATAGTACCAATCGATGCGCAATGACCGAAAGTATATGTTTCTGTTTTTGGATTGTGATTATAGCTCCGATTTAACCACAGACCCAAGGATTTATCCATCGTGGCCTGAACTCCCAGTTGTCCCAGTGACATTTGAACATACCGACTTGATGCAGCAGTAGGTGCATTTAGGACGGCACACTTTGGTGGACTCCACTTGTAACCAAGAGTCAGAGAATGGATCTGCGCTAGGTCCAGCATATGCCGAACTTCGCTAGCAGACCCAACCAGCGCCACATCATCCGCATACAACAGACTGTTGATGGGTGTGGGCGTAGGAGACGAGGAAGACAAAGCAGCAGTACCAACCAAAGGACCAAAGGGGAGGCCATCGGGAACCAGAGCACCAGGACCAGGAGGACCAGAAGGAGACACCGATAGCACCGAGGTGGTTGTTGCAGAAGCAGCAGAACGAAGCAGAGCTGGCAATGTGTTGACATAGATCGAGTACAGGTGAGGACTCAAGACAGAGCCCTGAAGGACACCTGTACTCGGCACAAACGGATCAGAGACATTGTTCTGCAACAACACAGACACCGAGACACCATCAAACATGTTGGCCAACAAGGACACCAAGGACAGAGGAGCAGAAGAGGCGAGCATCGATTGCCATATAATACGACGATCGACTGTATCATAGGCTGACTTGATGTCCAAGAAAGCGACCACAGGATAATGATTGTGTCGGCGTCGGTAAGAGTGCATCAGATCATGAAGACAGAGAGCTTGATCCAATGCACTACGCTGGTGACGGAAACCACCTTGAACTACATCGAGCGGAGGAGAGACATCTTCAACAAAGGGAAAGAGACACATCTCAAAGAGCTTGCGGACGATGGAGGTCAAGGAGATTGGACGATAGTTCCCTGGCGAGGTAGGATCACCCTTTTTGTGGATGGGGACCACCTGTGCTTGACGCCAGAGAGAAGGGGTATATGACCACTGGTAGCAGATACTGAAAAGCAAAGAGAGCAGTGGGGCCAGAACAGACTTGATGGGGAGGAGCATCTCCGTACGCAAGTGGTCAGGACCAGGAGCCTTACGCAGAGGGAGACGTCGCATCAGTGAACCCACACTGTCAGCAGAGAACGAGGGCATACCAGGGTCTTGACTATCGAGGTCAAAAGGCACCATACCAGAGACAGAGGGCAGAGGGTCAGGACGCCTTGACGGAAGACCGTCACCAGAGTAGACCGAGGCAAGGTGTTGACGCATCGCGTTCGCACCTGCAGCAGGGCCGTCAGGATGAGTAAACCCAACCTGTTGACGTCGTCGGTTCCGAATCACCTTCACCTTCGACATCGCACGAGCAAGTTCGCCACGGGCCAGAGAGTCACAGAAAGCACGCCAAGAGAGACGTTTGGCAGACTTGAGAGCAGAGCGGAAACGGACTTGAGCAACCTGATGTCGATCCCACCACAAGGCCTTGTCGATGCCAATGGCTCGACGCCATTTGCGGTAGTGGTGTTCACGAACATCGGCGAGTTCTTGCAAGTGCGCATTCCAGAATGGCTTCCATTGGGAAGGTCGAGAAGAGCGAGAGCCAACCGACTTGTCGAGTGCACTATAGATCGCCTCATTCAGAGTGTCATTGAGAGCGTCTATAGGCGGAGCAGCAGAAGGAGGACTTGACTTCAGAGCTTTGAGCTGATCAACCAATGGAGAGACCAAGGACTGGAATGTGGCCACGTACAGACTACAGACATCGGGTTCCTTCAACCGAGAGAGGTTCCATAGCCGACGGGCAGAAGAAGAAGAAGAGAGAACGGGCTGCGATGGATAACCATCAGGGACTGCATAGTCAAAGGACAAGGACAACAGTTTGTGGTCAGAGCCAAGAGAGAGATCACTATAGACTTGCATCTGAGGGGACCGAAGGACAGAGGTCATGTTGGTCAAGAAGTAGTCGATCATACTTTGCTTGACTTGACCACCACGAAAGGACAAGAAAGTAGGCACCCCAGGAGCGAGAGTCGAGTTCAGAACAGAAAGACCATGTTCTTCACACCAGCGAAGCAGCACCGAACCTCGAGTATTGGCAACGGAATCACCCGTTAGTGCACCAAGACGCGCGTTCAGATCACCACAGATGATCGTATCGTCTGTCAAGGGCAACGAAACCAACACAGAAGAGACCTCGTCGTTGGACAAGGAAGGGGGCAAATACAGGCAGATGAGACGCAAGGAGCGACCCAACCGCAGACCCAGAGCATACTTGGTATGAACCGGGAACTGTACCACAGCCATCGGACACCGAGGAGACACCAGAGCAGAGACACCTTGAGAGCCACGATAGCTGTTGATCACAGGAGAGCCATACAGGTTGAACTGGGTCCAAGAGGTACGGATCCTGTGAGGCGGGAGCAACCAGGTTTCGGTGATGAAGACCAAGGAAAACGACTGGCAGTGACGAAGAAGATCTTCGGCTGTGGATTCTTGAAGCCCATTGGCATTCCACAAGCCGATTGTGAGCGGGATAAATGATGATGAGGATGACAAAGGAGAGGATGGACCATGGGAGCCATGAGAACCAGAGGAAACCAAAGGAGAGGAAGGAGATGACAGATCTGGGACCATACCAGATGTAGCAGAGACCGAGGATGCATTATAACGACAAGTATTACTACTCATCATTATAATGATCCAAAGCTTGAACGAGAGGCAGGACGGTCTTGATCATACTGATCCAGAAGCATTTCATCGTCGGGTTGGTCACGATGGCGAGGGAAAGCAGGACGATCTTGCTTGGCAGCCAAAACATCAGAAACAGCTTCGTCAGACACCATGGCATTGGCCAAAAAGAAACGAGAGACAGCAACAGCAACAGGATAGCGCAAGCGCTCAAGGGTACGAAGACAGCGTTCATTGGATATATAGGCCATCTTTTCTTGACGTACCTCAAGAGACGCAGAAGCAAAAGCAGGGTCGGCAACGTTGTCAGGCTCCAAGGGATCGAACTGATCAAGGATCTTGATCTTTGCTTTCTCAAGCAAAGAGACGAGAGCAGGCTTGTATTGAATGTGAACAAGCAGACCAACAACGGAGTGAGCGGGGAAAGAAACATCCAACGCCCGCCAGGTATCAACACCCAAGCGACCAAGACGACGACGAGCTTTAGTGTAAGTCATCTTACGGGATCGAGGTATATAAATATATTCAAAGCCTTGCTCACCAGTAACAGGCTGAAAACCACGAGCAGCAGCGGCACGGCGACGGAGTTTGTTCTTGGAACCACGAGAAGCAACAGTAGCCCAAGAAGAGGCAGCAGTACCCAAGGAGGGCGAAGAAACGGTCTCTTTAGCACCATTTGGGGCACCAGGAGAAGAAGCAGCGGCATTTGAACTTGGGGTGTCCATAGGGGCCCCGGCGGTTTGTGCGGCTAATTGAGCACGCAAAGAATCAATTTCATTGGCCTGATTCTTGGTCAGTTCCAACAAGCGAGCGTTTTCAAGCTGGAGTTGCTCTAAGGCACTCAAGCGGGCAGTAAGATCTTGGTAAGCAGCAGCCAAGGAGTGGAGTGTGACGTCAGCATTTGAATTTGCTGAGTTAGAGGAGGCGGCGGCGTTGGGGATCCTTGAACCCAAGTTTTTTCTTAAGGGTCCCATATTCTTTGTTAAACTTGAAACTGGAAAAAAGCGATGTAAACTTGACGTATTCGAAAAATTAAAGAAACCAAAAGGTGTATTTTTGAAAGATGAATCGAATGGTGCAAAAATTGGAGATGGATGGCTTGATTTGGTGGAGTTATCGGCTTTTTTGAAAAATAAACAAGTTTACCTTTTTAACCAAAAGCGAAAGAAAAGTGGCTTCTTGGTTTAGACGAAGATTTTTATTAATATATATTAGGAGTATATTGACAAGCGATAAATATCATGATAGTCATACTCAAGAAACAAAAAAGAAGAGACAAGAATCAAAAAACACTCGCAGAGCACACAAGAGCGAAAAAAAGGAAAGAGAAAAGGCCAATGGAAGCGCTAACTACTGAGCAACTCGTCAACACCATGGTCTCCTCCGCATCGTGAACTAAAATGGTTTGGCAGTGGGAGGTAGAAGCCAGAGGGTGGATCAGAGCGCTTGTCATTATGGAACAGCAGCAGCAGAGGACTTGTCAATCCAGACTTGACCTGGAGCAGAAGACGAGTTGTACTCGATGTCAGGATGACAGATCTTGTCAAAGTGACAGAGGATCTGACAAAGAGCGGACCAGAAAGGCGGACACCGAGCAGAAGCAGAGACAGGAAGCAAGTTCAAGACATAATCTATGTGGTGACCCACATAGTCAGGCGGTGGAACAGGCAGACAGCACCAGAGAGCAGAAGGAACCAAGGTACAGACCATGAGATGGGAACGAGAAGTATCGCCAAGACCACAGGAACAGGGAGCAGGCTTGCCTGGGATCCAACCCATGCGCCATCTAATAAGACGAGACCGGTCAGCACGGGAGGCAGGCAAGTACAGGATGGGATCCACCCGGAGAACAGGACGACAAGCGCGGATCAGAACCTGAGGGGTGGACTGTAAGAAGCTATGGAATTGGTCTTGACGATACCTTCGCAGCCAAGAAGCAAGAAGAGAAGATGAAGAGACATCCGAAGGGCAATCAAGGACGATACGCCGCTTACGGAGTCGAGACAGGAGAGACACTGGCACAGACTGAGACAGCAAAGACAAGAGACAATCATCGGGTAGACCTTCAGAGCGACGACAGAACTTGAGCACCAGGGTGTCAGCACGAAAAGACATTGACGGTAGATTGGCAATGTGCCGAAGTACTACAGTTGAGGCGGTCCTATGACCACCGACAAGCATCCTTAGACATCGGTCTTGGGCACGATTGAGTTCGTCATAGTCCTTTCTTGTAAGCTGAGCTATGGCAAGACCATACTCAAGCTTAGGACGTATGAACGCAGCGAACAGACGAGAAGAGAGAAGCAGAGTAAATCCTTGACGGTTGAGCCCCATCGAGTGTAGCTGAGCCATGGCAGCAAGAGTACCAGACGCGCGATGCTTGATCATAGCAGGGACTGAAATACCCTTACCATCAAAAGGTACACCAAGGTAAGTGAACTCCTCAACAGAGGGAAGGTCTTGATCATATAGCGACATTTGAACATATCGACTTGATGTAGTAGTGGGTGCATTTAAGACAGCACACTTTGGTGGACTCCACTTGTAACCAAGAGTCAAGGAGTGGATCTGCACTAGGTCCAGCATATGCCGAACTTCGCTAGCAGACCCAACCAGCGCCACATCATCCGCATACAACAGACTGTTGATGGGTGTGGGCGACAGAGACGAGGAAGACAAAGCAGCAGTACCAACCAAAGGACCAAAGGGAAGACCATCGGAGACCAGAGCACCAGGACCAGGAGGACCAGAAGGAGACACCGATAACACCGAGGTGGTTGTTGCAGAAGCAGCAGAACGAAGCAGAGCTGGCAATGTGTTGACATAGATAGAGTACAGGTGAGGACTCAAGACAGAGCCCTGAAGGACACCTGTACTCGGCACAAACGGATCAGAGACATTGTTCTGCAACAACACAGACACCGAGACATCATCAAACATGTTGGCCAACAAGGACACCAAGGACAGAGGAGCAGAAGAGGCGAGCATCGATTGCCATATGATACGACGATCGACTGTATCATAGGCTGACTTGATGTCCAGGAAAGCGACCACAGGATAATGATTGTGTCGGCGTCGGTAAGAGTGCATCAGATCATGGAGACAGAGAGCTTGATCCAATGCACTACGCTGGTGACGGAAACCACCTTGAACTACATCGAGCGGAGGAGAGACATCTTCAACAAAGGGAAAGAGACACATCTCAAAGAGCTTGCGGACGATGGAGGTCAAGGAGATTGGACGATAGTTCCCTGGCGAGGTAGGATCACCCTTTTTGTGAATGGGGACCACCTGTGCTTGACGCCAGAGAGAAGGGGTATATGACCACTGGTAGCAGATACTGAAAAGCAAAGAGAGCAGTGGGGCCAGAACAGACTTGATGGGGAGGAGCATCTCCGTACGCAAGTGGTCAGGACCAGGAGCCTTACGCAGAGGGAGACGTCGCATCAGTGAACCCACACTGTCAGCAGAGAACGAGGGCATACCAGGGTCTTGACTATCGAGGTCAAAAGGCACCATACCAGAGACAGAGGGCAGAGGGTCAGGACGCCTTGACGGAAGACCGTCACCAGAGTAGACCGAGGCAAGGTGTTGACGCATCGCGTTCGCACCTGCAGCAGGGCCGTCAGGATGAGTAAATTCAACCTGTTGACGTCGTCGGTTCCGAATCACCTTCACCTTCGACATCGCACGAGCAAGTTCGCCACGGGCCAGAGAGTCACAGAAAGCACGCCAAGAGAGACGTTTGGCAGACTTGAGAGCACTACGGAAACGGGCTTGAGCAACCTGATGTCGATCCCACCACAAGGCCTTGTCAATGCCAATGGCTCGACGCCACTTGCGGTAATGGTGTTCACGAACATCGGCGAGTTCTTGCAAGTGCGCATTCCAGAATGGCTTCCATTGGGAAGGTCGAGAAGAGCGAGAGCCAACCGACTTGTCGAGTGCACTATAGATCGCCTCATTCAGAGTGTCATTGAGAGCGTCTATAGGCGGAGCAGCAGAAGGAGGACTTGACTTCAGAGCTTTGAGCTGATCAACCAATGGAGAGACCAAGGACTGGAATGAGGCCACGTACAGACTACAGACATCGGGTTCCTTCAACCGAGAGAGGTTCCATAGCCGACGGGCAGAAGAAGAAGAAGAGAGAACGGGCTGCGATGGATAACCATCAGGGACTGCATAGTCAAAGGACAAGGACAACAGTTTGTGGTCAGAGCCAAGAGAGAGATCACTATAGACTTGCATCTGAGGGGACCGAAGGACAGAGGTCATGTTGGTCAAGAAGTAGTCGATCATACTTTGCTTGACTTGACCACCACGAAAGGACAAGAAAGTAGGCACCCCAGGAGCGAGAGTCGAGTTCAGAACAGAAAGACCATGTTCTTCACACCAGCGAAGCAGCACCGAACCTCGAGTATTGGCAACGGAATCACCCGTTAGTGCACCAAGACGCGCGTTCAGATCACCACAGATGATCGTGTCGTCTGTCAAGGGCAACGAAACCAATACAGAAGAGACCTCGTCGTTGGACAAGGAAGGGGGCAAATACAGGCAGATGAGACGCAAGGAGCGACCCAACCGCAGACCCAGAGCATACTTGGTATGAACCGGGAACTGTACCACAGCCATCGGACACCGAGGAGACACCAGAGCAGAGACACCTTGAGAGCCACGATAGCTGTTGATCACAGGAGAGCCATACAGATTGAACTGGGTCCAAGAGGTACGGATCCTGTGAGGCGGAAGCAACCAGGTTTCAGTGATGAAGACCAAAGAGAACGACTGGCAGTGACGGAGGAGATCCTCGGCTGTGGATTCTTGAAGCCCATTGGCATTCCACAAGCCGATTGTGAGCGGGATAGAAGATGATGAGAATGAAGGAGAGGATGGACCATGGGAGCCATGAGAACCAGAGGAAACCAAAGGAGAGGAAGGGACTGGGACCATACCAGTAGTAGAGACCGAGGATGCATTATAACGACAAGTATTACTACTCATCATTATAATGATCCAAAGCTTGAACGAGAGGCAGGACGGTGATGCTCATAGTCATCAAGAGCCATGTCTTCATCCATATCATCGTAATGGCGGACAGTCTTGGGTCGATCTTGTTTGGTAGACAGAACTTCGGATACTGTCTCATCTGAGACCAAGGCTTGTGCTAATAGGTAGCGAGAGACGGAGACAGCAACAGGATAGCGCAAGCGCTCTAAAGCCTTGCGAGAGCGGTCATCGTTGATCAGCGAGATAGCATGACTACGCTCTTCAGCAGAAACAGAGTCAAACTTGGGATCAGCAAGGTTTGCAGGGTCAAGAGGATCAAAGGTATCCAAGGTGGGAATCTTGGCCTTTTCCAACAAGGACAGAAGAGCGGGCTTGTACTGAAGGTGTACAAGAAGACCGACAACAGAGTGAGCAGGATAGCACACATCTAAGATGCGCCAGCTATCCACACCAAGGCGAGAGAGACGACGACGAGCTTCAGTGTAGGTCATCCTACGAGAGCGAGGTATGTAAACATACTCAAAGCCTTGTTCACCAGACACAGGCTGGAATCCACGAGCAGCGGCAGCACGGCGACGGAGTTTGTTCTTGGCAGAACGAGAGACAACGGTAGCCCAAGACGAGGCAGCAGTACCCAAGGAGGGCGAAGGAACGGACTCTTTAGCACCATTAAAAGGAGCAGCAGAAGAAAGAGCGGCATTTGAACTTGGGGTGCTTGTAGGGACCCCGGCAGATTGTGCGGCTAATTGAGCACGCAGAGAAGCAACCTCATTGGATAGAGATTCATTGGTTTCGGCAAGGCGAGCATTCTCACCTCGTAAGGTTTCAAGCTCTAGCTTAAGCTGTTCTAGAGCAGAGAGACGAGCAGTAACGGCTTCTAGTGCGTGACTTAGATTCTGGACAGTGACTTCGAGATCGGACGAATTGGGTCCGGCGGCGGCATTCAGGATTTTAGATCCTCTAGTATTTCTTGTTGTTGACATTTGGATGCAAACTTTCAGCAACGATTAAACAACAAGTAGCAAAGATATCAGAATAAGAGTTGAACCAAATAAAACTATAGATCAAAAGGAGTCGGTTGATGTAAAAATTGTTGACGGATGGATAGATTTGACAGAGATATCGGCTTTCCAAAAAAGAGTCGAATTTACCTTTTTAACCAAAAGCGAAAGAAAAGTGGCTTCTTGGTTTAGACGAAAATTTTTATTAATATATATAATGAGTATATTGACAGGCGATAAATATCATGATAGTCATACTCAAGAACAAAAAGAAAAGACAAGAAACAAAAAACACTCGCAGAGCACACAAAAGTGAAAAAAAGGAAGGAGAAAAGGCCAATGGATACGCTAACTACCGAGCAACTCGTCAACACCATGGTCTCCTCCGCATCGTGCACTAAAATGGTTTGGCAGTGGGAGGTAGAAGCCAGAGGGTGGATCGGAGCGCTTGTCATTATGGAACAGCAGCAGCAGAGGACTTGTCAATCCAGACTTGACCTGGAGCAGAAGACGAGTTGTACTCGATGTCAGGATGACAGATCTTGTCAAAGTGACAGAGGATCTGACAAAGAGCGGACCAAAAGGGCGGACACCGAGCAGAAGCAGAGACAGGAAGCAAGTTCAAGACATAGTCTATGTGATGACCCACATAACCAGTCGGCGGAACAGGTAAGCAGCACCAAAGAGCAGAAGGAACCAAGGTACAGACCATAAGATGCGAGCGAGAAGTATCGCCAAGACCACAGGAACAGGGAGCAGGCTTGCCTGGGATCCAACCCATGCGCCATCTAACAAGACGAGACCGGTCAGCACGGGAGGCAGGCAAGTACAGGATGGGATCCACCCGAAGAACAGGACGACAAGCGCGGATCAGAACTTGTGGGGTGGACTGTAAGAAGCTATGAAACTGGTCTTGACGATACCTTCGCAACCAAGAAGCAAGACGAGAAGACGAAAGAGGAGCATCCGAAGGGTAGTCGAGTACGATACGCCGCTTACGGAGTCGAGACAGAAGAGATACTGGCACAGATTGAGACAGCAAAGACAAGAGACAATCATCAGGTAGACCCTCAGAACGACGGCAGAACTTGAGCACCAAAGTGTCAGCACGGAAAGACATTGACGGTAGATTGGTAATATGCCGAAATACTACAGTTGAAGCAGTTCGATGACCACCGACAAGCATCCTTAGACATCGGTCTTGCGCGCGATTGAGTTCGTCATAGTCCTTTCTTGTAAGTTGAGCAATGGCTAGGCCATACTCAAGCTTAGGACGTATGAACGCAGCGAACAGACGAGAAGAGAGCAGCAGAGTAAAGCCTTGACGGTTGAGTCCCATCGAATGGAGCTGAGCCATGGCAGCAAAAGTACCAGAAGCGCGATGCTTTATCAGAGCAGAGACAGAAATACCCTTACCATCAAAGGGCACACCAAGATAAGTAAACTCCTCAACAGAGGGAAGGTCTTGATCATATAATGACATTCGAACATACCGACTTGAGGTGGCAGTAGGTGCATTAAGGACGGCACACTTTGGTGGACTCCACTTGTAACCAAGAGTCAAGGAGTGGATCTGCGCTAGGTCCAGCATATGCCGAACTTCGCTAGCAGACCCAACCAGCGCCACATCATCCGCATACAACAGACTGTTGATGGGTGTGGGCGACAGAGACGAGGAAGACAAAGCAGCAGTACCAACCAAAGGACCAAAGGGAAGACCATCGGAGACCAGAGCACCAGGACAAGGAGGACCAGAAGGAGACACGGATAGCACCGAGGTGGTTGTTGCAGAAGCAGCAGAACGAAGCAGAGCTGGCAATGTGTTGACATAGATAGAATACAGGTGAGGACTCAAGACAGAGCCCTGAAGGACACCTGTACTCGGCACAAACGGATCAGAGACATTGTTCTGCAACAACACAGACACCGAGACATCATCAAACATGTTGGCCAACAAGGACACCAAGGACAGAGGAGCAGAAGAGGCGAGCATCGATTGCCATATGATACGACGATCGACTGTATCATAGGCTGACTTGATGTCCAGGAAAGCGACCACAGGATAATGATTGTGTCGGCGTCGGTAAGCGTGCATCAGATCATGGAGACAGAGAGCTTGATCCAATGCACTACGCTGGTGACGGAAACCACCTTGAACTACATCGAGCGGAGGAGAGACATCTTCAACAGAGGGAAAGAGACACATCTCAAAGAGCTTGCGGACGATGGAGGTCAAGGAGATTGGACGATAGTTCCCTGGCGAGGTAGGATCACCCTTTTTGTGGATGGGGACCACCTGAGCTTGACGCCAGAGAGAAGGGGTATATGACCACTGGTAGCAGATACTGAAAAGCAAAGAGAGCAGTGGGGCCAGAACAGACTTGATGGGGAGAAGCATCTCCGTACGCAAGTGGTCAGGACCAGGAGCTTTACGCAGAGGGAGACGTCGCATCAGTGAACCCACACTGTCAGCAGAGAACGAGGGCATACCAGGGTCTTGACTATCGAGGTCAAAAGGCACCATACCAGAGACAGAGGGCAGAGGGTCAGGACGCCTTGACGGAAGACCGTCACCAGAGTAGACCGAGGCAAGGTGTTGACGCATCGCGTTCGCACCTGCAGCAGGGCCGTCAGGATGAGTAAACCCAACCTGTTGACGTCGTCGGTTCCGAATCACCTTCACCTTCGACATCGCACGAGCAAGTTCGCCACGGGCCAGAGAGTCACAGAAAGCACGCCAAGAGAGACGCTTAGCAGACTTGAGAGCAGAGCGGAACCGGGCTTGAGCAGCCTGATGTCGATCCCACCACAAGGCCTTGTCGATGCCAATGGCACGACGCCACTTGCGGTAGTGGTGTTCACGAACATCGGCGAGTTCTTGCAAGTGCGCATTCCAGAATGGCTTCCATTGGGAAGGTCGAGAAGAGCGAGAGCCAACCGACTTGTCGAGTGCACTATAGATCGCCTCATTCAGAGTGTCATTGAGAGCGTCTATAGGCGGAGCAGCAGAAGGAGGACTTGACTTCAGAGCTTTGAGCTGATCAACCAATGGAGAGACCAAGGACTGGAATGTGGCCACGTACAGACTACAGACATCGGGTTCCTTCAACCGAGAGAGGTTCCATAGCCGACGGGCAGAAGAAGAAGAAGAGAGAACGGGCTGCGATGGATAACCATCAGGGACTGCATAGTCAAAGGACAAGGACAACAGTTTGTGGTCAGAGCCAAGAGAGAGATCACTGTAGACTTGCATCCGAGGGGACCGAAGGACAGAGGTCGTGTTGGTCAAGAAGTAGTCGATCATACTTTGCTTGACTTGACCACCACGAAAGGACAAGAAAGTAGGTACCCCAGGAGCGAGAGTCGAGTTCAGAACAGAAAGACCATGTTCTTCACACCAGCGAAGCAGCACCGAACCTCGAGCATTGGCAACGGAATCACCCGTTAGTGCACCAAGACGCGCGTTCAGATCACCACAGATGATCGTGTCGTCTGTCAAGGGCAACGAAACCAACACAGAAGAGACCTCGTCGTTGGACAAGGAAGGAGGCAAATACAGGCAGATGAGACGCAAGGAGCGACCCAACCGCAGACCCAGAGCATACTTGGTATGAACCGGGAACTGTACCACAGCCATCGGACACCGAGGAGACACCAGAGCAGAGACACCTTGAGAGCCACGATAGCTGTTGATCACAGGAGAGCCATACAGGTTGAACTGGGTCCAAGAGGTACGGATCCTGTGAGGCGGAAGCAACCAGGTTTCAGTGATGAAGACCAAAGAGAACGACTGGCAGTGACGGAGGAGATCCTCGGCTGTGGATTCTTGAAGCCCATTGGCATTCCACAAGCCGATTGTGAGCGGAATAGAAGAAGTTGATGACGATGACGAAGGAGAGGATGGACCATGGGAGCCATGAGAACCAGAGGAAACCAAAGGAGAGGAAGGAGTTGACTGATCTGGGACCATACCAGATGTAGAGACCAAGGATGCATTATAATGACAAGTATTACTACTCATCATTATAATGATCCAAAGCTAGAGCGAGAGGCAGGACGGTGATGCTCATAGTCATCAAGAGCCATGTCTTCAGCCATATCATCGTAATGGCGGGCAGTCTTGGGTCGATCTTCCTTAGCAGACAGAACTTCAGATACTGTCTCATCAGAGACAAGGGCTTGCGCCAACAAGTAACGAGAGACAGAGACAGCAACAGGATAGCGCAAGCGCTCTAAAGCCTTGCGAGAACGATCATCATTAATCAGTGAGATAGCATGGCTACGCTCCTCGACAGAAACAGAGTCAAACTTGGGATCGGCCAGGTTGGCAGGGTCAAGTGGATCGAAAGTATCCAAGGTGGGGATCTTGGCCTTTTCGAGCAAGGACAGAAGAGCAGGCTTGTACTGCAGATGTACGAGCAGACCGACAACAGAGTGAGCAGGATAGCACACATCCAAGATGCGCCAGCTATCCACACCAAGACGAGAGAGACGACGACGAGCTTCGGTGTAGGTCATCCTACGAGAGCGAGGTATGTAAACATACTCGAAGCCTTGTTCACCAGTTACAGGCTGGAAACCACGAGCAGCAGCGGCACGACGACGGAGTTTGTTCTTGGCAGAACGAGAAACAACAGTAGCCCAAGAAGAGGCAGCAGTACCCAAGGAGGGCGAAGGAACGGACTCTTTAGCACCATTATGAGCGGCAGCAGAAGAAACAGCGGTAGTTGAATTAGGGGTGCTTGTAGGGACCCCGGCAGTTTGTGCGGCCAGTTGGGACCGCAAGGAAGCAATCTCATTGGCCTGAGACAGGTTTGTTTCGGTAAGGCGAGCGTTCTCACCTCGCAGAGTTTCAAGCTCTAGCTTGAGCTGCTCTAAAGCAGAGAGACGAGCAGTGACAGCTTCCAGTGCGTGACTTAGATTCTGAACTGTGACTTCGAGCTCGGACGAATTGGGTCCGGCGGCGGCATTCAGGATTTTGGATCCTCTAGTATTTCTTGTTGATGACATTTGGATGCAAACTTTCAGCAACGATTAAGCAACAAGCAGTAAAGATATCAGAATAAGAGTTGAACCAAATAAAAGTATAGATCAAAAGGAGTCGATTGATGTAAAAATTGTTGATGGATGGATAGATTTGACAGAGATATCGGCTTTCCAAAAAAGAGTCAAGTTTACCTTTTTAACCAAAAGCGAAAGAAAAGTGGCTTCTTGGTTTAGTGGTATAATTCTCGCTTAGGGTGCGAGAGGTCCCGGGTTCGATTCCCGGAGAAGCCCAGAAGGAACTGTTGTTCGCCTAGATGTTGTACATTCTAGGAATGTTCTTTTTTTTTTGAAGATATGAACTCCTGTCGTGTTTGATCACGAATAGTCTTTTTATAGTGTTGTAAAGATGCAGACTTTAATTTTTGACCCGAAGGTACATAAAAATTAATGCAAGGTTGAAAATTGAAAGGTGCATTAAAATCAAGGCATGCTTTAAATTTAAAGCATATTAAAAATTCATAAAAACTATAAAAACAGTTATTTTATTTACTTCTGACATACTTTACTACTTTTTATTCTGAAATAAATATCATTAAAGCAAATCTCTTTTATTATTATTATTTTACTAAATATCAAGAATAAGTCAAGTCCCTTGAAGCCAAATATCTTCATTGTAACTCTATTAAATCACACATCAAGCTATTATTATCTTTACATCAAGACTGATCTACTTTAAAAACAAGATCTGGTGGTCACTCCTATCAAGAAAATACCCAAATATAACTTTACTTTATATTCAAAATCACTCTAAACTCTCAATAAATACACAAGGCCTAAATAGAAAACAAGCTATTACAGTGTAACACACAAGAATAAAACGGCGGAATTTAAATCGTTGTAGTTTATAACGAACGCCTTGCAGTTTACAATAACCACCTTACACTATACAACAACCGCCTCTTATGTTATAACAACCATTCAAAATACCAAAAACAGAACAAAACATAAAATCCAAAAACATATAAATAACCCCAAATAATAATCTCAAAAAATACTTCACTTCTAACTTCTTAACAACTTCTTAACTTCTTAACTTCACTTCTAACTTCCTAACTTCTCTCTTATTTTATTTTTACTTTTTCTTTTTATCAAATAAATATTCTTTTAAAGAGGCAAACTATCTCTTATTTTATTTAACATCAAGAACAAGAAGTCCCTTGAAGCTATTATACTTCATTGTAAATCCCCTTTTTTATTTTACTTTATCTTTTATTTTTATTCTACCTTAACTAAAACAGTTTGATCTACTTTATAAGATCTGGTGGTCACTATAACAAGCGAATCAAGCCAATCCAACTCATATAAAAGCAATTATTATACCAATTACAACTTAAATCTGTTTATTTAAACCTCAACTCAACACACTCAAGCGAACTAGTAAAAATTTATTACAATAGTAATTAACAAAGGTACCGATAACTTATTAAGTAGTAAAAGATTGATAGATTTTATTTAATAAAGATAATGTCTATTTATACTATTTTACATTTGCTGCGGTGGTGATGTTGTTGTATATTGTTATAATGTTAATATTGAAAGTAATGCGACATTGCTGCGACTATGCTGCGACTATACTGCGGATGACAACTGTAGGTAGAAGTATCAAAAAAGGAATATTTGTAATACTATCCAAAATGAGAATAAAATATACGACACTCCGGAACTTCTTTCAAGCTTTAATTTTTGACGTTAAAAGAAGACAAACAGTAAATATATATTTTTTGTACCACGCCAGTTAGAAAATGAACTTCTGCGTAATGTAACACGAACAATGATTTAATCCCCGATACAGACATGTACAATTACAGTTTGGATGAAGTACATGAACTTTAATTTACAGTTCAGGACAAGAGACAAAAGACACCCCATATTTTTTTATATAAATGAGATGAATATTTTGAACAAAATAACAGACATCCAATAAATCATATCTTCTTGGGCTTAAAAAGCAATCTCTTCTTATTGGGTCACAATTACCTTTTCTTTTCTTTTTATTTTACTTAGTCTTTCTGATCTGATACCTGAACTATCACGAATCAAGAAAGACCCATTTTATTTTTTTCTTTTATAAAACAATCTCACACTTAACATTATTGATCTATAAAGATCTGGTGGTCACTACTTAAAACCAAATTACTATATCAAAAGAACTGTTAAACGTTCAGTCAAGTTAATCAAACTCAAGTCATTCAAGGCTTCTAACCTCTTATTAAACAAATCTACAACACTTTAATACAATCCAAATCCTGAGTACTAACAAGTTACAGTAACAATCTATTTGAAAACGGAGTATCAACTCTTTTGCTTGAAAACCAAAAACAACACAAAATCATAAAACCAAAAAAACATATAAATTCCCCTCATATCTTATCCCTATTTTGACTTCACTTCACTTTACTTTACGTTTCTTTACTACAGAATATTATATTCTTTTTATCTTTTCTTTATTTTATAAACCAATAAAACCATCAAGCGTTCAATTGAAACCCTTTGGTCTGTGTTCTATTCAAAATACTGAAGTCCCTTGAAGCTAAATCAACTTCATTGTAAACCTATTCCTAAACCTCAAGAGCTTAGCCTATTTTAACAAGTTTGATCTACTTAACAAGATCTGGTGGTCACTACCGACAATACTTACTTACAGTTGTTGGAATAATTGTTCGGATGTTTTGCAATGTTATACGTTTTGCTTTGTATCCCTGCAGTCAGATAGTATAGAGCTACGTACAATACCTCATTAGAAAGCGACAACTGTCACGTATAACATATAAAAAGTTAAGGTTATGGGATTACTTCCATATATAATAAGGTCAAATTGCGTCAAGCATGTGCATTCGAACAATTTTTCCAACTCAATGCATTCTATAATGATGATATCATTGACGTTTCTGACGTCACAAATACAGCATTACAAAATGACGTAATAATGAAATAGCGCTTTTGCTTTTAGTCAGATCTTGAAATATATAAATAAGGCTTGATTTTGCAGTGTTTCCCTTCTATCTCGTACAGCCTATACTTCTTTATATCATGGTACACCCTTTATCTCGTAGCAAGCAAGAAAGCATCCGGTCATTGTTGAAAAAGGGCTTATCATACTCAGAAATCATGAGACGTGTTCCAGGAGTATCAAGGTCAAATTTGAGCAAGTACAAGAACTTGTATGCACCTAAACGTACTCGAGGTCATGCTGGTAGAAAGACTACTATAAGCTCAACGACAAAGAATTACTTGAAGAGAGAGCTTATAAATGGCTCACTTCAGACTGCAAAGAGCGTATGGTCATATTTAAACAGTATTGGCTATAAGATAGGCTATTTTGGTACAGTAAAAATGCTTCACAACATGGGTCTCAGTACCCAAATTAAGAAGAAAAAGCCTCTCCTCAAAAAATCACACATGGAAGCTAGACTAAAATGGGCTAAAGCTCACAAAAATTGGACAGAAGATGACTGGAGGCGTATGGTGTTTTCTGATGAGACCAAGATTAATGTTTGGGGCTCGGATGGTTGTAAATACTTTTGGAGAAGACCTGGTGATAAATTGCAGCCTCATCATCTTGACCTTACAATCAAAGGAGGAGCTGGCAGTGTGATGCTTTGGGGTTGTATGACATGGGATGGTCCTGGATATGCCTGCGCAATTGAGGACGGTACTATGAAAGCATCAGATTATGTTCATATCCTGTCAACTACACTAATGGACAGCCTGAACTACTATGGCTACAAGCAGGAGGCTATCTATTTTCAACAAGATAACGATCCTAAACACACATCGAAGCTTGCTCGTGCTTGGTTTAAAGAAAATGGGTTTAAAGAAGAGCACACCTTCAATTGGCCTGCTCAAAGTCCTGATTTGAATCCTATAGAGCATCTCTGGCACCATTTGAAGTTGAGGCTGAGTTTGTATGAAGGTAGGGCTAAAGGAGTGCATGATCTCTGGTCTAGAATCGAGAAATAATGGAACTCTTTTACTAAAGAGCAATGTCAAGCATATATCAAGAGTATGCCAGCTTGTTGTAGAGCAGTCATTAAAGCTAAAGGCGGTTATACACGATATTACACTAGGTGAAAAAATAGGGACAACCTACCCTAAAATAATTTTTAACTTTTTTTTTTCTCTTCCACTCCGTACGACATCCAAGCCATGCCTATAGAGCGTAACCTTAGGTAGTGACTATTACGTTTCCTGCATATAAAACTGATCAGGATAACATATGGCGGAAGAAAAGAGGAAATAGTTGCAATAATTTTATAAGTGTTATATTATAAAATGGGTAGTATTTATTTAATAACGAGTAAATCTCCCTTTTAATTTGATTACCGCTGCTATGCGATCAGGTATGTTATCAATGTAACTTCTACAAACATCTTTATCTAGCTTGTTCCATTCAACGTCCACTCGTTCCCATAGCTCATCGATGTTTCTGGCCTTTCGTTCATAAAGGCTTAATCTAAGTTTCAGCAAATGCCACACATGCTCTATAGGATTCAGATCCGGACTATTAGGTGGCCAATCGTTAATGTACTGGACCTTGTTTTGTTGGAGCCATGACATTGTTGATTTCGACTTGTGCTTTGGGTCGTTATCTTGTTAAAAGTAAATAGTGCGCTTGTTCATACCATAGTACTTTAACGTTTCCATGTAAGTTGTTCCAAGAATATGCTGGTACACCAAGGAGTCCATAGTACCATCGTATACCTGGCACGCATATCCTGATCACTCACTGGTTATACATCCCCACATGATCAATTTGCCGCCACCATGCTTCACTGAAAAATCTATGTGGTGTGGACGAAGGACATCATCAGGCTGGGTCCAATAGTATCTGCAGTCATTAGATCCCAAATGTTGATCTTCGTTTCATCGGAGAACACTACTTGATGCCACTATTGCATACACCAACTTTGATACTTTTTTGCCCATCCTAACCTCTGCTTGCGGTGGTTATTAGTTAAAAGAGGCTGCTTCTTTTTACGCCTAGCATAAAAATCCATTGATACAAGGACGTTTATTGCTGAACGGTAAGTCATAGAATACCCAAGCTGTATGAGCATCCGATGTACATCCTTGGCTGTCTTTTGGGCTCCTTTAATCAGTAATACCATGATATATTCCTTCGTAGCAGATGACACAAGTGTATGCCTACCACGTGTTGCGGGTACCATTGGCCCAAATAGCTTGTTTCTATATCTCCTAACTGTCTTGGGATGGACACCAAGCTCACCAGCAATATCCTTTGGGCTTCTATTGCACATCAGTGCAGACTTGATGCTGTCTTGCGTGTCTTGAGGTAAAGCGCGAGGCATCAGTAAGAGAAATTTCTCAGGAAGTAAGATGAATATAATGAAAAAAAAGAATGTATGAATGAAGGAAAGCAGCACCCATTTTATATTATTAATTATAGGAATGTGCATAGCTAAAATTAGAATTGGTTTGCATTTTAATTGTAGCTGATATTCCAGGTCAAATTAGAAGAGTACGAAATACGGTCTAAAACTGAGCTGTGGAGTATCTAAAATTCTACCAATTATACATGCATTACTCCCTCATTTTCCATACTTGGCTCATCATATTTTGATGAAATACTTTACTCATTAACCTCGTTTTAACATATTGCTAGCGTCATGAGGCGACCTTCTCTTAATGCTACATGCTGCATGAAATGAAATTTTCGAAAAGGTTGTCCCTATTTTTTCACCTAGTGTATGTGGTATTTACACATGTAATAAAGTAATAATGTAAGTTACTATGAACAATGATCATCCAAATTAGGAATATCGGACATTGTATTATGCCACGTCAAATAAAATTATATCCCGATCCACTCCAGAATATTCTAACAAGTTCCTGGATCAGGATTAATAATTACTTCTTGATAAAAGATGTTAAACAATACCAATCATATACAGTAGGTGAAAAAATACGAGCAACCTCTGTTCGATTTGTCTTCATATCTTTTTATTTTCGTGTATACATTCGCCAGAGCTTTGATATCACACAAACTAATTAAGACAACAAAGATACATACAATACACTAAAGAGATTGACTCTACTTGAAGTACAAGCTTTTTAAAAAGGGAAAGACAGTCAGAAAAAAGCCAATGATGATTTTTTAAAATTCGCTATGCTTCTGTAATATTTTCTATATCTTCCCTTTGCTTTAATAAGTGCTTCTACTTTGGCTGGCATACTATTGATGTACCTCTTGCAAGTATTTGCATTGAGTTTATTTCGTTCTACATCCACAAATGGCTAAAGCTTTCTGACACCTCTTTCTCCGACTTCATGTGGTGTCAGATTAAGTTTGAGCTGATGCTAAACATGCTTTATATGATTTAAATCCAGACTTTGAGCATACCAATAATTTATATACCTTACACTGATACCGCGTACCTATAGAGTTATGAATTTTAATTTATGCTTTACGCCGCTATCACTCTGAAGGTATACATCGGACGTCTTCAAATAATAGTACTCTAACGTATACATGTAAATAATGCTAAGTATATGCAGACAAGCCGTTGAGTTTATGTTACCACCATAAAGCTGACATGTCTAAGCTGGTCCCGGAGTAGCTATGTGACCGCATATGTTGGTCCTACGGCTGCTGTGCTTTACTGTAATGTCGATGTGATGAGGGAGCAAAATGTCATTTGATACTACCCCATAGTATTTTACTCCATCTGATCACTAGATGCTAATCTTTGCTGCAGCTGAGAACGCTACTGGTCGTCACTGTTGACTTGACCAGTTGCGATGCCTTTTTGCTCAGATCATCTGCTTTTTTCAATGATCCTTTTTTAAAAATGCCTTCTTTTTTTTAGCTCTCGGTGGTAGTTTATGGATCTCAACGCGTTTACTCCTGAACGATACATCAACAAGTAACCAAACTTACCCAATTCCCTGAATAACTCTTTTGCTATTGTCGGATGACCAGTAATGATACGTAACTCGATATAGTGCTTCATGGCATAAGAGACAATAGCATGTCTTCCAGCAGACAGGTGTGAATTTCATGGAAAAAGCTTCCTAGTATACCTTTTAACTGTGCGAGAATGAACGTAATATTTATCTGCGATATCCTCTAGCTTCATACTATTTAGTGATATATCTTTTATTTCTGGATTGCTTTTCCATTGGTATAGATTTAGACATGATGATGAGAAGTAGTGAGAGAAATTGAGTAAAAAAAAAGAAATCAAGGGCTCTTGAAGTCGCACTTGCTTTTATATCAATACAATAAGGAACACTCACAGTTCCATACAAGTACGCTATATAGTCTTCCGATATGTTCTTTGTTGATTTAAATGTAAACATATGAATACGGTACATAATTTAAGTTGGCTGCAAGTCAAATTTTTAAATTCGGATTCTCATTCCTCTCTCAATTTCCAGTATTGCTACATGAGACCTTTACTGTTTCAAGACACATGACCCCGAAAATATACCATAGGAGTCTCAAGCCAATAGTTGGCATGCACCTTTTAGTATAGCGAAAAAAGTCGATTTTGCCAAAAGGTTGCTCGTATTTTTTCACCTACTGTAATTAACGCATCGTCTAATATCGATTAATAATCAATAATCATATACTGTGAATACTATTATTTAGCCGTGGATAGAAAAGTATAAATACCCTCATGTTTTTAACTTGAATAAAGGACAATCTACTTTGAGTCTCACTTATTTTTATATTTGTTGATTGACTTAGTACTTTTTTATATTATAAACCCTAAATATCACATATTAAATAAAAGATCATTCAGTTGGAAAAATTGTTCGAATGCACATGCTTGACGCAATTTGACCTTACTCTATATGGAAGTAATCTCATAATCTTAACGTTTTATATGTTATACATGACAGCTGTCGCTTTCTAATGAGGTATTGCACGTACAGTAGCGGACAAAACTGGTGCACAAAACTTTTTTTCAGCTTTTAACTACCATTACCTGCTCATGGTAATTGCAATAGCCATGAAACTGTACTAGAAGGAGGATATACTAGTCATTGTAATTTATGTATGTTCTAAGCATGACATTGTTAAAACTGAGCGATAAGCGTGCTTTAAATTTATAAAATTTTATATTTTCTAAAAACCGCAAAAGTGGCTAAGACCTTAGACTTTATATAATCATCTCATCTCTTGATATCATCGGATGTTCTTCTTTGCATATGCTAATAATATGCGTGTATATCATTTTCAATAAAAGAACCCGACTCTTTAACTACTTTTTTCCAAAGATCATCGACCCTTTTTGATCTAGTGTCGTATCATCATACCTTTGCCATCAATTGCCACCTAGCATGCTTAAGCGGACTTAGGCCGGGATTAGTGACGGCTAAACTTGTAGCACAGAAGCGCTGTTATCAAATATTGAGTTTGTGACATGCGTCGACTTGTGCCTTGTGTCATTGTCATACTGAAACGAGAGATTACGACGTTTTAGACCACTATACGCTAGGCTTTTGTGGTATGAAGTAAGCGAAATATATGTGTATATTTATGAGTTCATTATACCATCGTATACCTGACACACATATTCTGGTCCTCAATATCTAATACAGCCTTAAAACATAACGGAGCAGCCAGCATGCTTCATTGTTTGATCACCGTGAAAAAATCGCTAAGGTTGCTTGACTTGCTTTCAATATTAGTGTATACTATCTGCATCCATAATGTTCATATTTGTTTCATTTCTAAAGATAGCAGACTTCCAGCCCTCTATAGTATACAATGGCTTGTCGTGATACCACATTCATCGCTTTTTCCGACTTATACAGCTGATGAAATTCTTCGATTCCTTACTTCCAGACTCAAAATCTAGCTTCCTACTGTGCCTTTAGACTGACAGTCTGCTAACACTGTATCTTAAGGTCCTCAAAATGTGCTGAGCATCAGGAACTGTGTGTAGCGGACCTTGTCCAAGCTCTAGGTTGATGACTGAACTAATAACTTTTCAGGCTAATAGCGGAATACCTTCATGATCACAAGACATTAAGTTTCTTTCTTCCCTCTTTCTCCTGTTGATTGTCCATTTAGAGATTCTTGTTATTCTAGAAATATCTGTTGTCGTACGAACTAAGTGTATTCGAGATCTCAGAGTTTCGTTTTTACAGTTGCTTATTTTCTTAAACATATAAGGCTAGTACTTTGTTATAGTGAATAGGGTAAAAACAAAAGGGGGGATTCAATGGGAAATACAAAATAACTACAGTTTTATATATTTTTTAAGAGCTACTAAAATTCACTAATATGCGGTGAAATCTGAAAGCAAACGGGAGAGATATGGAGAAAATCGAAAGAAGGCTAGACAAGCACCACATTTTTGGCGAAAATTGAAATATGCAAAAAATCACTAAAAATGACCTTAGGCCTGGGGGATGTCCGGTACAGTTCCGGTTTACATAACATAATGTATATTTTGGACTGTCTTTCAGATGGTATATGCCACAAAAGTCGCAGACATATGGCGGAGATACAATGTTGATTTTAATTTTTGTGCACCAGTTTTGTCCGCTACTGTAGCTCTATCCTATCTGACTGCAGAGATACAAAGCAAAACGTACAGTCCTACTGTCAACTGCCTAACAAAACCATAAAATGGCCTGCACAGTGCTATAATTACGTCAGAACTACGAGATAAAACCCATTAGATAGCCTATACGTCATAGTATAAGAAGAAAAGAATGGTGTAATTATTGCTTGTTACACAAAGATCTAAATCAAGAAAAATTGATTTTGGGTTACATGGAAAATGATGTAAGTATGATTAAATGTACTTTAAACCCTACTTTGGCGTACATGATGCAATGATAACGTACATAACGTATCATCATGACGTAGAGAAGCTAAAAATGTATAAAAAAGCGACACTTTTCTCTTCATTTACCCCATCACATCTCTACTTCTACACTTGACAACTACTTCTTTGTAATGCCTTATAAACTCAGCAACGACACACGCAATAACGTCATTTCATTAATTAAGGCTGGAAAGGGTACTAAAAATATTGTACAAGCCACTGGAGTGTCTAGAGCCCTAGTTATTCTCATGAAAAAGCAAGTTGATCCTGATCGCGTCAAACCCCGTGGTGGTAGAGTCAGCACCGTTCCCGATTTTACAAAGCAAGCCATAGCTTTTAAAGTCCGAAAATGCTTCTTATTATCAGCAAAGGATGTTCAAAGATATCTGTGGTCTCTTGGTTACAAATTGCAGTACTCATCTACGACACAACTAATGAGATCCCTCGGCCTTAAAACTCTGTATAAGAAAAAGAAGCCTTTAATCAAGAGAACTAACCAGAAAAAGCGATTGGAATGGGCCAAAAAACACCGTGACTGGACTGTAGAGGACTGGAACAAGGTCATATTCTCCGACGAAACCAAAATCAACAGATGGGGATCAGATGGAGCTCAAATTACATGGAAACATAAGGACGACCCACTTCGACCACATAATTATCAGACTCAATTAAAAGGCGGCGGAGGCTCAATGATGGTTTGGGGATGCATGACATCATCAGGAGTAGGTTACGCATGCCGTATTATTGAGTATCCTATGAAATCAGAGCTGTACACCCATATCTTGGATACTTCCTATAAGGATACACTCGAGCACTTCAGTCTCAGCAATGAGGAAGTCATCTTTCAACAGGACGGAGATACAAAACACACATCGAAACTCACTAAAAAATGGCTTGCAGAAAACGGAATTAACTATATTCAAGACTGGCCAGCAAATAGTCCCGACCTAAACCCAATTGAACACCTCTGGCATCATGTTAAGTTGAAATTAGATGCATATGACACCAAGCCCAAAAATATGGATGAATTGTGGGATAGATTTGATGCAGAGTGGAACAAATTCACTAAAGAGGACATGAAGAAGTATTACGAGAGTATGCCAAAAAGAATTGAAGAGGTTATCAAGGCTAAAGGTGGATATACAAAGCGTTAAAGATTTCCTGTCAGATTGATTTTATAGTCATTTTTCATTTTTTTAAAATTCCGCCACATTTTACTAATTAGTGTGCTATAAAAATTTGTTCAATAAAATATGTTGTTTTAGCACTGTCCCATTAAAATTTAAAAAGTTTAGCTTTATTTTTGCGGGAATTATCTTAAATTTTATTTTTGTTAGGCAGTTAACAGCAGGACTGTATAAAATTGCAAAACATCCGAACACTTATTCCAACAACTGTACTTACAAAAGTAAACCCGCAAACAAGCAAGCATATATAAAAAGAAAAATTTACAACGTTTTGTAAATCACTTTACAAATTGTCATTATTTTTTCTATTTAACAAATTTTTAACCATTTGATATATTTTTTACTTTTTGATATTTTTTTTTAACCACTTCAAACTTTTTAACCTTTGCCAATATTTTTACATTTTGTAAAAATTGAACTTTATATTTTTGCCTATAAAAAAAAAGCCTAGCTTTTTATTCTTTTGACAAAACTTTACTTATCTTGACTTTACTTTACTTGATTTATTGGATAAATATATATTATCCAATAAATCAAGTATCCTTATCCCTGAATCTTTTGATATAACGCTCTTAAAATACAAGCAAGACGAGTCCCTTGAAGCCAATTATCTTCATTGTAAACATTCTCAAAGCTCTTATCAAGTTACTTTATTACAAACAAGTCTGATCAACTTAACAATATCTGGTGGTCACTTACAAGCGAACCTAATATCAATACTCTACCCAACTCTTATTTTTTTTTTATCCATTTTCATCAACTTTACTTTATTTCAAAACCGTTAACTCTTACAAGCCATTGAAGCAAACCTAAAATTACAGTAGTGTTGTGACGCAGTTGGTGTAAGTTTTGCGGAAGAAGGGACTCAGTCATAGGAGGGACATCAGTCCCTGAAGATAAAAAAAAATCACAATCATATTGTAACGAGGATGTTGAAGACATCTATAAAATTTTGGACGGTACAACTGACTTTGAAATCGACTTACTTCAGTAATTTAACTGAAATACACAACATCGACTCAAGTAAAAATATCAACCTTATTTCCTTTTCTTTACTCTATTATTTTTATATAAATACAGTAGGTGAAAAAATATGAGCAATCTTTTGGCAAAATCGACTTTTTTCGCTTTATCAAAAGGTGCATGCCAACTACCGGCTTGGGGCTCCTGTGGTATATTTTCGGAGTCATGTGACTTGAAAGAGTAAACGTATCATGTAGTAATGCTGGAAATTGAGAGAGGAATGAGAATCCGAATTTAAAAATTTGACTTGCAGCCAACTTAAATTATGTACCGTATTCATATGTTTACATTTAAATCAACAAAGAACATATCGGAAGACTATATAGCGTACTTGTATGGAACTGTGAGTGTTCCTTATTGTATTGATATAAAAGCAAGTGCGACTTCAAGAGCCCTTGATTTCTTTTTTTTTACTCAATTTCTCTCACTACTTCTCATCATCATGTCTAAATCTATACCAATGGAAAAGCAATCCAGAAATAAAAGATATATCACTAAATAGTATGAAGCTAGAGGATATCGCAGATAAATATTACGTTCATTCTCGCACAGTTAAAAGGTATACTAGGAAGCTTTTTCCATGAAATTCACACCTGTCTGCTGGAAGACATGCTATTGTCTCTTATGCCATGAAGCACTATATCGAGTTACGTATCATTACTGGTCATCCGACAATAGCAAAAGAGTTATTCAGGGAATTGGGTAAGTTTGGTTACTTGTTGATGTATCGTTCAGGAGTAAACGCGTTGAGATCCATAAACTACCACCGAGAGCTAAAAAAAAAGAAGGCATTTTTAAAAAAGGATCATTGAAAAAAGCAGATGATCTGAGCAAAAAGGCATCGCAACTGGTCAAGTCAATAGTGACGACCAGTAGCGTTCTCAGCTGCAGCAAAGATTAGCATCTAGTGATCAGATGGAGTAAAGTAGTATAGAGTAGTATAAAATGACATTTTGCTCCCTCATCACATCGACATTACAGTAAAGCACAGCAGCGGTAGGATGAGCATGTGCTGTCACATAGCTACTCAGGGACCAGTTTAGACATGTCAGCTTTATGGTGGTAACATAAACTCAACGACTTGTCTGCATATACTTAGTATTATTTACATGAATACGTTAGAGTATCACCATTTGAAGGCATCTGATGTATATCTTCTGAGTGATAGCGGCGTAAAGTATAAATTAAAACTCATAGCTGTATAGATACGCAGTATCAGTGTAACGTATATAAATTATTGGTATGCTCAAAGTCTGGATTTAAATCATATAAAGCATGTTTGGCATTAGCTCAAACTTAATCTGACACTACATGAAGTCGAAAAAAGAGGTGTCAGAAAGCTTTAGCAATTTGTGGATGTAGAGCGAAATAAACTCAATGCAAATGCTTGCAAGAGGTACATCAATAGTATGCCAGCCAAAGTAGAAGTACTATTTAAAGCAAAGGGAAGATATAGAACATATTAAATAAGCATAGCCAATTTTGATAAATCATCATTGGCTTTTTTATGACTGTCTTTCCCTTTTTAAAAAGCTTATACTTCAAGTACTGTCAATCTCTATAACTTATTATATGCACTTTTGCTTTCTTAATTAGCTTATGTGATATCAAAGCTCTGACGAATGTATACCTTAAAATAAAAAGATAGCAAGACAAATCGAACAGAGGTTGCTCATATTTTTTCACGTACTGTATATCAAGACTTTCTCTCCAATCAGCAGCAAATTTTTCAGGATGATAGTGACATTGGGATCACCTTGTTTGTCGATGGATTTCAGCCAAAGATTCAAACAGGAAGCACATTAACAATCATCCGTTGCTTGGTGATGAATTTAAGTCCTTCATACAGGTAAGTCTATTGTTATTGCACTACGGCGCAAAGAATGCTTGTAGAAGGATACGAATACTCGTTGCAGCATTTTTTTACAGCGCTTCTGGTGTATTTTTGAGTTTATTTTTTGGTTGTTCTCCGCATTTTTTTTTAAAATGCTCCATTCATTTTTATTGCTCCACTTTTTTTTTTTTTTTTTTTTTTTTTTTTTGCAGGTAAATATTGAAATGGGCTGGATCTACTTGGCAAAATCACTTTTTAAACTATATAAAACCTGAGTTTTGCTGTTAAAAGACGTAACGAACCGATATTATACAACTTGCATTTTTCTGCATTATGATTGTAATGGTCGTAAAAAAGATTCCTTTTCATTGGTTTTTTTAAGCAATTACAAAGAAAGTAGATTATGTACAATTTTTTATTTTTTTAAAAAAAAACATTCAGCGACTCTCTTTTTTGTTTCTATCTTGAACTATATTTTGTGGTTGTTTTTATAATTGATAATTTGCAACAACAAAAAAAGAGACAACTTATAGCTCCATTACTGCCAAAAATGTAAAAAAAAAGAACAAAGCTTACGTTTTTTATGCCTCTGTCAATTGTCGTATCTTAAACCACTTCCACATCTTGTGCTCTAGCTGATATGTTTTTAATGGAAACTTAAAATGTAAAAAAGAAGACATGTAAACATTATGGCAAAAAGTCAGTAATGCACCTGTACCGTTAGTTCTATTTATTTTAGCAAATTTAAACAAGATATTTTTTGATTGCTGTAACTTTTTTTTGTATCCAATTGTAGTACTGCTTCATTATACTTTTACTAGTCAAGTTACATTACAAACATTTTATGTTAATTAAACTGAGAGTGATTTGTCATAGTTGTGAATCTTTATTTTTTTGTATTAAATATGGAGAAATAAACTAAAGAATATAAATGCGTAATAGATATAAAAAAGAGTTGTATAAACTATTATCAAATTCAGACCATATACAATAAACTAATTTGTTTATAAATTACTTCTTCATTGGGTAAAAATATTGATTTGAGTAGGTTGTCCTTTGTTGTTATACTTTTTCTCTGTTATATTCAGTTTAACTGAAGCCAAAGGAATTCAATCTGTTTGACTACTAATAATTGTTGTAATCATGAATTAAAATAAACCGAATTTCAAAAATAATAATAATAAAAAAAGAAAAAAAAAACGAGTTTGCAAATGCTCTGGGATGACGTCGTTATAACTTACAAGTGTTTCAAAAAGTACAAGAAACTTCCAATTGTACTTCTTTTCTTTCTTCATGTAATCCTGCTACGAAATTCTTACGGCTCATAATTATTTTTACTATTCTAAACACTTTCTAACAATTAAACTGTTATTATTTATCTTGTACCTTAATCTAGTTATTTGCCCCTTTGCATCAAAATTGTTCTTTTATCCTGAATTATAACTATACCATGGTCGATTAATACATGGCTCCGTGAAAGTGTAAAAGTAAATAGTTGTGGTAAAGAAAAATCCGTTTACCTTTGATTCTAATAATTTATAGAAGACACTTGAACAACATACTTTTACAATTATTTAACAAGAATTAGCTTTTTTTTTAAGGTAAATAGTGATCGTTTGTTGATATACACTATGTCTAATGTATGTTAACAGAATATGAGCTACATTCTGTTTAGTCCTATGCTTTATGAAATATTTAGTAGAAAAAAGGCTTTATTTGGTAGGAAAAAAAAAAAAAAAACATACAAGTTCAGTACTCATAATGAAAAAAAACCTTATTTTGATTAGCATATTGGATATAAGGTTATAAATTCCTTTAACAACAACGTAACACTGTAGAAATAATGGAAGGTGTCAAATAACATATCATTTTGCAGTGCAACTTGTTAACAGATACAAAACCTGAAGCTTTGTTTAAAAACTCTTAAAACGATTCTTTTTTATTACAGCTACAAAAGGTATAAAAACGGTTTCTTGTAAAAGGTTTTAAGCATAGAAACATATGCATAGAATTTGTTTGGGCTATAGTCGAAGAGTGATTTACGTGAATACAGCAATACATAAGAGAAGATTAGATATATATTTTGGATGGAGTTTTGATGGTAATTAAAAAAAAAAAAGAGAGAGAGAGATGAAGAGCAGATGATAATAATTAAAGGTATCTATACTTCTCAGTGTACTATTGTTTAAATCGAAATTAATAAGAGTACGACGTATTTATTGTAGAAATCAGATGAAGATTATGGTTCCTGAGGATGCCTATCTGGCTTTAGTTGACTATATCTACCTAATTAGTCAATGGTTCTGTATGGGGTATTGCTGATTATTAGAGATGGCCCGTATATCTAATACATGTGCATTGCTATTTTTGGAACATAGTAGGTAAAAACCAAAAAAAAATAACTAAAAACAAAATGTGGAAATTAATATAGGGCGTAAACAAACGTTGGTTAATATCTTACAATTTACAAATGTAAATAGCAGATAGCCTTTAGTATAGAAAATATAATACTAGAATACAAGTACTTACAGAAAAAGCAGAGGTTAATATAGAATTGTTGGTATCAGAGACAATTGCTATCTAGGCTAGAGTTAAGTAAAAAGCTCATTTTTCTTTTATTTCGCTATATTTTTTTTAAAAAAATAAAAAACAATAATAAATCTGTTAGTATTTGTCACCTAAAACTGCTGTGTATAGTCTGATGTAGTAATATATACAAATATCTACTCCTTAAATTCTTAACATGAGTACCGATAATAAATATTACAATGTAAATGAACATTCTGAGATCTAAGATTAATAACAAAGTTCGCCTAGACATCTTGTAGCTTAGAAATGATTAAAGTAGTTTATAATATGTCATTTAAATTCGATATAAAAACAATAAAACAAATGAGGTTAGAACATTAAATCTTATCTCTTGAGAAAATTACATACTGTAGTTTCTTCTCTTTGACTATTGACCGCTTATGCACAATGTAATGATTACAACTTTAAGAAGAACATGTCATAGTATTATGTTTCTTTTAAAATTATCATGTAAATGGTTTTTGAATGTTCTTTTCAAATTTCTATTATAGTATAAAATATCTGTAAGCGATATTTCTTATGAATATCTTGCACGGAATGGTGATATTTTTTATCAATCATACTACAAACTAAAAAGGTAACTTCTCCTTAATACAGTAATTGATTAAAGATACCATACACAACACATTTCAATTGACTATAGCTACAGAATATACTTTTCTTCAATTAATAATAGGGTTTATAGAAGTCATATAGATAACAGCAAGCTCACAAAGTATTAAAGCGTATTTTATTGGTTTTATTAATATCAGTCTATGTGTTATCTCGTAAGAATAAAAAGACTATAAAATTCAACGAGACTTAAAAAAATTATATTTTTATTTAATATTATTGTATCTGGTATCTACATCCTTTTCATGAATTTTCAATTAAGTCCTTTTCAAAATATTTTAATTAATTATAGCTGCAGATCTAGCATGAAAAAATTTTAGTAGGAAGACCTATTCCTGGTTATGCAAGTGGACTGTTTATAATTATTTAAATAGATCTATTTTTCATTTATGTCTCATTGCATCAGGAGCTATATTAAAACAACTTGTATTGAGTTAAAGGAGTGGAGTTAGTTGTGACTAAATAATAGAGAAAAGACTGTAATAAATCTTTGTAAAACATTCACTACTCTGATTTCTTATAAATTGAATATGAATCATGTTTATAGTATGTTGGGATACGACAGTCTACATCTTTTATTTTTGGAGTATAGTCGTAGCATCTTTCTCTTTGTTACCATGTGCCTTGCTGCAAATGCAATCAAAGAGTAGCACAGCACATTGTTTACATTAAACAATTTTATCAGTAGAAATGTGGATATCCCTTGGCTAGTTGAACAAATGATTAAGGGGCAAGAACAAAATACCGCGTAACATTTAGTCAGCATTCCGCGGTACATTCGTTAATGCATAGACAATGAAAAGTATATAAACTCTAGGCAGTTATATAATCATTGTTTATTTTGATTCCATCAAACTAATATTTTTTAAATTTTACATCTTCTTGCTATGCCTTACAACGTTGATCAAATTGTTTACGAAATCCGAAACTATCGAAGAACAGTTGAAGCTTTCAAAAGCGAAATCAGAAGCGAAATCGAAGCCTGGAAAGATGAAGTTCGGCAACAAATGGCCGAGTTGAAGCTGATGATAGAGCGAAACGCTCCTACAAGCTATCCTGCTTCACAAGGTAAAGAAAAAAAGAAAAAAAAAAGGAAGTGGGTTAATTGGGATATTTTTTACTTAAAACACATTACAGCAGCTATTTACCGACCCCAACTTCCACAATTAAATCTACCAGCATTTGACATCGTTCGTAGAGATGTTCCAAGGTTCCCAACAAGCTTGGGTGATGGGCGACATGGCAACGCAGCCTGCATAGACGCGCTCCTAAGAGAAACAATGGATCTCGTAGATAAGCCAGAGGATTCCGATGAAACATTGGACCAAAAAGCATTTTTAACGAAAGGATACCACTCCCAACTAAATAGGTTCACGCAAGTTGTTTGTACGAGCTTAAGCAATAAGCTTCTTGCCGATGCTCATATCGATAAAAACAAGCTATCATGGAAGGATATTCCTGCTGTTTATAAAAATTCAGCATACACAGAGCTTGAAGAACTTGCCTTACGAGCAAATATCCCTTTAAATAGATGCAATAACAGCTGGGGAGCTCAAGTTTTGTTAGCAAAGTCATACAATAATTATTACAACAAAAAGGCATTCTTTTTATACAAAACCGTTCATTTGATTAATCATTATGTTTATATTAGTTAAAAAATCAACAACCAGACGCTGCAAATAACGTAGTAGAGCCAAACACCTACGTAACAGATACACATCCTGAGGAAAATTTTGATCTTGAACTACTCCCTGATCTTGATGCCTCCAACGACTTAGAACAAGGAAATAGCAATGAAGTTAGCATGTATATTTAATTTTAAAAACAAACATACTCTATCATTGTAATGATTAAGTTTTATTAACTTTAGTACAACTTCCGCAACTACCTTCTCGTCCTCTGCTGTTTCTCCTCTCCCTCCTTCTCCCTCTGGTCGTACCCGTTCTGGCACTCGTCCTACTTCTCGTCGTCAAAATAAAAAGAGAAAAATATAATTGTTTCTTTTTCTTTTTATTGTTTTATCTTTTGTTAAATGTCGTTTAGAATTGCCTTGTCATGACTAGATCTCCATGATGGTAATGTTGGTACTTTTTTATATAGCTTAGTTATTATTCTTCAATGCCATTGGTCCTATGACGTTAATTATATGAAATAAACTTGCATGGATTTTAAAGCATTATTTTATTTTATTTTTTTTTATGGCTCTTTTCTTTTTTTTTCGTATATTCATTATTACTCTACTTTGTTAACAGTTTTTGATACTTTTAGCTATTGCTGATATGCACCATGTTTTGAAAACAAAATAGCTAAAACTAAATCAGCTCAAACAGTCAACGCATTACAAATGAAAAAAAAAAAGTTATGTTGCATGGGTATAAAGTTGTTGAATGTTGTATTCCTTTTAACTATTTCTTTTTATCTTTGCTTATAGTAAGCTCTAGTATTCTTTTACTTCAAATATTGCGAGAGCTTTAGTCAAACAAGATTTTTTTAACCAATGGTTCACTAATTAAAGAAAAGTTAGTTATGGCTACATTACAACATGCAACAATCCTTGCTCTTCTTTATATCTTTATTTGTATTTCTTTCCGCTCCTTACCTTGACACTTTACTGACTCTATCTGTAGTGTGCAACCTAGCTGTATAATCAATACTCTATCATGCTGTAGACCAGTTTGTCGCAACTATTCATCCTCTGCTTTTGTATACTATGCTTGGTGTGTTGTTTCATATTGTGTATGCTGTTGATATTAGGTAAAATTATACTCTATGCTGCTTCAGATAGATTGAACCTTAACCAACAACATATTGTATAGATAGTATGTTTGAACAAGACAAATGGTATAATTTGTTTGCTTGTTATTTTTTCTTAACTGATGTTTCTTATTTATTAGATTTTAATACTTTGTTTTATTTTGCAATGGGGATTTGTATGAAGCGACTGTGATGATATTAACGATAACAGCAATGATGATAGAGTATTATGAAACCCAATAAAGCATAGGCGCACGGACTTGAGGAAAAGTAACAATGGTTGTATAAGACAATTATCCATCATGTGATAAAAAAAGGAAAACAATTTTGGTAAGTAGAAATAAAATTGCATGTGTTTAAATATTAATCATCCTGTTGAATGTGGATTGCAATGTAAATTGTTGAAAGTAATTAAATCTGCTAAATGGGTTGCATTGAATATTGTCGAGGACAGGTAAGTAATGACGTACGATTATATTGGATCTGTTCATTCTGTATTCCTTTTCTTTTGTTATTTCTTTTCTTTTATTATTCCTTTTTTTTTTATTCAAATGCATATTAAATGAATAATATAATAAAATAAATAAAGCATCGTATTATTAAATCATTTAAATTTGTCCATTTATACTGCCCTATACAATAATAAACCTACCCATTTTACTGGACATAATTGATTAAAGATAGCCATACTCTGCTTATATACAGAACAGCTAATGTCTGCCTCGTCCAATTAAATTGTTATATTTTACACCAATTTTACTCTATTTTACTCCAATTTGCCTCATCCAATTAAATTGTTATGTGAAAGCGTATGAGAGGTCATGTAGCATCATGTTTTACTCCAATTTTATTCCAATTTTATTCCAAATTATGCTAAATTCGACATTTTTAGCATTGTTATTTTACTAATCCGCGCCTGCAATGAGTGTTATGCGGAGATTTTTTGCGCCGTAGTGAGCTATTGGATCTACGCTCATAACTACTCATTTACCCGCCGACTGATAGAAGAATATAAATAGTAGACTTTGTAATGATTTCTTTTTTAAGAAGGAAGATTGTCTTAAATAAAGTTCAGTCTCAAAAAGTATTCTTTGGTTTTATTTTTATTCCTTAACTACTTTACCAGAACATAACAGCTCTCTCTTTCAAAGATTCACATCATATGATTTTTTATTTTTTAAAAAATTCTTAATTTTTATTAGCTGTTTCCTTTTCTTTTTCCTTTCACACTTACAGCAATGACAGTCTTTACGCGTGACAATGCATTATGCAACGCCCTTGACACCGAAGGTTTGTATACGTTGTCCTTACCAGTTATACCAGGAAGAGATTCTTGCAGTAAAGCATTGCTTCGTACAGATTATATAAAGGATATTAAAATTAGTTCCGTTGTTGACGGTGGTATTTGCGGCTCTGCATATTATAACGGACCAACTGAACAAAACGACAACAAAAGGACTGACATAGCATATTATCCCCAAGATAAAACCAAGAATCTTGCGTCTGTCATAGTAGAGATTCAGAAGAAGGTGACACATGAGTTTATTGTACGATTAATGCAATATTCGTTGAATGTATTTGGTCAAACAAAGATTCTCCCACTTGTTATAGTCATCAATATCGATGGGTTCTCATGCAAACATTTTCGCGAGGAAAACTTTACCAAACGCGATAATGAGCCGTACTATATACTTTCCAGTTCGCTTTGGGCAAAACAAGTTCATATTTACAATGCTGATTCGATCGCATCGCTAATACAAGTACCAATGCCAAAAATGATTGCGTTAATTCACTTTCTAACACAGCAAGAAAAACATATTGTTGCCTTGGATGAATACATGGATTCAACTCTTCAAAAAACTTACAGAATAGTTTTCAAATCTTTACCTGTGAATCGAACAGCAAAGTAATTCGAGATATTGAGATTGAATCCTTTTGTGATGCTGTTGCATCTCAATTTAAAAAAGTTATTCATAATAACACTTTGAACGATGAAATCTCACGGAAACGTATTGAAAAATACGCAGAGGATGGTGTCATCTTTATGGAAAACTCTAAACGACGTTGTATAAGGGAAGGAGAGTCCGTCTGTGTAACACCTATTCAAACCACTGAATTCAAGAACCTTATATTTGTAAAGGAGTTCATGAAACAAAACCAAGGCAAAATGAAATGGTCACCTTGTTATGACAAGGGAATCGAGAAAGGTCTGTTTGGTAGATTTGCATCCTATTCAACACTAAAAATGGCCTTTCATCGCCACACGCTTTGAGTTAACATTGTGAAACGAATACCCTCCTTTACTATTGTCAACCAACGTTTATCTATTAACAATGTCACGTGACTTTTATCGTTTTTAAATAACTCGAACTAAATAAACTTTGGTCTTTTTACTTCATAGCTTAACCGATCCATAACTGAATATCACTATATAATATTAGTTTGTTCCCTCAATTACATAAGACAAACCTATATTTAGACGTACATAAAACAAATATCAACATACTTTAATTGACAGCTCTCTATATACTTTTATATAACCTTTATACTCAAGATCGTAACTTGGATGCTATATTTTATAATCATATAACTTACATTATCAAACCAATGTGATGCTCACTCCTTGTACGTTAATCAGCTTAAAACCAATGCTTATCAACTTACAAAACAACTACCTTTATATCAATAAGTAACGATCACATTAAGTACAGATCAAAACATTATTTCGATTTACCCTTTTTCTGAATCTGAGCCCGGATTTACGTATCAACAAAAATAAGCAAATTTAGTGAAAAATGATTGGCCAGTTACTTTCGTTACTTTCGTTGCTTTGGTTACTTTGGTTACTTTCGTTGAAGCATTTATGGAAAACTATTGATTGAGTGTCGGGCAATATTACGAAGAGCTTTTTTGCTTTTGCTTTCGCTAACTTCAGTAACTCTAGTTCTTTAACCCTTCAGTTAACAGTACCTTTGACAATCGATCAAAAGTTTTCAAGTTCCTCTATGTTCCTTTGTAGGAAAACGAATTTGAAAAGCTCGGTAAGTACTGTGATAAAGTCAACAAAATGCCAAGATTGTAAGAATCGATTTCCTCTTCCTCGTTTCCTTGCTCATCTATAAAATCCTATTTTATCCGTCTTTGAAAAAAAAAAAAAAAAAAAAAAAAAAAAAGAAACTGCTATTCATTTGGTTGCTGTGAAAATAAAAGTTAAACAAAACACAACAATTGAGTAATACTAAAGCAAACACTGGTGAAAGCAAAAGCAAAAACTGAGTCTTTACTAAAACGAATTTTGGATAGTAGAAAAGCGAAAATTGGACTTTATAGTAACGAAGACTGGTCAAAGACCAAGGTTGGTAATCTTATTGTAAAAAGTGTTTCGCCAAGTATTAAAATAAGAGACAAAAACTAAAAAAGACAATAGTTGTGAAACTAAAGATTATATGTTGCTTTATTAATAAAAACATTTGAGACTATTTATACTTTTTGGATATCTAGATCTTTACCGCTATTTCAATTGATCGGTTAAAAGAATAATGTGGGAAGGATGGGAAGATAAAGGAAAGATAGTAGATAAGCAATAGCTGCTGTCTTCTTGACGAATCAAGGGACAATGAAGTAGATAAATTATTGATCTAACGATAATTATCGAATAAGGTTGGATTGAACTGCCGTTGTTGTAATCAGGTTCCGATATAGTCGTGGGAACACCGATAGAGACAACAGGGCAAAGTTAGCTATTGCGGAGATTTCTCGTTTATCCATGAATGTTCACTTTACTAGTTGTGTGGATACAACAAAAAGTAAGCAATTTATTTTCAAAAAGCAGGGCAAATTAGCTTCGAATACTTGATCAAATTAGTTTCATTTTTCTGGACAATTTATCCTCGCACAATTATCCAAAATAATTCAAAAAAGTAACCAGAGTTTTCAAGCATTCGGTAAATTGAGAGTGGAAGCACTGTACGTGACTGTAAGAGTCCCATTTTTCTCAAAAGGCGGATTTTTCAAATTGTAGGGCAGTATATTCTTTTTTTTTTTTTTTTTTTTTTTTTACTTTTGTTAAATGAGTACATACTTTTTTTTATGAAGATGGCCAGGGAAACATTTGTGATGAAAATGGGCGCGATGCGATGGAATGCGAAGAAGAGATTAACCCCTTCCATCTAAAAACATTAACTCGTCTTCGACTTTACTGCGAGAAGCAAAATACAGAGCAGAAGGACACTGAGATGGAAGCCTTAGATGCTGAGATGGAGGAGATTGTCACCAACGTAAAGATCAATAGTGGTAGGAGTTATAACAACTATACCAATGATCAGAAACTGCTTTTTGTCTACTACAATAGAATTAAATTGTTCAATGCTGCCAAATCTGGTAGATTAGCAGGCGGTGTTGCTGAAAGAACTGCACAGAAATGGGCTAGGAGATTGAAAGAGGATAAAGATTGGAATATCTTCGAAAAACAAACCAATAAAATCAGTAAATCAGCAGGCCAGCTTGATGAGAAGCATAAGATTCACTTTTTAAATTTTTATGACAGTAATCCTCAAGACAGGGTTGTGGATGCAGTTTGTTCACTTACTGAAAAATTCGAATCATTCACACTGAAAGAATCAAGTGTGAGAAGTTTCCTCAAAACAGAATGCAACCTTTCATTCAAAAAAATCACTCGTCATCCAGCTCCCAGAAACGATTCAACCAAAATTGCAAACCGCATAGCGTAGGTTAAGAAGTGGAGCAAAACAGATATGGATTACCTTGAAAATTGTGTTTTTGTTGATGAATCAGCTTTCGATATCAATATGAGACCTCCAGGAGGATGGTCTATTAAGGGCACACCAGCTATTGTAATCACACCTACCACCAGAGCAGTATCACACACAGTTTTGGGTGCAATCTCGGCGAAGCATGTCGTGTCAATGGAGCTTCGAAATCCTCAGGAACACACATTCGAAAGGCTAAAAATCGATTCTGGTAATCGCAAAAGAAAAGCACCATCAAAACCAAAGAAGCCTGCCTCCAAAGGAACTGTCACTGGCCATTATATGAATTTTATTCAGAAAACAATGGATGAAATGGATTGCATTCCGGAAATGAAAGGATATTATATAGTTATGGATAATGCACCAATCCATACATCTAACGAGATAGATACTATGGTGACAGAGAGAGGATATAAGTGCATTTATCTCCCTCCTTACTCGCCTGAACTTAATCCTATTGAGCAATTTTGGTCCATAGTTAAAAATAAGGTCAAACGTAGTCAATTTCAAACTAAAGAGGATTTATTAACAAGAATAACTGAGGCTTGCAATAATGTTCCTCCAGAACATCTTCGAGCATTTGTACAACATTCGGTAAACATATTTGAAGATTCTTAAAAGGCAATCCTATCTAATAAAGTGTCACAAACAACTGTAAAAAATATCTACTGAGGATCGAAGAGACCGCCCTTTAGTGTTGCGCTAACTGTACTCTGCTGATATACAGAACAGCTAAAATTTGCCTCATCCAATTAAATTGTTATGTGAAAGCGTTTGAGAGCTCATATAGTATTTTTACTTTGCTTATGGATGGCTGAAATAAGCGCTATGCGGAGATTTTTTGCACCGTTGTGATATATGCTTGTCAAGTATGCGGTGACATAATGAATTCATAAGTATACGAACATATTTTGCTTACTATATATCACAAAACCCTAGTGAAAGGTATATAATCATTGGAAAAGAATAGTTAATGAGTAGGGTTCTTTTACTAAAAGTGATACACACACACACACACACACACACACATGTTAAAGACGTATGCAAAGACTTAGATTTTCGCCACTTACGATTTTTAAAAAATATTGATTTTTATAAGTAAAAAGCATGCTCCTCGCTCAATTTTAACAATATCACGCTAAGTATACGCTTAAGTTAAAGTGATTAGTATATCTTCTTTCTGATACAGTTTCATAGTTAATACTGTTAACGTAAGCAAGTAATGATAACTAAAAACGGACAAAAGTTTGTCAGCTATTATATACGTTTGCCGCACACAACGGGAAATATACGCCCTTGTATAAATTTGTACGTCATTATATGTTTAATTCTGTAAAATTTAAAAAAACATATACAAACAAATAGGACTTAATCAATTCAAGTATTTCTACAAATTTTTAGTAGCTATAAACTATTACAGTTATATTTTGCTTCATATGCATAATTTACGCAGATATAGCGCAAAATGGGCCGCGATAAATTTTGATAATTTTTTTGTTTGTATATATAAAGCCCTACAGCTGTTATAACAGACACCACTTTGTATTGAGTCCATAGTTATTGCAGTTTCCAATAGTGGTGCATAAGCAAAAATTAGAGTTAAGTCATAATGGCCCCTATAAATTAACTTATCAGTTGTAAAGTACGTTAATTATTTAACTTTGATTGCTTGATATCTGAGTTTCCATTCTTCTAGATCTATCACGAGAACCTATGTCATCTCTAATAGCTTTAAGTGCCTTGCTAATATCTATCAAGAATTCATAGTCGCTGATTGCATTAATACTTCTTTTTAAATAGCGTAGAGTCTAAGCCTAACTGTATGTCTCTCTTTAAAATATATATATCATTGTTATTCGAATCATTCTCGACTGTAGGAGCCACAAGTTCTGAAGTGTTTTACGTATAAGAACAGGACAAAGAAGAATTAACGAGACCGAACAATAGTTCTCAAGTCGAATACTTTTATTAAAGAAAGATTTCAAGGCTATTTATATTCATGGCTCTTCCCGCTAAAAAAATTTTAGTGCCTAATAAGGCAATTGTTGGCCTAAACCTCAAAATTTTCACCAATCTAAGCAATCATGGGTGAATGTGCTCATGAAAGGCAGCGTGTCTTCCAGTTACAACTCTTCAACTCAGGCTCGTGCTTCCTCTAATACTACTTTGGATTCGAATGAAAACAGAACATTTGAAACAGTCCCTGATACTCGACCTTTCCTCAAGGGCACCACTGTTGGTTCTCTCTTCCTCAATATTACGGCTATAGACAACCATTCGTTGTTCATCAAGGAGCTCTTTGATGTTTGCGACGGTAGAAAACACCTGTGGGGTGTTGAAGAACGACTTAAGAAGGATTTGCAATCGATCTATGTCGAAATAACAGTATCACCAGAAATGCATGAGACGATTCGTACGACGGGTGTCGATCTCCCATCTTTCCCCAGCGTCTTTATTGGATATCCCTCGATTTCACCTGACGTTGAAATCCTCAAAATTTCCTTATCTGGTCTTCCTCGTGAATATGGGCGTGAAACAGGAGGACTTGAACAGTTGAAGCAGGACACCACCAGCAACCTTCAACGATATGGTACCGTTGTTGACTGTGGCTTAGCCTGGAGTGTAGCTGGAACCTTTGGTGGTAAAGGGTATGTGTACCTGGAGACAATATCCAAGAAGAGTCAAGGAGATAACTCTACCAATGATGGACGTCCAGCTTCTACTGTACCTCACATCCTCAATTGGCAATACATGGCGGCCGCTTGTCACCTGGGAGCATCTGAGAAAAGTGATATTCCAAACGAGGCAGTTGTGTATGCTACTTGGAATTCCATGAAGGCCTATTGTCGTTACTGTCACAGCCAAGACCATGTTATCGTTGGCTGTGAGGACAAAAAGAAAGCCACGATCTGTTTTCACTGCAATGGCTTCGGACACATCGCGAGAGATTGTCCCCGCAAAAACCGTTCGTCTTCTGGGGCTCCAAACACCACTCATAAGCGAGCTAGGAAGGTTCCTTCCTCTCCCCTTCCTGCTAGTAACTCTGTGTCTGAGACTGTTCCTGGGGAAGTGTCCGCAATGCCGAGCTCGTCGTCCAGTGTTCCTCTTGCTAAACCTATGGTGAAGGACTTTTTGCCTACAACGGTTCTTAGTCCCAGTGAAGTCCCCACTATTGAGCGTCCCGTCGCCACTGAGTCCACCTCTGCACCTACTCACACTGCAGAAGGCCCTTCTTCCGCCATTGCAATGACAAAAGCGGTTTCCAAGTATGCACCTGGAGGCCCACAAACTCGTGCCAAGTCCACTGCTTCCTCCGGCGTAGAACCTACTGATTTGACCAAGTCGACCCCTGGGAAGATCAAGATTTGTAAGCATTGTGGTCTTGAGGGACATGTCAAAACGACTCATAGGTCCTGTTTGCAAAACCTTAAGTTGATCGAGGCACTAGCCGGTACTGCTTCTGCATCTAATCATGATGGCATGGACGTCGATGCGCAGACTCCCGAGGAAACGGACCAGTCCTCTGCTGATCCTGCTTCGTCTCAGCCAACTACAGAAATCACAGCAACCGGTGAGGACGTGCCAATGTCCGACCTCCAGCAAGAGAAGTCTCATCTTCTCTTGTCTTCTCAGTAATTTTTTTTAAATGAATTTATACGACCCTATCGGTTACAAAAATGATGGTGCTTCCCAACAACCATCATTCTCATCACAAACACCTTTACTTACTACACCTAATACTTCACCTACTACTACGACAACTAATAATTCATATAACACTACCACTAATTCCGCTCCTCGCCTCACGTTTGGTACACTCAACTGTCGAGGCTTGGTAAAATCCGCCAATCCTTCTGTTCGCAACCATTTCATACGGTATCTTCGCTCTCAGCCTCTGGATGTTCTCGCCCTCCAAGAGACCCATGCCAAGACTCCTGAATTGCAAAACCTCTTTCATACCCAGTTTCAAGCCAATGATAGCCTTTGGTCACCCCACTGTGGTTTGGTAAGCTTTTCAAAACATATTTCATTTGAAAACTCGTCAATCAGCGTGTGTGGACGAGTTATTACTACTACCATTACACACATTTCTCACCTATTCGCACCCGTTACTGTTACTGTCCTACAGTAAGGGACAAAATCAGTCCGTTTTTTGGTTTTTTCGCAATGCCTCGCCGGGAATTAAGCTTAGAGCTCTGCTTTGCTGACGAAAGATTTGTCTCTTCCTTCAACAAAGTTGACAATATTTGTCGGAAATGGTATTTTTTATTTTCCGCCATGTTATAAGAAGATATATTGAAAATAATGTATTTTTATTTTTTTGAATTTCGATTAGTACTTGGTATCGCGGCCCTTACGCTGGATTACGTCCCGAACTCGACGGGGCATAGAGTGAATAAGGTTTCTACAGTACTCTGGAGTTGCTAGGTCATACCAAAGCTTCGAAACCCGGTCAAAAAATGCTTGGTCAGTCTCAACCACAGAAGAAGGTGGTCTTGTCATCTGTTCCTTCTTTTTAAGCATGGCCCATGCATTTTCAATTGGGTTAAGGTCAGGGGAGTATGCTGGCCAACTCAGGAGCTTAATCTTGTTCTTTTGGAACCATTTTGAAGGAGCTGAAGCACAATGGATGCTTGCATTATCTTGTTGAAAGATCATGTCCTTACTTTGCAGGCCATAATACTTCAATGTCTCCTTGTATTCCTCCTCAAGTACTGACGTGTATAGCTCACCATTTACATTACTTTGTAGCCAGGACATGTAGCCCCCTCCATGTATAGTTATGCAACTCCAAAGCATGATCCCGCCTCCTCCATAAGCATGTTTCTTTTTGTAGTGATGGTCTCGATAAGGTGCATTATCCTCTTTCCAAGCGTATTCTAGGCCATTAGACCCTCTTTTTTGGATCTTTGTCTCATCAGAAAAGACAACGCGTTCCCAATCAGTCTCGGACCAGTCTTTATGAGCCTTTGCCCAATCATATCGTGCCTTTTGCTTGTCATTATTAAGTGGAAGTACCGTCTTTTTCTTAGTCGATTTTAGACCTTTGCGTTTCAAAGTACGAGCAATTGTTTTTGGATTGACCATTTGATCTGGTTTTTTAACGCCAAAGGAAGCATCGGCTGCGCTTTTAGATAAGCCAAGTCTTATGTCTCTAGCTGCTTTGGTTTCCTCCCTAGGTGTGAGTAAACGATGTCTACCCGCGCTATTTTTTGACTGCAACTTGGTTTTCCTTGAAATTCTTCGAATCATGGACTTTCCACAGCCTACTTTTTTTTTAATTACATCCCATGGAATGGAGTGGTTCAACATGTTTTCAATTTGGGCATGTTTGTCGGCATTCTTTGCTGTCATGGCGTGTTTGGCTAATCTGAGATGAGGTAAATGAGGAAAAAGAAAAAATGTAAAAAAATAAAAGAAGCTAAAATATGAGAACACGTTAGCGTTCACTGACGTCATAAGACGTACCAAACTAAATCTCAAGTCAGTCCAGTGGCTGTTTCTGGAGATATGGTGTCTAATGCAAAATCGGGCGTTAGCAACAATCACGGAAAATCACTTTTTCCGCCATAACTACAGAGAAAATGGTGGTAGAAGCAATTAGGTTACACCAATAATTTTGTCTAGCTTGCGTGCAAATGTTTCGTCAGCAATGCGAAGCCCTAAGTTTAATTCCCGGCGAGGCATTGCGAAAAAACCAAAAAACGGACTGATTTTGTCCCTTACTGTATTACTGGTTTCGATGTATATAATTGTTGCTCTACTGCTACACGTAGTGATTGATTTGAATATACAGTGGCCAGCAAAACCGTTCGCACAAAACGCATTTTTTTCTTTCTGCGCCTTTTACGACATATTACTCTTACTAAATGCTACCTATAATACATATTGCCTAAAAGTACAAACTCTTGGCGTTCTGATGACGTATGATATGTCGCCCTACGCGCACCCTAATCAGTACTACGGACAATTAAAACTCAAAGGTACATTCGAACGGTTTTGCAGCCACGTTTTAGGAGTTAGTCGATTGCGATAAACGCAGTCACTGCGCTCTCCAATCCTTCCAGAACTTTCGCTGCTTACTAATTCATCACTGCGCATTATTTTTCTACTTTTTTTCTTTTGTCATTCATACATTCTCATTTCGACATCTCGACATCTACCAAGTAATTACTTAACATGCAACCATTGACACAAGATCGCAAGAACACAATTGAGCTTTACCTTCGTCAAGGCTTTTCTTATCACAAAATTGCAAAGATAGTCAAAGTATCGTCATCTACTGTTCATAAGGTTCGCTTAGAATTAGGTTTGCCTGCTAGAAATGACAAGGGTGGCAGACCAAAAGCGCTCACTAAGCGGGAACAGCAGCATCTCGTTCGCGCTATAACAGCAGATGGACTCGAAAACGCTGTACAAGCACAGCAGTCATTGGAGCAGAACCTGGGCAAGTCAGTTTCTGTAGATACTGTACGTAGGGCATTAAAAGATGCTGGTTTGGTCTCATTCGTCAAGCCAAAGAAATCTTTAATTAATGAAAGAAATAGAATGAGGAGGCTCCAATGGGCACGTCAGCACATTGACTGGACAGTAAACGATTGGATGAACGTCATATGGTCTGACGAAACCAAAGTCAACCGTTTTGGATCCGACGGAAAGTCTTGTGCATGGAAAGTGCCAGGCAAACCGTTAAAAAAGCATCAGGTTCGTGAGACAGTGAAGCATGGAGGAGGTTGTATAATGGTATGGAGCTGTATTAGCTGGTATGGCCCAGGCTATATTGTGGATGTGGGCAAGTGCATGACAAAGGACGTCTATTTGGAGGTTTTACAAGATGATTTGATGAAGTCTTTGGCTTGGTATATGGAAGAAAGTGGAAAATTTACCAATCAGTTCATCTTTATGCAGGACAACGACCCCAAACATACAGCAAAAGTCGTATCAAAATGGCTAAATGAGCAAGAGTTTCATGTAATGGAATGGCCACCACAATCACCGGACTTAAACCCAATCGAAAACATGTGGCAATTACGTAAAAGACGGTTGTTTAGAAACTATGACTCTCCTCCATGTGGTATGCATGAGCTATGGGACCGTATAGGACACACTTGGTACCAAATCACTGCTGAAGAATGCCAAAAGTTTATTAAAAGTATGCCAGAGCGATGCCGTGCAGTTATTGAGGCTGATGGGCTTTATATTGGATATTAAATAAACTTATTTTAACACATTTTGATTTCGAAACATACGGCCGCAAAACCGTTCGAATGTACCTTTGAGTTTTAATTGTCCGTAGTACTGATTAGGGTGCGCGTAGGGCGACATATCATACGTCATCAGAACGCCAAGAGTTTGTACTTTTAGGCAATATGTATTATAGGTAGCATTTAGTAAGAGTAATATGTCGTAAAAGGCGCAGAAAGAAAAAAATGCGTTTTGTGCGAACGGTTTTGCTGGCCACTGTAGCAATAATTTCATTAATTCCTTCTGAGTATATTATTGTAGTATATTCGTCAAAAATAATCTCTTCCTTCAGATTAAGTCAACAGATTCTTCACGAGTCGTAATAGAATAAACGTAGTATTTAGGAATTGTTCAGTTAAAATATACAATAAAGATTATATATAAATTTAAATGAACGTGAACACAAAGGATTGAGACAATAAGTATTTGTTTGTTACAATAACCCAAAAATGGAATTAAGGTTTTGTTTTATAAAATTAAAGTTTTAAGAATAAAGCTTAAGATAAAAAAAGTTCTTTTCCATCAATCCTCAATTCAGCACACTTATAAGCACACCTCTTCTACTCAGCTTTTTGATGACGTCGGCAGCATCTACGCAAAGCCGCACTCCACCTACTAAACCACTTCTCAGAAATGACAGTTGCTAATATGTTTGTTATGTCTAGTTTCGCTATACGGTGAAGTGATAACAGAAACCAATTAATAGAAGACTGTAAAAGACTATTAATGTACAATAACAACAAGGTTAACAATAATAACTAGTTCTTGACTTCAATTGCTTGAACGTGCAAAAAGAATTTACTCGGCACCCAAAATTAATTTTAGCGGGAAGAAAGCCTTTTCTTTATTACTTTACAACAATAGATGCTTTGGAATAACATATTAATATAAGGTAATTGAGGAAAATATACAATTATAAAGAGAATGATGGTGATTTTTGATAAATAAAGTAAATGATGTATCAATTGAATATTCGTCTTCATGTTGATTTTTATGGTGTTCTTTTCTGTTTAGTGTGCTGGCACATTGGGTGAATAATGCGTCCAGAGATCGTCTTCTTGATGTATCCTATGAGGGATAGAAAATAATAGGTAAGAAAAATAATGTTGGCCAATTGTGACGTGTGTCTTTTCAATTCCCGATGCGGTGAAGCTGATTATTTTCCTTTCCCCTTATTTTCTTCTACATTTTCTTCAATAACGTCTGCTAGAGTTATCCAACCACACCGAAAAGTATACCATTCGAATTGCCATGCAAAGGAGCATCTTTAAATACAAAATAAGCTTTAAAAATCAAAAAGGTATCAAAGGCGATTATCGACCAAAATCCGACTTTGTCAGAATGATACAGTGAGTCAAAAAACTGCACCAACCTAACCTAATTGTTCGGAAATAAGAGCATAGGTCTGTCAGTTTTATAGCAAACATTATGAAACTTGAACCAAACAAAGTTAATACTATTATGATTTATTGACAAAAATTTCAAAGTCAGAAGCTGAGTATACACTTAAAGCGAGCCCAGAAAAAAGCGGAGGTCGGTTGGTGCAGTTTTTTGACTTTCTTAAAATCGAGTGGATCCACCCTTTTCTGCTAATACTGCTTGTATTCTGGCGGGCAAATTGTCTATATATTTGATGCATTGTTTCTTAGTAAACGAATTCCATTCATTTTCGACTCTTTCCCGCAGTTCATGGATGCTGGTCGCCCTATTATCATACATGCTCAGCTTTAACTTCAAATGATGCCATACATGTTCAACAGGATTAAGATCTGGACTTTGTGATGGTCAATCGTCAATGTAAACCATGCCCCTATCTTTCATTCATTGCGTTGTGAACTTTGATCGATGTTTACGATCATTTTCGTGCTGAAATACCGATGGTTTCCAATTCAGACCATAGTACTTCATGGTGTCCTTCAGACTTGTAGCAAGAATTTCTTGGTATAGCTCTGAATTCATGGTACCATCATAGACCTGACATGCGTATCCAGGTCCTGCGCTGGTTATACAACCCCATAACATGAGACCGCCGCCTCCATGCTTCACAGTAACGTCGATATGGTGGGGCTATAAACGATCGCATTTTTTCTTCCAATAATATTTGCAACCATCAGAGCCCCAAATGTTAATTTTGGTCTCACCAGAAAATATCACACGTCGCCAATCATGTACTGTCCAGTATTGATGCTTTTTTGCCCATGTCAATCGAGCCTTCTTATGCTTTTCAGTCAATAATGGCTTCTTCTTTTTGATCTCAGCATAAATTTCAACTGAATGTAAAACATTAATGGCCGATTGATACGACATAGGGTGTCCAAGCTCCTCCAACTTCATTTGAACATCCTTGGCAGTCTTCCAGTAACCCGTGAGTACTTGTCTCTTGATGTATCGACGCGTTGATTTTGCCACAATGCTCGATTTATCTCCGCTTTTACGTGTTCTATTATGTATCCAGTTACAGTAGCGGACAAAACTGGTGCACAAAACTTTTTTTCAGCTTTTAACTACCATTACCTGCTCATGGTAATTGCAATAGTCATGAAACTGTACTAGAAGGAGGATATACTAGTCATTGTAATTTATGTATGTTCTAAGCATGACATTGTTAAAACTGAGCGATAAGCGTGCTTTAAATTTATAAAATTTTATATTTTCTAAAAACCGCAAAAGTGGCTAAGACCTTAGACTTTATATAATCATCTCATCTCTTGATATCATCGGATGTTCTTCTTTGCATATGCTAATAATATGCGTGTATATCATTTTCAATAAAAGAACCCGGACTCTTTAACTACTCTTTTCCAAAGATCATCGACCCTTTTTGATCTAGTGTCGTATCATCATACCTTTGCCATCAATTGCCACCTGGCATGCTTAAGCGGACTTAGGCCGGGATTAGTGGCGGCTAAACTTGTAGCACAGAAGCGCTGTTATCAAATATTGAGTTTGTGACATGCGTCGACTTGTGCCTTGTGTCATTGTCATACTGAAACGAGAGATTACGACGTTTTAGACCACTATACACTAGGCCTTTGTGGTATGAAGTAAGCGAAATATATGTGTATATTTATGAGTTCATTATACCATCGTATACTTGACACACATATTCCGGTCCTCAATATCTAATACAGCCTTAAAACATAACAGAGCAGCCAGCATGCTTCATTGTTTGATCATCGTGAAAAAATCGCTCAGGTTGCTCGACTTGCTTTCAATATTAGTGTATGCTATCTGCATCCATAATGTTCATATTTGTTTCATTGCTAAAGATAGCAGACTTCCAGCCCTCTATTGTATACAATGGCTTGTCGTGATACCACATTCATCGCTTTTTCCGGCTAATACAGCTGATGAAATTCTTCGATTCCTTACTTCCAGACTCAAAATCTAGCTTCCTACAGTGCCTTCAGACTGACAATTTGCTAATACTGTAACTTAAGGTCCTCAAAATGTGCTGAGCATCAGAAACTGTGTGTAACGGACCTTGTCCAAGCTTTAGGTTGGTGATTGAGCTAGTAACTTTTCAGACTAAAAGCGGGAGACCTTCATGATCACAAGACATTAAGTTTCTTTCTTCCCTCTTTCTCCTGTTGATTGTCCATTTAGAGATTCTTGTTATTCTAGAAATATCTGTTGTCGTACGAACTAAGTGTATTCGAGATCTCAGAGTTTCGTTTTTACAGTTGCTTATTTTCTTAAACATATAAGGCTAGTACTTTGTTATAGTGAATATGGTAAAAACAAAAGGGGGGATTCAATGGGAAATACAAAATAACTATGGTTTTATATATTTTTTAAGAGCTACTAAAATTCACTAATATGCGGTGAAATCTGAAAGCAAACGGGAAAGATATGGGGAAAATTGAAAGAAGGCTAGACAAGCACCACATTTTTGGCGAAAATTGAAATATGCAAAAAATCACTAAAAATGACCTTATGCCTGGGGGATGTCCGGTACAGTTCCGGTTTACATAACATAATGTATATTTTGGACTGTCTTTCAGATGGTATATGCCACAAAAGTCGCAGACATATGGCGGAGATACAATGTTGTTTTTAATTTTTGTGCACCAGTTTTGTCCGCTACTGTATTTGCATACCTATTAATGGTATTTCTATGCACTCAAACTCGTTTCCCAATGACTGTGGGGTCAACGCTATCTTCCAATAGTGGTTTGATACTGTTTTGAACATCGAATGGAACCGTTTTGGGCATTTCTAATGATGGATAGACACTGGCGATGTATGATGCGTTTGGGTAAAGTAGGAAAGAAAAAAAAAGGAAAATAATTGCAAAAAAGTTTATTTTAAGATCCCCAGTGTGACTACATACTTCACAGACTAATTTATATCTGCCGGAATGGCCTCAGTTCGGGCATATAGTGTCAAACCCACTTTTATTTTAAAAGTCAAAAAACTGCACCAACCGACCTCCGCTTTTTTCTGGGCTCGCTTTAAGTGTATACTCAGCTTCTGACTTTGAAATTTTTGTCAATAAATCATAATAGTATTAACTTTGTTTGGTTCAAGTTTCATAATGTTTGCTGTAAAACTGACAGACCTATGCTCTTATTTCCGAACAATTAGGTTAGGTTGGTGCAGTTTTTTGACCCACTGTATATGCTTTTCCCCTGATTATGCTTTACCTTGAATAGCTTGAAATTTAAAACAGTGACCAGGAAAAAGAGAACTAGTATTGACTTTAAAGGCGTAAAGTGTAAAAAGAATAAAGTAAAAAAATAAAGAGAAGACTGTATCTTGTTTATTCAATAAAAGCTTGTAGTCCTTTTATACTTTTCATTGGCTGCTAGCCACTCCGTTATACTTCTACAATTTAAATGGGACCACCATTATTATTCAAAAAATACATAAGGCCACCATTAACATCTTGAATATCGATTGATCAAGCATTAGGATAAGGACCCTTTTGAGAACCCTTAACTTCCACCATCATTTCAGTCTCAGCACGACCAGCACTCAGGGTCAAATAACTGTCCGACCCATACCCAAGTCTATTCCGGTCTACGTCACCCGGACGTTTCAGTGTTTCATTTGAGAAAAAGAGGCGGCCCTGGCCAACATAGCACATATCAAGAAATGTGTAGAGCACCAACAGACAAATGTAGACGAGGATAGGTATAAGGTAAGTCAACTAATTCTTCAAGACTTTGACTTAATCACAAAAATAATAAAATTATTAAAAGATGATTCTTTATTTAATGAAAGTGTGAATGCTATTTATACACATGGATATTCAAATATTGTCTAAGGGATATAGTTCATTCTTTAATTTTTGCATTCTTTGCTTATGCCTAAGGTACAGTTGATACAGACGAGCCTTTTTCCTTTCCCGATTTGGTATTGTTGGTTTGAACTTTCGCTTGTTCCGTCGGTGTCTGAACGGAAGGTTATATTCAACTTCTATTAGATGATTTGACATCCCGCTGGTTGGTTGGGTTTCATCTCGAAAAGTCTTGACAGAAAGAAAGCGTCACTATGTCCGAGATAAAAGATTTTCTTTATTAAAAGGCATGGAGGCGTCGCTAGTGTGAGCATAGTGCCTCGCCTTGGAGTGGTTATTACATGTGTAATATGAAATTGTAATAAAAAACAGTAGAACTGAAAAAAGGTGTAAGAGGTTCGCAGGAATCGGATCTTGAAAGAGGTGATCGACATGGATAGCTTGTATGACAAGAGGTGGAGGGGGCAACAGAGACCAAGAGAGCAAGAGTGAAGTGCGACAAAGCGCGATAGGAGGTTGGATTGAGGGGCACAGATGGTACTGGCAGATGATAGATCAATTGGTAGGGCCGAAACCAGTAAAGAAAGATATATGGAGGCACAAAGGCCAAGATGGATGTCCAAAAGGAGCAAGAATGCTATAGCAGCTGGTAAAGTAGATTTTGAGAGCTATTAAATAGGAGGTTAATAGCTACAATTGTGTGTACAGAGAATTAGATAATATATAAAGAATGTTTTTTTTTTTTTTTTTTTTTTTTCTATTTTGAACAGGTAAAAGTAGAGCCAACAGTCAGGGACTGGGCGGAGTTAAAGAAAGCCAAATGGCGTGAGGTAGTAAAAGCTATGTTTTTCTTTTCTAGTTTTTGTTTTTTTTGTTTGTTTTTTTTTTTTTTTTTTTTTTAGTTTTTGTTTTGTTTTTTAGTTTTTTTTTTTTTTTTTTTTTTTTTGTAGTCTATAAGTAAACAGCAAGGAATTATTCAGCAGTTGACAGTAAAGTGGAGAGATGCGCAGTTGTAGCTGGCTTGAGTTTGTCTAGGAGTAATGAGCCTGATGTATCGGATGCTGTAGGGGAAAATTCTTCATCAGGTTGACAGATTTGTTCTATTTCAAACAAGATGGTACAAACAACCGGCCACCAAGCGGACCAGCGAGAGAGAAGAGGAGGAGAATGACGAGCGGGAAGCTTGCGGGGCAACTGATTCAGCACATAATCCAGCGGATTAGGGCGAGTGTTGAGAGCAACTTTTAAGCGTATCGCCACCCGAAGGCAGCTCAACAGATGTGCTCTAGATGCATGTGGGTGACCACAGCGACAGGCGATAGGACGACCTGGTAGCCAACCCATACGCCACCTAAGAAGACGACTACGATCGTAGACGCTCATCGGTAATGTAAGGATTGGGTCTACACAATGGTACGGACGGCAAGCAGAGAGAAGGACTGGAGGCTTTGGTTTTTGATATATCGCTGCTAGATTGAGCTCGCGATAAGTCTCAGTACACAGACGAACATGAGCGACGCAGGTAAAGTGAGCAATGCGGTTAGCTGTTGAAGCATGACCACCATTTAACGCTGGGTTGGACCATAGTGGGTTTGACGCTACTAAGGCCGGCCAACGAAAACGACTACGAGCAGGAGCCTCTTGTACAAAGCGCAGAAGGAGAGAGAGGAGGGTATCTTCAGGGAGGAAGTGGACTCGGAGGATGAACTTGAAGACCAAGATATTGGCACGTTCTTTCATGGATGGAAGGTTGACCAAATGCTTGTAGACAGTGGTGGATGATGTACGATGACCACCAAAAGCCATACGGAGACACTGGTCTTGAGCCTTTTCTAATAGAGCCAACTGCTTGACCAGGAAGGTACATATACACAGACCGTACTCAAACTTGGGCCTAATAAAGGTAGCATAGAGACGGCTGGCCATGAGTCGAGAGAAGCTTGCTGATCTAATACCAATTGGCAACAGAGTCGCACGCATGGCAGAGATAGCAGAGGCTGAGTTCCTACGAATAAGATGGTCAGTGGCAATCTTACCCTGTGGACTGAAAGGAACGCCAAGATAAGTGAACGAAGATTCCTTGGGTATGGGTGACCCGTAGAGCTTCATTCGACGTCCTCCATGGTCACTAGGGCAGTTAAGCACGACACACTTGGCAGGATTCCACCGATAACCGAGTGACTGAGAGTGTTCTTCTGCTTTCTTGAGCAACTTTGGCATAACCTCAGGAGCAGCAATCAAAACGACATCATCAGCATACAGCAAACAATTTATCCAGAGGCCACCGAACTCGCGTTGGGGCATGGTACTGTAATATCGTGCAGAGACAGGCAAGCGAATATCCCGAAGGACAGCAGGAAGAGAGTTGATGTACACAGAGTACAGGAAGGGAGAGAGGATTGAACCTTGCAGTACACCAGTACGAGGCCAGAACGAAGGTGAAGAGTGTCCAGCAAGTAATACCTCTATACTTACCTGATCGAATAGACACTGAAGGATGCCAAGCATGGGCTCAGAGACATGTGTCTCAAGAGCACGCCATACAATAGCACGGTCAACAGTGTCATAGGCCGACTTGATGTCCAAGAAGGCAAGGACAGGTGGTTCACCGGAGTGGTCGATAGTGTGTTGTCGGCACAGCTCATGCAAGCATAAGGCTTGATCGAGCGCACTACGATGATGTCGAAACCCACCTTGGACAGGATCAAGTGGTGGGGCAGTGGATTCCAGCTCCTGCTGCAGGCACAACTCGAATAGCTTGGGCATGATCGAGGTGAGTGAGATTGGTCTATAGTTACCTGGGTCTAAGGCATCTCCTTTCTTGTAGATAGGGACTACTTGAGCAGTACACCAGGCCGAGGGGACCGATGACCACTTCCAACAAAGTTGAAAAAGGAGAGTAATCACTGGAATGACCTCATCCGCGATCGGCAACAGCATTTCAGTACGGAGGTGATCGACACCAGGGGCTTTGCGTCTCGAAAGACGTTTCAACAAAGCATGGTGTACTGTACTGGTCGTTATGGGACAGCTGGCTTCATCTATGGGATGAGGACCATTGGGAATGAGTGGGGCAGGGTAACGAGTGTCAGGCAGGTTTACACCAGAGAACACCTGTTGGAGGTGTCTTGCCATGACAGAAGCAGCAACACGGGAACCCTCGGGATGAGAGAATTGTGGTTGAACTACCCGATTGCGCTTAATCCTACTGACAATGGAGTTAGTATCAGCAAGAGGACCATATGACAACTTGTGACAAAACTGTTTCCAAGTGAAGCGACGTCGACGACGAAGTTCAGACTTGTACCGCAAGCATGCCAAAGTATAGTCGGTCCATCTTGCAGCTTTGCTAGGACCAGAGGCTCTTTTCCAAGCACGTCTACAGGACTCGCGATGGTCGAACGCGGCCTGCAGGTCGGCTGTCCAGAACCAAGCATGGTGGCGACTGTGAGGGCTCTTGCGACCGATGGACTGATCCAAACTAGACTGGATAATCTCATTGAATTGAAGAGTCAGTGCATCAAGATCGGGACGTACAGAGGTGTAGACACCATCTGCAGAGGTATATTCTTGAAGCAACTGAAGGAACGGTCGTAGCTTATCCTTGACTAATTGCACATAGGTACAATCATGTTCGGATAATCTACTTAGGTTCCAGAGCAGACGAGGGTGACTTGAAGGAGGAGGAGGGGGAGGCACAAGACAAGAAAGAGACAGAGGACTATGATCAGACCCGAGAGCAAGATCGTCATGGACTCTTAATTGTGCGTTGTGGAGGTCCTGCGTGCTAAGGAAAAGGTCAATAACACTATGGAAATGTCGGCCTGTCATGGAGCTGAATCGTGTGTGCGAATTATACGTGGGTATTCCAAACGCAAGTTCAGAATTCCAACAGCGTAAACCATTCTCGACGATCCAGTTGTTCAGAGCAGTGCCACGACGGGTGGTGCGGTTATCACCAAGCATCTCACGGTGTCGAGCGTTAAAGTCGCCGCAGATGATGGTGTTTTGTTGTGATGGGTGGGTTTGTACGGGTAAATTGTCAAGTATTTCCATAGCTTCATCGACTGATAGTGCTGGTGGCAGGTAAACACAGTGAATCAGCATGTTGGAGACTTGACAGGTGAGGACGTAAGGAGAGGTGGATGGAAAATGAGTGACTTCATATGGGCAATCAGGGTGGACCAAGAGACTGATTCCCATTTCACCACGGTAGGTGTTGTCTACTGGTATTGCATACGTATGGTACTGTTTCCAATTGGTGAGAAACCTCAACGGTGACAAGAGCCACGTCTCGGTAAGAAACAGTAGATGGGTAAAAGGAATGGAGTTAGTAATGGCATCAATGGTGTGACGAGCACAACCATTAGTGTTCCATAGGGTAATAGAGAGGATATTATTTGGCATAGACGAAGGAGAGGAAGGGGGGTATAAATTATGATTATTATTATTTACCTGACTCATTAGATCTCTTCAGCTGGTTCACCAGCACCAGTAGGAGAAGGTTGATCTTGAATAGGTGGAAGAGGGTCTTGAGGATCAACTTCATTCATAATAACATCCAGGAAGGATGTTTTGACCTTGGTGATGGCTTGACGTGGAGGGCGGGACTTGTTTAAGAAGTCTTGGTATTGCTCCTGGGTGATCCAAGACTTGTTGAAAAAGGAACGTGCAACTGAGGAACGCACTTCAACGCGTACGCGATCCAAGGCACGAAGGAGAGAGGCGGTGTGAATCTCACACATCTTGAGATGTCGTTCGTCATTTGTGAGATCAGCAAACTTGGAATCTCGAAGATTAGCAGCATCGCGAGGGTTGAACTCTTCCAGAGGCTTGATGCCTGCCTTGTTGAGTGTAGTCAAAGCCTGGTCTACGTAGTCATTGTGAACCAAGATGGCGACTACACGGCTGGTAGGGTAATACAAGTGGAGAATTCGGGAGTTCTCAAGGCGTAGCTTGGCTAGCTTAGCACGGGCATTACCAATGGACTCACGGAAGCGGCAGGGGAGGTATATGTATTGGTACCCATGGGTACCGGATACCGGAGTGAATGTACGTGCCACCACTTGAAGTTGTCTGGTGGACAACACCTTGCGAGGGCGAGTGGTGGGAGGCTTGTGCGCAGGAGGGGCGTTTTTCTTTCCCTTTAAAGCAGCTGCCTTATAGGGGGCAGGAGTAGCAGTGGGTTGAGGAGGAGGAGGAGTCGATTTCCACTTTGATGCCTCAGTGCCAGCGCGGGGCTTGGGCTGTTGTTGTGGTGGTTGGGCTTGAGGGGCCTCAAGTTCAGCAATACGGGTCTGAGCTACCTTGAGCTCCTCTCGAAGGCGTTGGTTCTCTTGGACCAAAGACTCCACGTGAAGAAGCCTGGCTTGGAAGGGCCGGAACCAATCCGGGACGGAAGAAGGCAATCCAAAGTCAAGTGGTTGGTCCACTGTGAGCACTGGAGACTGGTGAGTAGGCTGTTGGGTGGGCCCAAAGTCAAGAGTAGCATTAGGATTCATGATAAAGTCGATATTATGTGACTTTACCTTGCGATTGGGACGGCTCACTTGATCAAAGGGTTGAAGTTGTGGTGAGCGGTCGGAGAGGGTGCGCTTAGTAGGGGCGGTGTAGGAGGAGGAGGAAATAGGTTCCTGGTTACTGGTTTTGCTGTGGATTGTAGTTTCTTCTTGAATCTTTGAAACTGTATTATTTGATGAGTTTTGAGTTGAAGAAGGTGGTGTAAGTGGAGTAATGTTGTTTCTTGATGGATGTATTGAACTAATGACGGATTGATAGGTTTTCTTTAAAGAAGTGTATGCGGGTGATTGTTTAGCCAGACAAAAGTTGGTGTAACAATCAGAAACACGAAAGAACGTGTCACTATGTCCGAGTGGTTAAGGAGTATGACTAGAAATCATATGGGCTCTGCCCGCACAGGTTCAAATCCTGTTGGTGACGATAGTTAGTTAATATTCATTTGAACTGTTAATACTTTTCGTTTTGCGATATTTTTGCTCAACATTGTTTTGTCACATTGTAACAAAGATTACAATGTGACGAAAACGGCAATCGGGTCGTACAAATCCCTTCCGATGCAAGTCGTTTTGGCGACTTGAGTCAACAAAATGACTTGAGTCGTTAGACCGAAAACTTTCGGTTAAAGGAAAAATTAATCCAACAAGGAGAATCAAGGCAACAAATGTTATATAAATATCCAACAAACCCTTTTTTATTTTTATTCTTATTCTGATCAATATCAATAAAAGAATCACTTATATCTCATATTCAGACTCTTCATTGAGCTCTTTGAACCCCTTTTTACATTATCTTTTTATTTTACAACACACTTTTTATCGATCTTAACAAACAAGATCTGGTGGTCACTACCTATATCAAGCTTTCGCTTAAACTTTATATCAAGAATAACAAGTTTCTCTTACGAAACACTTCAAACAACAACTAAATACATCAAATCTACTCTATAACCTTATACTCAAATCACAAGTACCTATAAAATAACAACAACATTAACACCAGCAATGGCTGCGGTTTGTGATTTTTTAATTTTGAACCTTATTCCTTTTTGAACTTTATTTCAAAAATCAAACTTTATATCAAAATCAAACCTTATATCGAAATCAAACCTTATATCGAAATGAAACTTTATTTTTCTTTGTCTATAAAATAGACAAGTTTTTACTTTTTATTTTACTTCACTTATCTTGACTTACTTCTCTTGACTTATATATTTTAACTTCTCTTTACTTAAATATATTTTATCCAATAAATCAAGTATCTTTATCCCTGAATCTTTTGGTATAACACTCTTAAAACACAAGCAAGACAAGTCCCTTGAAGTCAATTATCTTCATTGTAAACATTCTTAAAACTCTTATCAAGTTACTTTATTACAAACAAGTTTGATCTACTTAACAAGATCTGGTGGTCACTTATAAGCGAACCTAATATCAATACTCTACCCAACTCTTATTTTTTTTTATCCATTTTCATCAACTTTACTTTATTTCAAAACCGTTAACTCTTACAAGCCATTGAAGCAACAAAAAATTACAACATTGTGACCATTGTGACGAAGCAAGTTATGATGATTGCGCTTTGTTGTGAGAATGATCGCTTTTTGGATGAAACGCAAACCAACTCCGACATGGATTGTTAAAATAATTTAAGTTATTTTAACAACCATTGTCAAAGAAATAATCATAGTCGCAAAAATAAGAAATGCTAAAAAAATAAGAAAAGCTAAAAAAGAAAAAAAAAATATTATTCATATATATATCCCATCTTTTTGTGAAGAAATTGTCAGTCAGTTTAAATAAATCATATATTTTTACTCAATAATTAACAAACTTTAACAAGAAAGTCCCTGTTCACTACAACTTTTTACTCTACTTTAACTTTTATCAAGAAACATCGTATTGATCTTACACATAAGATTTGGTGGTCACTACTTAACAAGCATCCGCTTAAATTCTATATAAAACAACAACTTACAAGGCTATCTTAACCTTACAATCAAGCTTCACAAGCAAACTTTACTCTATTACAGTCCTACTGTCAACTGCCTAACAAAACCATAAAATGGCCTGCACAGTGTTATAATTACGTCAGAACTACGAAATAAAAACCATTAGATAGCCCATACGTCATAGTATAAGAAGAAAAGAATGATGTAATTCTAGCTTGTTACACAAAGATCTAAATCAAGAAAAATTGATTTTGGGTTAAATGGAAAATGATGTAAGTATGATTAAATGTACTTTAAACCCTATTTTGGCGTACATGATGCAATGATAACGTACATAACGTATCATCATGACGTAGAGAAGCTAAAAATGTATAAAAAAGCGACACTTTTCTCTTCATTTCCCCCATCACATCTCTACTTCTACACTTGACAACTATTTCTTTGTAATGCCTTATAAACTCAGCAACGACACACGCAATAACGTCATTTCATTAATTAAGGCCGGAAAGGGTACTACAAATATTGTACGAGCCACTGGAGTGTCTAGAGCCCTAGTTATTCTCATGAAAAAGCAAGTTGATCCTGATCGCCACTACGGCGCAAAAAACCTCCGCATAACACTCATTGTAGGCGCGGATTAGTAAAATAAAGATGCTAAAAATGTCGAATTTAGCATAATTTAGAATAAAATTGGAATAACATTGGAGTAAAACATGATGCTACATGAACTCTCATACGCTTTCACATAACAATTTAATTGGATGAGGCAAAGTTGGAGTAAAATGGAGTAAAATTGGTGTAGAATATAACAATTTAATTGGACGAGGCAGACATTAGCTATTCTGTATATAAGCAGAGTATGGCTACGTTTAATCAATTATGTCCAGTAAAATGGGTAGGTTTATTATTGTATAGGGCAGTATAAATGGACAAATTTAAATGATTTAATAATACGATGCTTTATTTATTTTATTATATTATTCATTTAATATACATTTGAATAAAAAAAAAAGTAATAACAAAAAAAATAATAACAAATGAAAAGGAATAATAAAAGAAAAGGAATAATAAAAAAAAAAAAGGAATGCAGAATGAACAGATCCAATATAATCGTACGTCATTACTTACCTGTCCTCGACAATATTCAATGCAACCCATTTAGCAGATTTAATCACTTTCAACAATCTACATTGTAATCTACATTCAACAGGATGATTAATATTTAAACACATGCAATTTTATTTCTATTTACCAAAATTGTTTTTCTTTTTTTTTTTATCATGTGATGGATAATTGTCTTATACAACCATTGTTACTTTTCCTCAAGTCCGTGCGCCTATGCTTTATTGGGTTTCATAATACTCTATCATCATTGCTGTTATCGTTAATATCATCACAGTCGCTTCATACAAAATCCACATTGCAAAATAAAACAAAGTATTAAAATCTAATAAATAAAAACATCAGTTAAGAAAAAATAACAAGCAAACAAATTATACCTTTTGTCTTGTTTAAACATACTATCTATACAATATGTTGTTGGTTAAGGTTCAATCTATCTGAAGCAGCATAGAGTATAACTTTACCTAATATCAACAGCATACACAATATGAAACAACACACCAAGCATAGTATACAAAAGCAGAGGATGAATAGTTGCGACAAACCGGTCTACAGCATGATAGAGTATTCATTATACAGCTAGGTTGCACACTACAGATAGAGTCAGTAAGGTGTCAAGGTAAGTAGCGGAAAGGAATACAAATAATGATATAAAGAAGAGCAAGGGTTGTTGCATGTTGTAATGTAGCTATAAATAAGTTTTCTTTTAATTAGTGAACCATTCGTTAAAAACATCTTGTTTGACTAAAGCTCTCGCAATATTTGAAGTAAAAGAATACTAGAGCTTACTATAAGCAAAGATAAAAAGAAATGGTTAAAAGGAATACAACATTCAACAACTTTATACCCATGCAACATAACTTTTTTTTCGTTTGTAATGCGTAAACTTTTTGAGCTGATTTAGTTTTAGCTATTTTGTTTTCAAAACATGGTGCATATCAGCAATAAGTAAAAGTATCAAAAACTGTTAACAAAGTAGAGTAATAATGAATATACGAAAAAAAAAAAGAAAAGAGCCATAAAAAAAATAAAAAAATAAAATAATGCTTTAAAATCCATGCAAGTTTATTTCATACAATTAACGTCATAGGACCAATGGCATTGAAGAATAATAACTAAGCTATATAAAAAAGTACCAACATTACCATCATGGAGATCTAGTCATGACAAGACAATTCTAAACGACATTTAACAAACAATAGTAGAATTTATTTAACAAAGATAAAACAATAAAAGGAAAAACAAACAATTCTATTCTTCTCTTTTTATTTTGACGACGAGAAGTAGGACGAGTGGCAGAACGGGTGGTAGGCATAATGGTATGCTTTCCGATCTTTAATGCCTTTTTCTTCATTTCATATATGTAGCCTTCTTTTTTTTTATTTTTTTATGCTTTTATGCCTATGTCTATGATTTAATAACTTCTTTTTCCATGTTCCTTTTTTTTTTTAATTACCATCAAAACTCCATCCAAAATATATATCTAATCTTCTCTTATGTATTGCTGTATTCACGTAAATCACTCTTCGACTATAATCCAAATAAATTCTATGCATATGTTTCTATGCTTAAAACCTTTTACAAGAAACTATTTTTATACGTTTTGTAGCTGTAATAAAAAAAATCGTTTTAAGAGTTTTTAAACAAAGCTTCAGGTTTTGTATCTGTTAACAAGTTGCACTGCAAAATGATATGTTATTTGACACCTTCCATTATCTCTACAGTGTTACGTTATTGTTAAAGGGATTTATAGCCTTATATCCAATATGCTAATCAAAATAAGAATTTTTTCATTATGAGTACTGAACTTGTATGTTTTTTACATATTGTTAGTTATTTTTCAAAACAAGCCAAAAAAATCGCCTTTTTTAGATTTTTTAGTAACAATCACCTACCATATTCGTAAAAATTCTCGAAAAAATAATATTTTTATTCAAATTTCAGAGGTATTTTTTACATATTTTTTTATCATGGCATTCTTACAGTTCAAAATACGTGTCGTTGGATATCAGTATAAAAAATATGTCAAATATTATAACTACATAGAAAAATAGCTATGTTTCCTTCGCATATTTTTTTAACGTATTTTACAAAAGTGATTACCAGATTTGGACTTTGACTCCATATAAAGTAATCACAGCCAAAAAATAGTAAAAAAAATCGCTATTGGCCAATATCCTGCTTACTAATAGGTCGGTGTTGCTTACCTGTCATATGAATCTAAGAAAGTACATAAATGTAATAATATCTTACTTTTGTCAAGTCAGGTCTGCCTGTACTAATTCTTAAATATAAATACGCTCTTTTCCCACTTACCTCGTTATTTCAATATTTATATTACGACTGCAATTCCTTATTTCGTAACTAAGGACAATGATAAAGCGTTTATTTCTTCAGTATCCTCAAAATTTCAAGAAATTGGACAATACGTCTCTTTTAGTGGAGCTCTCTTGATTTTCCTTTACCATTAGGTATTTTTTAAGCTTTTTTTCGTATTTTTAAAGTTGTTATACTGAGATGTCCATTTTTATTGAAAAGCAAAAAAAAAAAAAAAAAGTGGAAATCATATACAGTAGCGGACAAAACTGGTGCACAAAACTTTTTTTCAGCTTTTAACTACCATTACCTGCTCATGGTAATTGCAATAGCCATGAAACTGTACTAGAAGGAGGATATACTAGTCATTGTAATCTATGTATGTTCTAAGCATGACATTGTTAAAACTGAGCGATAAGCGTGCTTTGAATTTATAAAATCTTATATTTTCTAAAAACCGCAAAAGTGGCTAAAACCTTAGACTTTATATAATCATCTCATCTCTTGATATCATCGGATGTTCTTCTTTGCATATGCTAATAATATGCGTGTATATCATTTTCAATAAAAGAACCCGGCTCTTTAACTACTCTTTTCCAAAGATCATCGACCCTTTTTGATCTAGTGTCGTATCATCATACCTTTGCCATCAATTGCCACCTGGCATGCTTAAGCGGACTTAGGCCGGGATTAGTGGCGGCTAAACTTGTAGCACAGAAGCGCTGTTATCAAATATTGAGTTTGTGACATGCGTCGACTTGTGCCTTGTGTCATTGTCATACTGAAACGAGAGATTACGACGTTTTAGACCACTATACACTAGGCTTTTGTGGTATGAAGTAAGCGAAATATATGTGTATATTTATGAGTTCATTATACCATCATATACTTGACACACATATTCCGGTCCTCAATATCTAATACAGCCTTAAAACATAACAGAGCAGCCAGCATGCTTCATTGTTTGATCATCGTGAAAAAATCGCTCAGGTTGCTCGACTTGCTTTCAATATTAGTGTATGCTATCTGCATCCATAATGTTCATATTTGTTTCATTGCTAAAGATAGCAGACTTCCAGCCCTCTATTGTATACAATGGCTTGTCGTGATACCACATTCATCGCTTTTTCCGGCTAATACAGCTGATGAAATTCTTCGATTCCTTACTTCCAGACTCAAAATCTAGCTTCCTACAGTGCCTTCAGACTGACAATTTGCTAATACTGTAACTTAAGGTCCTCAAAATGTGCTGAGCATCAGAAACTGTGTGTAACGGACCTTGTCCAAGCTTTAGGTTGGTGATTGAGCTAGTAACTTTTCAGACTAAAAGCGGGAGACCTTCATGATCACAAGACATTAAGTTTCTTTCTTCCCTCTTTCTCCTGTTGATTGTCCATTTAGAGATCCTTGTTACTCTAGAAATATCTGCTGTCGTACGAACTAGGCGTGTTCGAGATCTCAGAGTTTCGTTTTTACAGTTGCTTATTTTCTTAAACATATAAGGCTAGTACTTTGTTATAGTGAATAGGGTAAAAACAAAAGGGGGGACTCAATGGGAAATACAAAATAAGTACAGTTTTATCTATTTCTTAAGAGCTACTAAAATTCACTAATATGCTGTGAAATCTGAAAGCAAACGGGAGAGATATGGGGAAAATTGAAAGAAGGCTAGACAAGCACTACATTTTTGGCGAAAATTGAAATATGCGAAAAATCACTAAAAATGACCTTATGCCTGGGGGATGTCCGGCACAGTTCCGGTTTACATAACATAATGTATATTTTGGACTGTCTTTCAGATGGTATATGCCACAAAAGTCGCAGACATATGGCGGAGATACAATGTTGATTTTAATTTTTGTGCACCAGTTTTGTCCGCTACTGTATGTACCTTCAAAGCATTTCTCTTACGTTTCAAAAGAGGTCCACTCTCATTGCGTTTGGGCTGGCTCACTTTTTCAAAAGTTCTTTCATCTATGAATATACGACAATAGCTTAAAACTACATAAAGAAGCAAGGGTTCATTTAAAAGTAAACACTCACGATTAAAATTGTTTGCAAATGAAAAGTTAAACAAGTTTCCAAAATCTTTTGTCAACGATGCTTCCGAGTCAGCAAGAGACGCATCAGATGTAAATGAATGACTTCTATTGCCTTGAACAGACAACACTGTACTTCTACTGCCTTCTTCCATAGGATCGTCTTCATTGAAGCGGCTGTTTTGACCATTTCGTACTATTTTCTGAAGAAAATCTTTTTTTTTGTTGTGAGATATACGAAAAATTTGCTTTGAATGCGCTCGCAATTATGTTTCTTACCATTGTAATTGCTTGAGTTATGTCTAGTTTGTTCCGAATTTGTACTATTTGAAGGATTTGATGCCCTTTTGGATGATGGGATGGTCATTCCCTGCCCCTTTGATTCTTTAATAGTATCTTCTGATCCACTTCTACTAGCTTCTAAAGAGATAACAAAATAATCAATTCATGTTTGGAGATTTTATTGTCTGGTTTGGCTATTTATGCATATTGTAAAGGCTTTTTAGAAACATACCATCAAACTCTGATAAATTATTATGAGTAAAAACTTCACTATCTCTTGTCTGTTTTGCTCCCCATTGATCTTCTAACTGACTCAGATCCTCATGGTTGCTTCTCAAAATGTCTTCAGGAAAATTGTTTCTCTGATGGGTATGTCTTTCATTTATATGCGAGTTTTCACTTGAATGTCTATCATTTCTTTGCGAGTTTTCACTTGAATCAGACATACGCCTAACATACAATAGGTTTTCTGGAGGCACATAGGGCTCATCTTCATCAGTAAAATACTGATTATATTGTCGTTCTTCGTTGTTGCCAGCGAAATTTGGAATTTCGACATCGTTACCACGAGCTTCCTGATTTCTTCTTCGGCCTTCTAAAATTTCTCTTTCATAATCATCTAGTAGATAGTAGTAATATATTTAAAAATGCGGATATAGCACTTTTTTCAATAAATAAATTTGATCTTACCAAGCTCTTCCCTATTTGTGGTGTTTTCGTAAAATTCAGGTCCATTTGAGAATTCTTGATTCATCGATAGGTTTACATAAAAATATCCCTCTTTAACACCCTCATTTAGTTGAAGAGGGGCAACTTGAGGATGGACCAAATCTTTTAATCTTTCTGGAACAAGTGAGATACCTGGTATGATTGTCAAAGCAAGTGCCTGCATATGGAATTTTTCTTCCACAACCCTACCCAAAAACGCTCTTACGGTTGGCTGCTGCTTCATTACGCCTGTTGCAAATAGTATTAAGGGATCTTTTCTTTCACTTGTTCTAGAGATATCCCATTCGCTATCATATCCACAAATCATCTCTTGAACTAAATTCACATTAGCAATGACTTTTACACTATAGTTGCTATAAAGAAATCTTTTGTGAGCTTCTTGGAAACAACCGAGATTTATTGATTCAATCTGAATTAATTTATCCCATAAACAACTTTCATTTAACCTACGCCTTATAAGGTTCGTAAAGTAAGAAATATCCTTTATCATTATTTCGATCAAACTCAATTGAATGAGGGAAAAATACACCGACAAATGTAGAAGTTATAACAGATTGCATTTTTTTGTGTTTCTTTAAATGTTAATTGTAATGGTGTCTTTAACTTTTTCAATATAGGATTTATATTCTAAATGCGCTAAAAAAAAAGAAATAATATATGTTGAATGAACAAGCTTATGATGGACTATATTTTTTCTTATCCTACTCTCTTAGTAAGAACGTAAGCATTTTTTTATTTGCGTAAACTGATCAATATAAATAAACATTTTTTTTTGTGGCGCAAATGTACTACAATCTATGAGGTAGTTTGAGAGCTTTACTCTTGAAACAGTACCACAAAAAGGCTGATATAATTAATTAAGTGTGATATTTAATATTTCTAACTAATATATTTTATACGAGAATTTGTGTTAGGACAATGACAAAAGTGGCGAAACCTTTTTTTTGCTATTTACAAAGCTGACTGACTAAGAGGTTTGTAATTTTATAATATGCTAAGAAAAAATGGGTTTTCTTACATAAATAGATACTTTTTCATTTCATATTCAATGCTAAAAAGAATTCAATCAAAAAATATGTAGGGCAGACCTGTTAATATCAAGATTTTTGTTTTCGAAGGGTGGTGGGGAGAGAGGCTTTGAACCTAAATATGGTGGTACCTTTATAGTGCTACTATGTCATCTTTCCTTTTCTTAACCGTGAATTATTGAAATAAATTGGGAATCAATAAACGTAAATACATCATAATCAACCATGTTTGTTCATCCCATCCCTATCAATTACTTTGAATTCACCTATAGCCAAACACCGAAGGACCTATTTTATAAGTGATACACTCAAAAGGAAAATAGGTGAAATGATTGAAAATTGAAATATTATTTTTCGCTACGGCTGCTCGAGTTTTTGTCAGACTGATTGCTTTCTGATATAAAACAATGAGTTTGATAGTTTTTGCATTCCATAAGTCAATTAATAGTATTAATTTGAGGCTTTTGTTGTTGTTTATCTAAAAAATTATTGACATTATCTTGCACATTTCTTTTGTATTTAAAAATCATTACTTATAAACTGGATCACAGACCTCTATTTCTGCCTAAATAGTAGCTTAAATGTAACCAGAAAAATTTGTATTGTTGTTGTGTATAAAAACTGGTTTTTTCTTTTAGATGTTCTTTGTTACATGCATATCGTTTTAAGCTGGTCTTTATGTAACAACTAGACTAAGTTTGTAAAACCCAACACAGCCATAAACACAGCCATAAACAAAGGCTTATTTTTCCCTTTTTCGTTCAAACTGTTAAGGATAGGATTGTATTGTGTTCTAACTAGTCAAACTTATACCGCTAGAAAACAATATCAGAAACTTTTCTCATCATGGTTAAAAAAAGCTTTACTGATTTATTTGATCAGAAGCCATTTTAAAACATAAAAGTAATCATAATAAAAAACAGCAAATTGATATATAAAAGATATTGTTTATTTGGGTGTTCAAACATCCCCGTTCTCCAATTCCTTTTTCAATCCTTATCGAAATCGACTCTTAATCACTGATCACAAATACTTGATCAACGACGCGGCTTGAAACATAAACTTTTTGTTGTTATTAGTATAAATATAGCAAGAAATATTGACTTTGGCGCTATTTTGTATTTAGTATTGAAAAAAAAATGATTCTGGGTGAAGTAACCGATGCGATTATTACTAGTTCACCTCTGTTCCGCATCAATTCCAGATCCGTATCTCTTGAATCTAAGTGCATTGATTCTGGCTCAAGAGTAAAACTCTATACTTCCCATCCTGCCCTGATGTATTACTTTATAAGATTTGCTGACACAGGCACTCGCCACAGCTTTGCTGGTAAAAAACCTTTGTCTTGTACATCAATTTGCATGGCTAATCAGTTTTCTATTGTAGGCTCGTTAAATGTTTCAGCATATACTTTCGATGACAGCACTAAAGCTTTTGCCAACATAAGATTAAGTGTAACTGATGTACGTCCAATTCTTCAAGTTGACGATGATGGATTGGTTATCACTACTCAAGCCAAAAAAATCAGATCTCGAGATTTCCCAAAAACCCTTAATTTTTTAAAGATGAAATTTATTGTCTACAAGTATGTATGGGAGAACATACATGATAGCGATATAGTATTTAATAGGGGCTTAAACGTGGAGGCTTTTGCGCTTCATCTAAGTGATATGTATGAAGATTTAGGTACTTAAACTGTTATGCAATATCTTTTATACAACTGCATATTTTTACTGACTGTTTTGGATATTTTGATAGTTGGAAGACAGTTGATTGATTCAGGGCTAAATCCTGTTTTTGTAGAAGAACGAATCACTCGACCTCAAAATGATCCAAACACAAACAGACCAGTACCTCGGGTTATGAAAACTATTTACAGCTTCAACACTGCTGTAAATAAAATGGACCGTTTATGGGATCATCCATCTTTTAGATACAATGCTCTCATTAACGATTCGTCCTCTTTTGATTCGGCTGTATTTCAAAATGATTCACATGGTGACAATAATGATACGGGCAGCCCTCATTCTTCAACAATGGACGATTAGTTTTTTTTTTTTTTTTTTTTTTTTCACAAATAAAGGGTGGTACAATGATTGTTTAAGTTTTGAATGTTATTTATATATTTTACTTTAATAAGTAATGAACGAGACTTCGATTAAAAAAACAAATAATGTTATTACCATGTGGCTCATAGTATTAATCAAGCAAAACAATAACATGATCCTTTAAGTAAATTATTTTATGAATATAAAAGAGCTTCAATTTTAGTTTTTGGAAGGTTCAAATTTATTTTTATAATTTTTTTTTTCAATGTTCTTCGCTTTTCGCTTAACTGATAATAACCTTTCTTCTTTTACCCGGGCTCAGAAAAAGCAAGTCCTTGCTTTTAAAGACTTTGTTATGCAAAAACCTGATGGCTTTTGTTGTGTTTGTCTTAAGGTGCTTTATCCTGAAGATCAATTTTTTAGAAGCATTAGTAATGTTGCTGGTTTGCCTTGTACCGAGTGGAAATTGCAGCCTATATGTAAAGCTGACGATGAAACTATGAAAATGGTTTGTAAAGCTCATCTCGTTACTGCAGAAAGTGGATTTTCCAATTTATCCATGGTTTATCCAGGTACTAAAACCTATATTTGCGACCATCATATTATGCATTGCTAAATGTAAATTTCATAAATAGGTGACCTTATACCTGAAACTAAGGACTTGAACTACAGAGAAAGGTTGGTTCTGTCTCCCATAAAGCTTATGTCTCAGATAACAAGAAAGTCGACATTGTCTCACGGAAGAATTGGGCATTTTGAACTCAAAGGTCCTATGTACACGACGCACAACTATGAGTTTGCCGAGATGGCCTATGGAGGTACTCTGAGCCTTTTCTTTGTTCGAGGTGACCCTGTCATGATCAGAAAACAAAAAGTGGAGGAAGCTTATAGAGCTTTACAAAGAATGCATCCTTTGCTATCTCGCTACGACATGCCCGAGCTAACATTTTCCTTGGTAAATTACCACGTTTCCGAAAACAAAAAGCATGTCAGTATTGATAAAGGCTGGTTGAACAATGCTCTTTTTGCTAATGAGGATGTAAACCCTCAGGCAGCTGACGTGGAGTTCAAGGACCTAATAATTGGGAAAGACAACGTTGGAAAAATGATTAGATACTCTCATCCTAGCCTTCTGGCTTTAGTCTTTCCTTACATATTTACTACTTGTACTGGCCATTATTCACTGGTTCCCCAAAACACCGAGGATTTTCAAACTCGCTCTGGGATTTATGGCATTCCCGAAAATCAAGGTGGCGTTTCCCGGGCAACAATGAATTCGGAAAGCCTTTCAGGCTATGTAAAAAGACGCTTGCTCATCCAAGATAGAAGGTTTGCCAGAGATCCCTCTTTTCTTTTTTTCATGTTAGACTTAATTGAAAAACGAAACATTGCTTCGGCTAACAGATTTGTGGTTTCAACCAAAGGAAGGAACAACTTGAGACAAAGCGATGTAGTCAATCCTACAACTGGAAGGATGAACAAGAATATTGTATCAACTGTACCATCTCAAATAAGATCGTCATATGCTTACAAGAGAAAAAACTTCTTGGACCTTCAATGCATTTTTGATAACTTGGGCGCCCCTCAACTGTTTTTAACATTTACCTGTGATGATAAAAGCGAGGATTTTAAAGGCATTCTTAGTGATGGCATTCGCTTTCCGTGGGAAGACCCAGTTCTTTTTAGCCAGCACTTCAAGAGGAAATGGTTAAAGTTTTTTACTGATTACATTTGCAAGCATTTTGCTCGACAAATTGGCGGAATTAAAGAACATAGCTGGGTAATGGAAATTCAGGATCGTGGCAGTCCACATATTCATATGGTACTATGGACAAAAAAAAATGTGCAGGAATTAATCGAAATGAACGTGGTTCATACTTGGTTTCCAGAAGGCTCTTCGTCCAATGATCCAATGATGCATGATCTGGTCAATCGATTACAGCTACATAAGTGCAATGACAAGTAAGTTTAACCACAAATATTTGTTGAGTATTCACTAATCTTCATTTTTTCAACATAGCTACTGCAAGAGAGGTGACCCCACCAAGAAGTGCCGTTTTGGATACCCAAAGCCATATTCTCCAGTAACAGTACTTGACTCCGAACATCGCTGTACGTATAAAAGGGACGTTGGTGATGCGTATGTTAACAACTACAACCCTTACCTGCTGGCTGTCTTTCGCACTTCAATGGATATCCAATACAATGATGGTCCCCAGGCTGTAAGATACCTTGCCAAGTAACTTGCCAAAGATGACTACGAGGCCAAAATTCTACTGAAAAACATTCAAGCTCAAAATCAAGGGTACTACAAACGAACCACATATGTGTCAGAGAGAGAGCACTATTCAACGAGAATTGTCGGAGCAGTTGAAGCTACATACGATATCATGGGATGGAGAAAACACAGTAATTCGAGAAACGTAATCTTCTTAAGTACTAGCCTTCTTGGTCAAGACACTAGACGCCTAAGAGATGATATCAAAGACTTGGCTGAAGATGATGATCAGATTTTTTCTTTGACTCCAGTTGGTAATTTTTTTGAATCATCTGTATTTCATGCATTCTTTTTCTTATTTTTAATTTTTACTAATAGAAATATACGAAAAAAGGAACGGTGCTCCAGAGTTGACTATGCCACAGTTCTTTTGTTTTTATAAAAGGGTCTACCAAAATACAGGAGCAATCACTAACGTCAGAGAAGTTACACGCCCCTTCTATTCACATCCTTTGCCTGAATATGTCAAGTGTTTTAGGCGTCTAACCTACAAGCTTATAAAAGACAAACTAGTTTTTTGGAGAACCTATAACCAGAGCGAAACAAACGGCGAAAGTTTCTACTACCAGCAAATAGTTTTAAATTTGCCTATCTTTGGCACAACATACAAAAATGAAATGGAGCGTTTTGGTTCATATAAAGGTACTTCTTTTTTCCTCTATTTTTTTCAGAAAAAAAAAGAAGCTAAACAAGCCTATTTTTCTAAAATTGTAGATTATTACGAACATTTACTTAATGAAGGCTCTATTGAATCGCACCGAAGGGTTAACATTGAATCTTTAGATGATATTGTAGATGTTGAAAGAGGCCTCGAAATATATCGCGATGAGCTTGCTATAATGCTAAATATGGCCAACCAAAACCAAAAAAGCATTTTTTCCCAAATTGTAACTGAACTTGAGCTAAATTCGACTGTAATTGTCTCTGGTGCAGCTGGAACAGGAAAGTCATACCTCTTGAGGATGTTGGAAAGACATTATCGACTTCAAAATTGCAAGGTAAAAATAAATGCTACGCCATCTATAAAATGTATTGTTATTCAATATATCCTAACTGTTCTGTCAAAAAAAGGTTTTCAAATTGGCACCAACAGGTGTTGCTGCTCATAATATTTCGGGCCAAACTATTCATAGGTTTTTCGGCTTAACCAATATATCTTCGGTTCCCAATTTTGTGATGCTAGACGAATATGTCAAATTATATTCCCAAATAGTTCTATTGGTCGACGAATATTCAATGCTAAGTGCAAAACTTTTGGAATCTATCAACGATGCATTGGTAAAAACGACGCAAAGAGCTACAATAATGGGTGGTATAAAAACAATTTTTTTTGGCGACGTTGCTCAGTTACTTCCTATTCAGCAAAAAGAGGGCAATATTTGGGAGTCTGAAATATTTAATGCAGTCCCTCGATATAGTCTTCACAAACCAGTTCGCTAGCAAGACGAAAATTTTATTGAAATTCTTAACAAAGTACGCAACTATCAGTTTGATGAATCAGTGATTGCATTTATAAACACAAGAACTGTCCACAAATCAGAACTCCCCCTTTCCTGTTTGCGGCTCTATACAACAAGACAAAGAGTGGCAATAGCTAACGAAAAAGACTTTGCTGAATTTCCTGGTGATGGCTTAGAATTCCTAGCTCATGACTCTTATGTTGGAAACGAACGTACCGCCAAGATCTCATTGAGAGAAACTAGACTTCTGGAAAACTTGTTCATCAAGCCAAACATGCCAGTAATGCTGATACACAACCTTCATGTCCCCACTGGTTGGGTAAACGGAACTATTGCTCTCGTAGAATATATGGAGGAAGAGAACATTTGCTTAAAAAAACGATTGCCAAATGGAAATGATGCCATATATTGGATCCAACGTATCAGCCGACAAGTTCCCAACACAAGTTATACTAGAACCCAATTTCCAATAGTTCCAGCCTTTGCGACAACAATTCATAAAGCTCAAAGCGCAACAATAGATTGTGTAGGTATCCATTTAGACAATATGCTTTCGCACGGTCAGCTATATGTTGCCATGTCACGCGTAAGAAAGTTGGAAGACCTGTATTTCTTTGGTGCTGAAACTCCACTCAATATCAAAAGAAAGTTTGGTGCTGATGTAGACGCTATTGAAATAATAAGAAAAAAAAAGCAATTGAACATCAGAACTTAACAAATATATGATATTTGCAGTATTTCTTCTAGTGTATATTTAACAGAAACATTTTAATAAAAAAGCAGCCTTGTTACCCAGGTAAAGCATCCCCGAAAAAAACTATTGTTCAAAAATTTGGGTCATTAAATATACAGCTGCAAAAAGCCAATCATTGGGCTGTTGGAGGATTATAAAGGAGGGACGATTTTATTTTATTTTATTTTTTTTTTCCTACCAAATAAAGACTTTTTTTCTACTAAATATTTCATAAAGCATAGGACTAAACGGAATGTAGCTCATATTCTATAAACATACATTAGATGCAATGTATATCAACAAACGATCATTATTTACCTTAAAAAAAAGCTAATTCTTGTTAAATAATTGTAAAAACTAGATTAAGATACAAGATAAATAATAACAGTTTAATTGTTAGCAAGTGTTTAGAATAGTAAAAATAATTACGAGCCGTAAGAATTTCGTAGCAGGATTACATGAAGAAAGAAAAGAAGTACAATCGGAAGTTTCTTGTACTTTTTAAAACGCTTGTAAGTTATAACGACGTCATCCTAGAGCATTTGCAAACTCGTTTTTTTTTTATTACAATTATTTTTGAAATTCGGTTTATTTTAATTCATGATTACAACAATTATTAGTAGTCAAACAGATTGAATTCCTTTGGCTTCAATTAAACTGACTATAACAGAGAAAAAATATAATAACAAAGGACAACCTACTCAAATCAATATTTTTACCCAATGAAGAAGTAATTTAAACAAATTACTTTATTGTATATGGTCTGAATTTGATAATAGTTTATACAACTCTTTTTTATATCTATTACGCATTTATATTCTTCAGTTTATTTCCCCATATTTAATACAAAAAAATAAAGATTCACAACTATGACAAATTACTCTCAGTTCAATTAACATAAAAAGTTTGTAATGTAACTCGACTAGTAAAAGTATAATGAAGCAGTACTACAATTGGATACAAAGAAAAGTTACAGCAATTAAAGCATATCTTGTTTAAATTTGCTAAAATAAATAGAACTAACGGTACAGGCGCATTACTGACTTTTTGCCATAATGTTTACATGTCTTCTTTTTTACATTTTAAGTTTTCATTAAAAACATATCAGCTAGAGCACAAGATGTGGAAGTGGTTTAAGATACGACAATTGACAGAGGCATAAAAAAACGTAAGCTTTGTTCTTTTTTTTTATATTTTTGGCAGTAATGGAGTTATAAGTTATCTCTTTCTTTGTTGTTGCAAATTATCTATTTTAAAAACAACCACAAAATATAGTTCAAGAAAGAAACAAAAAAGAGAGTCGCAGAACATTTTTTTTTTAAAAAAATAAAAAATTGTACACAATCTACTTTCTTTGTAATTGCTTAAAAAACTAATGAAAAGGAATCTTTTTTTACGACCATTACAATCATAATGCAGAAAAATGCAAGTTGTGTAATATCGGTTCGTTACGTCTTTTAACAGCAAAACTCAGGTTTTATATAGTTTAAAAAGTGATTTTGCCAAGTAGATCCAGCCCATTTCAATATTTACCTGCAAAAAAAAAAAAAAAAAAAAAGTGGAGCAATAAAAATGAATGGAGCATTTAAAAAAAAAATGCGGAGAACAACCAAAAAATAAACTCAAAAATACACCAGAAGCGCTGTAAAAAAATGCTGCAACGAGTATTCGTATCCTTCAAGCAGGATTCTTTGCGCCGTAGTGGTTAAATAAAATAAGAGATAGTTTGCCTCTTTAAAAGAATATTTATTTAATAAAAAGAAAAAGTAAAAATAAAATAAAAAGCAAAGTTAAGAAGTTGTTAAAAAGTTAAGAAGTGAAGTATTTTTTGAGATTAGTATTTGGGGTTATTTATATGTTTTTTGGATTTTATGATTTTGTTCTGTTTTTGGTATTTTGAATGGTTGTTATAACATAAGAGGCGGTTGTTGTATAGTGTAATTTTTGTGTTGCTTCAATGGCTTGTAAGAGTTAATGGTTTTGAAATAGAGTAAAGTTGATGAAAATGGATAAAAAAATAAGAGTTGGGTAGAGTATTGATATTAGGTTCGCTTGTAAGTGACCACCAGATCTTGTTAAGTTGATCAGACTTGTTTTATATTCAGGTAACTTGATAAGAGTATTAAAAGGATTTACAATGAAGATAATTGGCTTCAAGGGACTTGTCTTGCTTGTGTTTTAAGAGTGATATATCAAAAGATTCAGGGATAAAGATATTTGATTTATTGATAAAATATATTTATATTGTTAAGAGAAGTTAAGATAAGTGAAGTTTTTGTCAAAAGAATAAAAAGCTAGGCTTTTTATAGCAAAAATATAAAGTTCAATTTTTACAAAATGTAAAAATATCAAAAGGTTAAAAAAATATCAAAAGGTTAAAAAATATCAAAAGGTTAAAAAAATATCAAAAGGTTAAAAAAATATCAAAAGGTTAAAAAATATCAAAAAGTAAAAAATATATCAAATGGTTAAAAATTTGTCAGATAGGTAAAATAATGACAATTTGTAAAGTGATTTACAAAACGTCAAAAATTAAAGCTTGTGTAATAGCTTGTTTTCTATTTAGGCCTTGTGTATTTATTGAGAGTTTAGAGTGATTTTGAATATAAAGTAAAGTTATATTTGGGTATTTTCTTGATAGGAGTGACCACCAGATCTTGCTTTTAAAGTAGATCAGTCTTGATGTAAAGATAATAATAGCTTGATGTGTGATTTAATAGAGTTACAATGAAGATATTTGGCTTCAAGGGACTTGACTTATTCTTGATATTTAGTAAAATAATAATAATAAAAGAGATTTGCGTTTAATGATCTTTATTTAAGAATAAAAGTAGTAAAGTATGTCAGAAGTAAATAAAATAACTGTTTTTATAGTTTTTATGAATTTTTAATATGCTTTAAATTTAAAGCATGCCTTGATTTTAATGCACCTTTCAATTTTCAAGCTTGCATTAATTTTTATGTACCTTCGGGTCAAAAATTAAAGTCTGCATCTTTACACTGTAAGGTTCGTTATGTTTTCGGGTTTCGATAGGTTCGATATAAGTTGTTGAGATAAAGTATTAGGTCAATTGAGATCCAATAAGGGTAAGTAATTTGAATTATAGGCTTGCTTGTATATAGTGACCACCAGATCTTGTTAAGTGGATCAAACTTGATTTGTAAAGTAAAATGTAAAGAAATATAATAAAAATATAAAATAGATACAATGAAGATAATTTGCTTCAAGGGAATTCGACTTGTTTGTTATAAAATAAGAAAAATAGATTTTATCTTTTAAGAGACTATTTATTCAAAGTAAAATAAGTTTTTGAATAGAAGTGAATTTAAGTGAACTAAAGTGAATTGAAATAAAAGATATAGAGATATTTATATATAAATGAAAGAGAAAAAAGAAAAGGAAATAAGGTTGATATTTTTACTTGAGTTAATATTTTTACTTGTGTCGATATTTTTACTTGTGTCGATGTTGTGTATTTCAGTTAAATTACTGAAGTAAGTCGATTTCAAAGTCAGTTGTACTGTCCAAAATTTTATAGATGTCTTCATCATTCTCGTTACAACACTTGAAAGAAGTTTCGGAGTTCATATCTTCATAATCATAGCTACAGTGTTACACTAAAATGAGAATAAAATATACAACAAAAAGATATGCCAAAACAATGCGCGAACCGGGAATCGAACCCGGGCCCTTCGCGTGGCAGGCGAAGATTATACCACTTAACCATCCGCGCTTGGATGCTCTGAACTTTTCTTTCGCTTTTCGATCACTTTTATCCTTTGTACAACCGGATAAAAGTATTCCCGATCACGTGTCCTAAAAGTATCATAGTTAGTAACTTACCAGACAACATAAACATCATTCATAGCCCAACAAGCAAAGCACCAAACAGCTCAAACGCATCCCAACCAAAAATTTCTGCAGAAAGAAGCACCATTTCGACATCTCAAGATCTTGAAATTACCAATTCCGAGAAATTAGCAGCTTCATCTACAAAGCAACAAGTTAGCACATCAACTGCTATTATAGAAACAGATAGTTCCTCTTCAGCTGTCGAAACCCCAAGCAAGCGCCTGTTTTCCGACCGTACGCCACCTCTTCTACCTGTTGATTCTGTCTTTCGACCCTCATCAGGAATTAACAAAAAGAATAAACAAATGGCACCAAAAAAGAACGCCATTACAGCTCTACCGGAACACAATTTCAACATTCCCAGCAACATGAACTTTGGAATCACTATGCTTCCTCAGGTAGCAACACATGCAACTGTAAAGAGCACTGAAAATTTTTCCCTCTCGGTTGAATCTGCACAGCCACAGGCTGAAGAAACACATGCACCACCACCTAATTGGGTTTCCACAATTTTGGATAGGTTCCGCCAGTATGACGACCGCCTATCCCAATTAGAACATCTGGTGGCAGAAAACCAGCGCTTGCGTGCTGAATTGAATTCTGCCAACATCAGAATCCAGGAACTGGAGAAACAATCTACGACCTCTGTAGAGTTTCCTGTTTTGGCACCCACATCCAGCTCTACACAAGGCACTGAAGCTTCAAAATATGCCTCTGCCATAGTAAACAAAAATAGTACAACGGAAGAGTCGACCCAATCTTCTGCTATCTCTTTTGCCTCTGTTGCAGCTAAGGGTAAGCATGCCCCCACACCACCTAAGACACCTAAGGCAAAGCGGACTCGTCGCATCACACCTCGACAGTTTCAGGCAATTACTCGTACTTTCACTACGGTATCAGAATCACATGGGTACCAGTACATCTACCTACCAAGTCGGTATCGGGAGGCTATTTCTAGTCTTCGTACCAAGTTACGTAAGCTTAAAATCAATAATGCTCGTGTATTGGATGTACACTTCCCTGACAACCATGTTGTTGCGCTCCTCATCCACAATGATTATGTGGAAGAACTTTTATCTATTTTTGATAAAGCTGGTGTCAAACCTCTTGATAATTTTGATCCTTTGGATGCCCAACGTTTGCGCAACCCGCTTTTTAACAATTTAGATCCGGAAGCTCGACAATCCAAATGTGTCGAAATACACCAAACTCGTCTTCTCCGTGCGCTTGATCACATCCGTGAATCTGTTCGTGTTGCTGTTGCTCGTGATTTCATGCGCAAACAATGGATCACTGATGATCAATTTAAAACCATCATTATGAAGACGTCAAGTACTTCTCTCCCTGTCGGTACTACCACTACCCAAGCTGATACTGACATGTCTGACGTGCTTGACACCTTTGTTGTTTCCTCTGCTGCTTCCTCTAAATCCCTCACAGGTGAAGGTGAACCTGTTGATGATGATTTATGAGTGAGATAAATAACAACATGCCAACCTATGCCCAATTAAATAATATGCTTACTATGACAATATGGAACTCAAATGGTCTTGCTCGTCAAGCTGTTTATCAAATTACCGATTCACTCCTTTCTTCTTCTATGATCTTTATGACCGAAACATGGCTACTTCCTCCTCTGCGCTATCCAACTGATTGGAAACAATATCATACATATGGCCAGCCAGTCGAAGGTACCTATCGTGGTAAAATGGGTATTACACTCCTTGTCAATCCCAAATTTCCTTACCATGTTACGCACTTTCCATCTGTCTCCCCGTATGTTTTATCTTGCCAAGTGTCTTCCTTTCTGATCCACTGTGTATATCTGCCGCCCTCTTTAAATGATACCGAGGCAATTGAGATCCTCAAGTCGCTGCCTACACAGACTCATCCTTCCCAAACAAATACCTTTGTGTGCGGTGACTTCAATGCCCGTCATCACTCCTTACTTGGAGATAACCGTACCACAACCAGAGGCACTTTATTGTTGGAATGGATCATGGAATCAGGGTTAATCTGTTGGAACCATCGCTTATCCTTTGGTATCCCAACATACAGCTCACAGGCTCGTCGAGAGAATACTGGCTTTGCCTATACCAGTATCATCGACTTATTCCTCAGCTACAACGATCTAGTCAATCCACAGCTGCAGGTTCGTGAGGACTTATCAATGGGATCTGACCACCATCCAGTCACCTTGTCGTGCGTCTTGCCCACCTCACCACCACCGTCCACAACACATCCACGGCTCGTGTGGAATCTTAGTAGAATGTTAGAGCCTGACTGTTTATATGGGAAGTTCATTAGTGAGCGTATGACACCATTTAAAGAACATTTACTCACTTTTCTTGATCCATGTAGGGAGAGCTACAATTCTAAACCAGACTTTGATGAACTGGCTACGGCCTTTACTGACATCATACACTCCTGTCTTGATGATTCTGTTGGCCGTCGTACTCCCAAGAGTACAAACAATGCATGGTTCTGGACACCAGATTTACAATTTGAATTTGACTATCGCGAGCGCTGTAGACTACATTGGAAACGTGCTGCTGGTGTAGAAAAAGCAATGCGCTGGGACACTTTTACTGCTGCTTGCAGACGATTTAAATTGGCACTCCAACGTCGACGCCGAGCGACTTGGAAACAGTTCTGCCAGAAATTGTCCTCTGGTCCTCTCCACGAAACCACGTCCATCATCCGCAAGATCCGTCGTAACCGCACCTCTACACCACAATTTGCCCATCCTGAGGGTACTTCTGCGGCTGCCCAAGTTATGGCTGATCACTTTCGTCAAGTCTTTTCTGGCTCCTTCCTGCCTCAGAATAGATATCCAGCCCCACCTATACCTGATGGCCCCCATCCTACTGGTAACTCTTCCTGCCCTATTGGTATTGAGACAGTTCGTGAAGCTCTGGTGCGTCGTCTCTCCAGACGTAAAGCTCCTGGAGTGGATCAGCTGAGGACTGAGATGCTACTCCCAGTGGTGAAAGATATTGTTCCTGTTTTAACAGCTCTCTATCAGCTCTGCTGGCGATGGTCCTCTGTCCCCAAGTCATGGTGCGTTGCGCAGATAGTTCCAATATACAAGAAAGGTGATCCCCTCGATCCAGCAAACTTCAGGCCAATTAGTCTGACGTCAATTTTGCGGAAGCTACTTGAGTTATGTTTGCAAAGCTCCTTGGAAGACTCGGCTCCTCCTTTGGACATTGTCCAAGGTGGATTTCGCCGTCGGCGTAGTGCCCTTGATCAAGCCCTCTGTCTCCATGAACTATGCCGCCAGCATGCTGAAGATCATTTTGGTGAACCTCCTGTCTTGGCCTTTCTTGACATTAAGTCAGCATACGATACCGTGGACCGTGCAGTCATTTGGCGAGCACTGGAAACTCATGTGTCTGAACCGATGCTTGGCATTCTACAGAGTCTCTTTGACAATGTAAGTGTTCAAGTCCTACTTGGTGGTCACTCTTCTAACTCGTTCTGGCCTCGCACTGGCGTCTTACAAGGCTCCATCCTCTCTCCTTTTCTGTATTCAATATACATTAATGGTCTACCCTCTGTATTACGTTCTGTTGCGATACCTACCTCGTCTCGTGTGTTTGATTCCATGCCACGTTTTGAACATTCCGGCCTCTGGCTCAACTCATTGCTGTATGCTGACGATGTTGTCATTATTGGTGCACCTGATACCATGCCTCGACTACTTCGTGCAGCCGAAAACCACTCTCGATCTCTTGGTTACCGCTGGAATCCGGCTAAATGTGTCGTTCTTAATCCACCCAACGCACATGGTGCACGCCCACTCAAACTCTATGGTACAGAAATTCCATCCAGTAACTCATTTACGTATCTTGGTATTCCTTTTTCCATAAAGGGTGCAATTGATACTAAACTCTTGCTTCAACGCAATGTCGCCTCTGGTCTAGCCGCCATGCGTAACACTCTTCAAGTGCTAAGTCTCCGGACATCTTCTTTCTCTCGTATCACCTCAAGCAGACTATATGCAACCTTTGTTCGCCCTTGCTTTGAGTATGGTCTATGTCTATGCCTTTTCACAGTCAAAGAACTGGAGTTACTGGAAAAAGGGCAAGATTTCTGTCTGCGTATTGCCTTTGGTGGCCATAAGACCACTTCCACCGCGGTATTCAAGCACATCACCAATTTGCCGTCAATGACTGAACGAGCTCACATCCTCGGTTTCAAGTTCATTGTACGCGCTTACCATCTTGAAAGCGATTCTCTACTTGGCTCCCTGCTCTCTTTTCTAGAAACTGCTCCAAAGTCAAAGCGATTTCGCTGGCCCACCTTGACGCGAGTTAATCCTATATGGACGAAACCCTCATTGTGTGGTGCCCTTTCCTCGAATTCTGAGCGACTGGACTACTTTGCAACATCCAAAAATGTGAAGTTATCTATACTCCTACTACGAGAGCAATTTTTCCATAAAAAGTTGAATGCTCCAAAACCACCTGTACTATTGTCAGCATGTCGAATACAACTTGGAGTTGATCCTATCTTGACTCTTCCCATGTTGAACTCTGACCGAAGTAGACTTTTGCGCTGGCGTATGGGTTGGTTACCTGGTCGCCCTCCTCCTTGCTCCTGTGGCTCTGCGAACGCATCCAGATCTCATCTGATCGTCTGCCTTAATGTTGCGTCCCGTCTGCAAGTCTCTCCTGGTTCAAGACCTAATCCACTAGATTATGTTATTAATCAATTGCCAAAAGTCATTCCTGCCTACCCTTCACCTCAGCTTGCTGAACGATGGTCTGTCTGGTGGCCGGCAGTTTGCTCTATTCTTTTGGACATAGACCGTATCTGTCACCCTGACGGCGGTTTTTGCAATGAGGCAGCGGATACCTCTGGACGATTGTTGCTCGACAAGCTCCAATCTCCTTCTTCCAACAACTCATCCTAAGGTGTAAATCTTATCTCTTCTCTTGTCTTCTGCTCTCCGGACTCATGGCCTCTATTGTGTGGTTTGGTTTCTTATTTCTTATTTCTTTTTTCTTTTTATTTCATTTCTTTTTCGCTTTTTCTTTTGCAAAAGAAAAATGCTTCCTTTTTGCACTCCCGCCTTTTTATTTTTACAATTTTTTATTTTTTATTTCTCCACTTCAAATTTTATTTAAATTTATGCACTTCTGGCGAGACACCTTATGCTCCATAGAGTAAAGTCTCAGTAGCCACTCAATAAACAAAATCTTTAACATGGATGCTCTGACAAAGTCGGATTTTGGTCGATGATCGCCTTTGATTCCTTTTTGACACTGCACCCAATCACCGTTATCCAAGTTGATAAAGTTGGTCTTTTTTGATAGTGGTAATTCTATTAAATGAGTGAGAACTCGGATTTAAATGTTAGAAAGCTGATTTTTATATCAGAAGAAAGCTTGAAAAAAATAGATTGTAAATCTATAAAAATAATCAAAAGTATATAATATGTTTGTTGAATAAAAAGACATTGTATTTTTTAAAAAAATAAATAATTTTCTGTTGTGCTACATGATGCCATACAAGATTACAAATTGGGAAGACTATGCTTTTTCAACTTCAGTGCAATATTTTTTAACTTCAACAAAGATCGAAAACACAGTTCTATTGGCCTACAAGCTCGGAAATCCAAGTGATTGAGTCGTGGCGTTTTCTTTTCAAGCATTCTTCGGCTCTCATGTCGTATTTTACAAAAAAAAACTTTGTTTAATACAAAAGGAGATTTATTTTGGTTACTAATGAACAAAAGAAAAAAAAAAAAAAAGAAGAAAGAGTGAAGAGGCACATATGAATAAGAGGGATGAAACTCTTATATAAGTGCATAATATCGCTATAATAATAAGTATAAAAGTATGTGTTTATAAATTGGAACAAAAAAAAAAAAGAATGTGAATATGGTAGAAAATTTAAAAGATTGAATAAAATATATAAAAAAAGAAGGATTCTTTTGGCTCTAAAGAAGTTAAACTTGTTTTAAAGCTGAAAAAGATATGTTTTAAATAGTAAGATCACGGCATAAAAAAGACAGAGTATTTTTGATAATCATTTTTATTTTTTGAGAGTAAAGAAAAAAAAGGCGGCAACGGAATGAATGTCTATTATGCTACACGTCTTGAGATTTCTATGAAAAGGTTAAAAAACGAAAGAAAAAGTATATTGTTACTAAGTACTTTTGAAAAAAAAAAAAAAAAAAATACATTCCCAGCATTGACATTACAAAAGGAATCTCCATTCAATGTATTGTTTAAACTTGAATAAAAAAACGAGTGTTTTAAATTTGGGCTTTAAAAAAAAGTACTTTAGAAATTTTTTCATTAAAAAAAAAATAAAAGTGGACCAAATATGACGAAGGTGGAAAGCATCAAACAGAAATCTAAAATAAGATTCAAAGACCACAATACAAACGGCAAACTGATTTTATCTGTAACCAAATCTAGAATGAAACAAAGGTAAAAAAAAAAAATTTAAATTTAAAGATCTAAACACCGCTTTCATTTTTTTTTTGTTTTATTTATTTCACAAGTTTTTTTTTTTAAAACAGCAAGTTGATTTCATCCAACTCTATTTCACCACCAAAAGCCCAAGCGATACTCTCTTCAGTTATATTTTCTTTTTTGATGAAGTCAGGAACAGGCAACGAGCATTTTCTTTGTATACGAGGAAGAAATTGGATGCTGCTATTTCCAGTTCTTTGCCTCTTTGCCTTGTCACTTGCTATCTGATCATCCAACAGCTTAAAAAATTCGGTACACTGAATATTGGATAATTAGTTGATTGCGCTTAAAAAGATATTAATTAAACTTACAGCAGGTGATCTGTACTTTGGTACGCGAACTTCAAAATAATCAACTGTTTTCTTGCACAAGACAGACATACGTTCCTTTTCAGTAAAAGGAGCCATTCTATCTGGATTTTGCTCCAGAAGAATTTCCTCCACCTTATCGATTGTTTCATTGTTGTACATGTCTTCTTCTTCAGACATGTATTGCTGTTGAAGCAAATACTCACAGTTTGGATAGCTTTCGTAAACGCCTTGATCCTTGTACTGCTCGTATATAGCCTTACGAGCTCTTGTTTTCTAAAAAACAAAGTTATGCGATTACAATATTTTATGTGGCACTTACAGCGCTTCTACGGGTGACTTTTGCTGCTTTTCGTTTTCTTATAAATTCTTCAACTGGATCTTCCTCTTCACCTGTGGATATTCCCGCCTTCTTTGTATAATATTGGCGCTCGAGGTACTTGCGCAAATCGCGGTTGTTGGTATTTTTATATGAATAATGGCTATTCACATAATCCTGCAGCAATTTAAATACTCTTTGATTTTCAGCAGACTTCAGAGGCTTTTCAAGAACATATTGAGATGATGGCGGCAGGTTGTTGTAGTGATTTCTCACAGCATCCTATATTTCAGAGAAAAGCGATTAGTATATTTGTTTAAAATTGAATTTTAATGTTCTTACTTTGACAGCAGTAGCAATCGGCTTTGCGCCTTTGCCTGATTCTGCTTCAAGCTCATCGTATGCTTCTTTGAGCTTGCTGTATGCTACTTGCAAGGCCTGCTTTTCCTCTTGCTCTTTTCGAAGCATCTCCTTCAAACCATCATTTTCTTTTCTTAGCTCCATATACAGTAGCGGACAAAACTGGTGCACAAAAATTAAAATCAACATTGTATCTCCGCCATATGTCTGCGACTTTTGTGGCATATACCATCTGAAAGACAGTCCAAAATATACATTATGTTATGTAAACCGGAACTGTACCGGACATCCCCCAGGCATAAGGTCATTTTTAGTGATTTTTTGCATATTTCAATTTTCGCCAAAAATGTAGTGCTTGTCTAGCCTTCTTTCAATTTTCCCCAAATCTCTCCCGTTTGCTTTCAGATTTCACAGCAGATTAGTAAATTCTAGTAGCTCTTAAAAAATATATAAAACTGTACTTATTTTGTATTTCCCATTGAGCCCCCCCTTTTGTTTTTACCCTATTCACTATAACAAAGTACTAGCCTTATATGTTTAAGAAAATAAGCAACTGTAAAAACGAAACTCTGAGATCTCGAACACGCCTAGTTCGTACGACAGCAGATATTTCTAGAGTAACAAGGATCTCTAAATGGACAATCAACAGGAGAAAGAGGGAAGAAAGAAACTTAATGTCTTGTGATCATGAAGGTATTCCGCTATTAGCCTGAAAAGTTATTAGTTCAGTCATCAACCTAGAGCTTGGACAAGGTCCGCTACACACAGTTCCTGATGCTCAGCACATTTTGAGGACCTTAAGATACAGTGTTAGCAGACTGTCAGTCTAAAGGCACAGTAGGAAGCTAGATTTTGAGTCCGGAAGTAAGGAATCGAAGAATTTCATCAGCTGTATAAGTCGGAAAAAGCGATGAATGTGGTATCACGACAAGCCATTGTATACTATAGAGGGCTGGAAGTCTTCTATCTTTAGCAATGAAACAAATATGAACATTATGGATGCAGACAGTATACACTAATATTGAAAGCAAGTCGAGCAACCTTAGCGATTTTTTCACGGTGATCAAACAATGAAGCATGCTGGCTGCTCTGTTATGTTTTAAGGCTGTATTAGATATTGAGGACCAGAATATGTGTGTCAGGTATACGATGGTATAATGAACTCATAAATATACACATATATTTCGCTTACTTCATACCACAAAAGCCTAGCGTATAGTAGTCTAAAACGTCGTAATCTCTCGTTTCAGTATGACAATGACACAAGGCACAAGTCAACGCATGTCACAAACTCAATATTTGATAACAGCGCTTCTGTGCTACAAGTTTAGCCGCCACTAATCCCGGCCTAAGTCCGCTTAAGCATGCCAGGTGGCAATTGATGGCAAAGGTATGATGATGCGACACTAGATCAAAAAGGGTCGATGATCTTTGGAAAAGAGTAGTTAAAGAGCCGGGTTCTTTTATTGGAAATGATATACACGCATATTATTAGCATATGCAAAGAAGAATATCCGATAATATCAAGAGATGAGATGATTATATAAAGTCTAAGGTCTTAGCCACTTTTGCGGTTTTTAGAAAATATAAGATTTTATAAATTCAAAGCACGCTTATCGCTCAGTTTTAACAATGTCATGCTTAGAACATACATAGATTACAATGACTAGTATATCCTCCTTCTAGTACAGTTTCATGACTATTGCAATTACCATGAGCAGGTAATGGTAGTTAAAAGCTAAAAAAAAGTTTTGTGCACCAGTTTTGTCCGCTACTGTAAATGGAAAAAGAAAGAGATACTTCATCAGTCTCCATGTCTTCGGCTTGGCGCATTCGCTTCTGAACATGGGTCATGGGAGGAAAACCAGGCCTAGGATAGGCAAAGCTATCTGGAATGGCATCGCTTGAAGCAAGCTCAGGAACAACAGCACGAGAAGGAACAGCGATTGGTTGCCCAACAGAGTTAGAGCCACGAGCATTGGCAGGAGCAGGGTTGAATTGAATACCACGATCAGACATATTGTTATAAGAGTAATTTGAAATAAAGACAAGTGAGCTTGGCATCAAAATTGAATCTTTCTTAAATATCATCGAGTTTACAATGAAACTCAGTCTTAGTATAGCAAAAAAATAAAAATAAAAAGATTTCCTTTTCGAAATTTTGTTCCTTTTTTTTTCTTTCTGTTCAGCAATTTCCTTTTTCAACATCGCTCCGGTTATCGCAAGGTAAGTAAAAAAAAAAAAAAAAAAAAAGAAAAAGAAAAAGAAAAAAAGAAAACTTTAGTTCTAACATGCTGTAGTAGACATTCATACATGTATTCATGGCTGCTGTAGTTACTTTGGTTCTTTGCATATCTGCTCAAAAGGTAAATACATTCATATCTTTCAGTAATCTTTATTAAAAGTAAAATTAGCTTCCTTTAGTTCGTGGCTGAAGCTTTATGGATGTCTTGGCATCCTGTTTTGTTAGTAAAAGAGCTTTAAGGTAAATAAATCAAGTACATCATGGTTTACTTTTATTAATATTTTATTTTACACAACTTTAGATGCTTTGGCTTCTGTTGCTCCCTGTTGTCTATAACCTGTTATAGCTTTGGATTTTTTTTTACTACTGGCGTGCTTTTCTTTATGGGCTTTATTTACTACGCTCTTTTGTTTGCTGCTTCTATGGTCAAGGTAAGCGTATTTTCCTTTTTTTTTGCATCTACCGTTTGAATTTTTTTATTTGATCGTTTCCATGGATCCCCTGCTCGCTTTCCCTCCTTCCCCTACCCTTTTGTAATACTGTAATGAACCAATAATATATAATCAATATGGCAATAAAGCCCAAAAATAAATGAATAAAACTACATTTTTGACCAATAATACCGTGTTTTAAGCCTATTTTATTTCCCAATATAAATCATCCAAAGCTAAATATAGCCATAATAAGCCAATAAGGAAGCATTGCTAAAGAGCAACAGACGAATAAGGAAGCATTAGGAAAAGGTAACAAGCCAATAAAGAAGTGGTATTAAAGAGAAACGCAAGCATGTAAGGTCCAATAGAAAGGCATCATACTTGTGTTTCGTCGTTAAAAGAATAATGAAGCGGCGCGTTGCCAAACAGTGATACTTGGTTACCGCACTGAAATAGTTAACATTCAACGTAAACAGGTTCAACTTGGCATACTGCAATAACGCTGCATTAAATATGATAAATCCCGATTAACTGAGGTATATCTGAGGACTATCATACTTTGTAAATAACAATTATGTGCAGTGTGATTTTTAAAGCTTATTTTGTATTCAAAAGATGCTCCTTTTCATGGCGATTCGAATGGTATGCTTTTCGGTGTGGTTGGATAACTCTAACAGACGTTATTGAAGAAAATGTAAACGAAAATAAGGGGAAAGGAAAATAATCAGCTTCACCGCATCGGGAATTGAAAAGATACACGTCACAATTGGCCGACATTATTTTTCTTACCTATTATTTTCTACCCTCACAGGATACATCAAGAAGACGATCTCTGGACGCATTATTCACCCAATGTGCCAGCACACTAAACAGAAAAGAACACCATTAAAATCAACATGAAGACGAATACTCAATTGATACATCATATACTTTATTTATCAAAAATCACCATAATCCTCTTTACAATTGTATATTTTCCCCAATTACCTTTATATTAATATGTTATTCCAAAGTATCTATTGTTGTAAAGTAATAAACGAGAGGCTTTCTTCCCGCTAAAATTAATTTTGGGTGCCGAGTAAATTCTTTTGCACGTTCAAGCAATTGAAGTCAAGAACTAGTTTATATTGTTAACTTTGTTGTTATTGTACATTAATAGTCTTTACAGTCTTCTATTAATTGGTTTCTGTTATCACTTCACCGTATAGCGAAACTAGACATAACATACATATTAGCAACTGTCAGCTCTGACAAAGTCGGATTTTGGTCGATAATCGCCTTTGATACCTTTTTGACACTGCAAATAATCGTTCCATTTAGGTACCGGATTGCGCAAGATTGCTCTTCTTTTGGGTAACAAACTGTTATTTTTTTTCGTGAAAAAAATTAAATCTTGCTGTATTGATCATTTTCGAACTTTGAAAAAAGATTTAGATGCGAAAAAAATAAAGAAATTTAACAATGTTATTATTTTTTTTGTGTTGTAAGTATTCATAGAGTTATTCATGTTTTAAAAAAGTGTCTTTTTTTTTTCAAATAGTCTTTTTTTGGAAAGCCTGTTCTTCTCTATCGTTGAAAGACCGATATTTTCTTTTTTTTATTTTTGAGGGCAAAATGCGGAAATCAAAAGCACATTGTGATTATTTTGATCAAAGGAATACATATTAGGAAGGCAGTCTGTGATCATTAGCTTAGTTCATTTGAAGCGTGTAACAGAACGTAACAAAGTGGTTGCGTTTGGGAAAAAAAAAAGAAGCTGAAGAATTAAAAGTAAAAAAAAAAAAAAGACTAAGTCAAAAAAAAGACCTAGTGAAAAAAAAAAAAAAAAAAAGAGCATAGCAATAAAAAGTTCCTTATTCAAATGAAAACAATAATCTAACAGTAAATATACTTTATAAAAATGTAAATACTTTTACGTTATAACAAAAGAATACTTGTATATTCTAAAAAGAATAAAAAATAAAGAAGCTTTGTTAACATCTTGTTACAAGGCAATTATAATTAATAGATACAAGCACAATTTTTTTGTTTTTCAAGTAAATAGATTGCTTTATTATTTTTTTATGACAAATAATACAAGAGAATATATGTTTTTAAGCTTATATTAGTTCATTACTTACTTTATGTTTACACATGGGTGTAATTTGCAATTAGCCATTAGCCATTAGAGATGTTAACATTGTCAACTTCCTTTACCAAAAAGGGCTTTTCAACAACAAGCAACAATATAAGTTTGATATTCTTATAGTTTTATCGTGTTAAAAAGAATACCTTTGCTCATGAGGTTCATGTTCGTCATCCGAATGTGTCCCATTAGGAATTTCTAATGTAAAAAAAAAAAAAAAAAGAAACCGACATTAGACTTGGTTATTACCTTTTTTTTTTTATAAACTTACATATGACCAATATTTGAGTTTTCTGTTTTATCTTTTGTGTCTTTGGCATCTAGTGTATTCCATGAAACAAAACAAGGGAGAAAAAAAAAGAAGTTGTTTTTCTGCTATAATTTGTTGATACCGATCTTTTTTTTATTTCAAGTAAAAATAGAATAAAATAACTTTCCTCCTAAACATATTGCACACAAGTAATAAAACTTGTTCAAGCAATGTATAAATTATCTTTTGGGATACCATTAAATGTAAACTACATGAAAAGCAATTGTTTTTGTTTTCTAATATAGATAGACAGCGAATAAGTGTAACATTGGTAAAATAAGGCTACAAAAAAAGCACTTTTCTTTTTTTTTTTTTTCTTTTTTTTTCTTCTGTTTTTTATAAAAGGTAAGTTCTTAATATTATATAAATTGTATTCCTGCTCTAATGGTATTTGTACTTTAGTAAAGACGTATCGAATGCTTTCTTTATGGTTTAAATGGTCTTTATAAAGCCTTTTTCCCAGGATTATCATTGCTTCTTCTTTTACTTGTTGGTATAAGCTTGGCTGGTGTCTTTTTTTCTTTTCTTTTTTTTTATGGTCTATCTAAAGCAAGGTACTATTACTTTTACTACATATACTCAATAACTAATAATTATTATAGATGCCTGCTGCTTTTTTTTCTTTTTTACTTGTTCGTATAAGCTTAGCTAGTTTTTTTCCCCTTGTCTATGTAAAGAAAGGTACTATTACTTTTATTATATACATGATGGCTAATAATTGTCATAGATGAATGCTGCTCTGCTTTGGCCTCTTTCTGTTTCTTTCCTCTCTTTGCTTTGGTTCTTAAGTACTGATGTTTTTTCTTTTGCTTTGAGTGCCCAAGTCCTTGAGCCCTTGAATCCTTGTGTCTCTGAATCCTTGAGCTTGGCTTTTTTTTCTTGTTTTTTGAGAAATTTTTGAGTTCCACGAGGTTAATTGATGTAATTTTAGATTAGATGCTGCTATTCTGGTGACATTAGGTAAGTCAAGTACACTTTTAAAACGCTACAAGCAAAGAAAATACTATGTATTGTTATTATTATTTTATTTAAATAAAAAAAAAAGCTATTTTTTATAAACCAAATCCCTATTTTTTGTGTATATAAAGCAATATTTATTGCAATATGAATGGTTAATAAAGAAGTATATAAAGCAATATAAGTGGTTCATAAAGAAGTATATAAGGCAATATGAGTGGTCAATAAAGAAGTATATAAGGCAATATGAGTGGTTTATAAAAGAGCAAAAAGACAAATAAAGTAGTGTTTTACAAAGCGTGATTTGTTGCCAAGCACCATTAGATATCAAATTGATAATAAACAAGAGCCACAACGTAACTGATGAAAGACCCATTTTCCGAGATCAGTTAACGAAAAAGTTTCCCAACAGTCCCCTGTGTTGGCCACAAATCTTGCACCATCACATAACCAAAGGACGGACAAAAACTTACACGATTTGTGGCAGAGACAGGAGGCTGTGCGTGGATAAATCTCTTACCTGATTGTACACGAATGTCAATTTTTTCGCAAGATTGGTAAACGATTTGTTACCTAATTGGAACAATTATTTGCAGTGTGATTCACTGCACCCAATCACCGTTATCCAAGTTGATAAAGTTGATCTTTTTTGATAGTGGTAATTCTATTAAATGAGTGAGAGCTCGGATTTAAATGTTAGAAAGCTGATTTTTATATCAGAAGAAAGCTTGAAAAAAATAGATTGTAAATCTATAAAAATAATCAAAAATATATAATATGTTTGTTGAATAAAAAGACATTGTATTTTTAAAAAAACAAATGATTTTCTGTTGTGCTACATGATGCCATACAAGATTACAAATTGGGAAGACTATGCTTTTTCAACTTCAGTGCAATATTTTTTAACTTCAACAAAGATCGAAAACACAGTTCTATTGGCCTACAAGCTCAGAAATCCAAGTGATTGAGTCGTGGCGTTTTCTTTTCAAGCATTCTTCGGCTGTCATGTCGTATTTTACAAAAAAAAAACTTTGTTTAATACAAAAGGAGATTTATTTTGGTTACTAATGAACAAAAAAAAAAAAAAAGAAAGAAAGAGTAAAGAGGCACATATGAATAAGAAGGATGAAACTCTTATATAAATGCATAATGCTGTAGAACAGTAACTGATCGTAGTAGACATTGATAAATATAAGTCTTAATACAAGATCATAATTAAATAAAATAAAAATATAAGTTTATTTAAATAAGATCATACAATCAATTCCAATTAAACATGTTCTTTTAGAATATGTTTTGTATTAATAAGAGTTCTTTGATAAGAAGAAGTATCAACTAAAATAACAAGATCCAATCCAATATCAGGAATATTGCTAATCCTTCACATAATTGAAATAACGCGTAAAATAACGTTATTCAAATCAGTGAGGAATTCCCAGAATAAAAGATAATCTATGACAGACATACAAAAGAACAAATGAAAAGTTTTCATAATCATAATTATAGATGACACTTGCTAAAGTACCTGAATATTAGAAGAACGCTTACAATAGAAGATATCAAGCCACTCACACAATAAGATATAAATACCTACCTTCAATTAGAATAATTTTTACTTTAACTTAAACTGAAATAAAGATCAGTCTCAAAAAGTACTCAAACTGTTTCTTGATCTTTGTTTCTACCTTTTCTTCAACTACTTTTACCATTATACAACACATAATATCGCTATAATAATAAGTATAAAAGTATGTGTTTATAAATTGAAACAAAAAAAAAGAATGTGAATATAGTAGAAAATTTAAAAGATTGAATAAAATATATAAAAAAAAGAAGGATTCTTTTGGCTCTAAAGAAGTTCAACTTGTTTTAAAGCTGAAAAAGATACAGTGGGTGGACTAATTGTCCCAGTGTTTCAACATTTTTTACTTTTGACACTGTAACTCGACCAATTCTTAGGCTATGTGACTAGTTTTATGCTCATTAGAAAGGTCGCACTTTGTGCTACATAATATCAAAGAGCCAGAGTTCGGAGATTACACAGTCTGAGTTAATCAGCAATAGAAAAAAAACACCGCACTGGGACAATTTTTCCGCTTGAACATAAATTTTATTTAATAACGGGTATGTCCCCCTTTAGCATTAATAAGTGCTTTACAACGATCCGGCATGCTATCTATATATCTTCTACAGTCATCCACTGTAAAAGTATTCCATTCTTTTTCTATTTTTTCCCATAACTCATGTACTCCTTTAGTCTTAGTGTCATATACACTCAGCTTGAGTTTAAGGTGATGCCATACGTGTTCAATAGGGTTTAAATCGATACTTTGGGCTGGCCAGCTAAAGATATGATCACTCTTGAAGTTATTATGCACAAACCATTGCTTAGCAAGCTTCGAAGTGTGCTTGGGATCCTTATCTTGTTGAAAATAGATGTCCTCAGGATTGTATCCATAGTACTTTAGGCTGTCCATAAGTGTAGTTTCCAAGATATTTACATAATCCACAGCTTTCATAGTTCCGTCATGTATCCAACAAGCATATCCAGGGCCATCATAAGTAATACAACCCCATACCATGACACTTCCTTGGCCGCCTTTAACTGTAAGGTCTAAGTGATGAGGCTGCAATACATCGTCTGGTCGACTCCAGTAATACTTGCAACCGTCTGATCCGAAAACATTGACTTTAGTCTCATCACTAAACACCATACGCCTCCAGTCATCGGTTGTCCAGTCTTTGTGGGCCATAGCCCATGCTAAACGTCGTTCCTTGTGCTGTTTACTGAGCAGAGGCTTCTTCGCTTTGATTTTAGCTCTGAAGTTCATACTTTTAAGGAGCTTCAAGACTCCAGAATAACCAATAGTATATCCCAAACCATTCAGATATTGATGTACTGCTTTGGCTGTCTTGAATTCACCCTTTATTACTTGTCTACGGATGTATGACTTGGTAGTTTCACCAATAGTTGCTCTTCTACCAGGGGTTGCCTTCATTCGGTTTGGAAAAAACTTGTTCGCATACCTACCTAAAGTTGACTTTTTCAATCCGGGAATGCGTTCCATAACTTGTTCATATGTCATATTACTAGCCAAAAGCATTTGGATTTGTTTCTGAACAGATTTGCTGATAGTAGGAGTCATTTGATGCGGGACAAAGTCGTAAGAAGTGCAGTATAGAAAGAGACTAAGAATATTGTAAAAAAAAAAAGAAAAACGTAAAGCTTTTTATACTTTACATTAAAGATATGAGTCATAGATTATCATATATAAGACTGGTATATTAGTTCCGGTGATTTATGATCGATAAGTAGGCGATGTTTAGAACACATTGCAAAATAAGCAGGTAGCGGAAAAATTGTCCCAGTGCGGTGTTTTTTTTCTATTGCTGATTAACTCAGACTGTGTAATCTCCGAACTCTGGCTCTTTGATATTATGTAGCACAAAGTGCGACCTTTCTAATGAGCATAAAACTAGTCACATAGCCTAAGAATTGGTCGAGTTACAGTGTCAAAAGTAAAAAATGTTGAAACACTGGGACAATTAGTCCACCCACTGTATGTTTTAAATAGTAAGATCACGGCATAAAAAAGACAGAGTATTTTTGATAATCATTTTTATTTTTTGAGAGTAAAGAAAAAAAAATGGCAACGGAATGAATGTCTATTATGCTACACGTCTTGAGATTTCTATGAAAAGGTTAAAAAACAAAAGAAAAAGTATATTGTTACTGAGTACTTTTGAAAAAAAAAAGTTGCAATGTTGAAATTGTAAAAACAAAAAAAAAGAAATTACATTCCCAGCATTGACATTACAAAAGGAATCCCCATTCAATGTTCTGTTTTAACTTGAATAAAAAACGCAGCGTTTTAAATTTGGGTTTTAAAAAAAAAGTGCTTTAGAAATTTTTTTCATTAAAAAAAATAAAGGTGGACCAAATATGACGAAGGTGGAAGTCATCAAACAGAAATCTAAAATAAGATTCAAAGACCACAATACAAACGGCAAACTGATTGTTTGTCGTTCCTAAATCAATCTCCGTTGGCTCCACTCCGTCTCCTAATGTGATAGATGCTCTCAGAGCCACGCTTTATTTTCCTTATTTGTAATAAAAATATATTTTTCCCTTTCTTCCCTATATCTTTCAAAGCCACGCATCGTGGAGTCAACTATGAATAATATCGATATTACAAATGACCAAGAATTTAACCAACAATCAAACACCACTCGTGCACAAGTGGAAGCCCTGTTCAGAGAATTTGAAGAACAACGGGCAAGAGAAAGAGAAATCCAAGCCAACGGGACGGAACTCCCCTTGGTTATTAGCGAAGCCTTGGACAATGCATCTTCAGCACAGCTCAAGGACGATTTTAAACAATATAAAAGAACCATCCAGCGTTACAACCATGACACTTGGACAAAGGCAGAACAGATCAACAAAGAATTTGTTCCAGACCTCAAAAACTGGAAGGTGGACGCCTATCAACTCGTCAGTACCATACATAAGTTCACTGAAACAACTCGACTCCAAGCCAGAGCCAGTACAGAAATATACGAACAACTTCAATACCTGCAAAACAAAGCAGCATTTACCTCAGAAAAAGATAGAGAAATCTTTAACAACACTATTGAACAAGCCCAACGTCTTTCCATCTTCGGTTTTGGTTCAGCAAAACAACAAGAACGAGAAGCAAAAGAGGTCTCCCTCAAAGCGCTCAAGTTACCTGCAAGCATCAAGCACTTGGAATATACGGCAGAGGATGATGGAAAAACGAATAGTTTCGATCGAGAATTTGTTGAACAACTTCAAAAAGCTCGCTTTGAAGACAAAGTCCTTAGAGACGCATCTTCGTTTAGAAGGGGAAGCTTCAACACCAATCGTGGATTTAGTGGATCACGAGGTCGAGGAGGATCACGAGGTGGATATTGGCGTGGGAACGGATCACGCGGTCACTCTTTTCAGAATGGGGGACGAGGAAGAGGCACTCACTCCTCCAATCCACAGAACTTGCAGTCCACCCCTCCAGGGTCCAACAGCAACAACCTTTAGTCCCTCTACCAGCCCAACCTTCCCCACAAATACTCATCAACAATCCTACTCTTCATTATGCTATTCCGAAAGATGGTGTTTTACCGGGAGGCCGTCTTACTCATTTTTACAAATATTGGACTCAGACAACATCTCACCCATTTCCGCTATCAGTCATCAAAGAAGGTTACAAAATTCAATTTGCTACCCGTCCAATCCCGTGGAAAATCAACCCATTAAATCTCGACCCAACAGAACAGCAAGCCGCCAACGAAGCGGTACAAAAATTCCTAGCCGCAGGAATAATCGAAATAATGCCAAATCAATCAAACGATTTCCTCTCAAAGTTTTTCACAATCCAAGAAAAAACAAAACGCAGACCAATTTTGAACTGTCAACGCCTGAATCAGAATGTCCAATGCGAACATTTCAAAATGGAGGGTGTGCCAGCACTAAGAGAACTGATCGAGCAAGGAGACTTCATGTGCAAAATCGACCTAAAAGATGCCTACACAGTGGTTCCAATTCATCCAGAATCACGAAAATATCTCACATTCAAAAACGAAGGCGTTGTGTACCAATATCGTTCGTTAGCGTTCGGTCTAAATGTAGCTCCTCGTCTATTTTCAAAACTAATGCGTTACGCAGTAGAACCTTTACGTCAAGAAGGAATCCGATTGGTCTATTACCTCGACGACATTTGTTTACTATCCAAAACAAAAGAAGACTTGCACATAACTGTAAAAAAGGTAACTACTCATCTTCAATCCTTGGGTTTCATAATCAACACAGAAAAAAGTCTATTCACACCATCCCAGACACAGGAATTCTTGGGGTTCCAATTCAATACCAAAAAAATGAAAATCACAGTTCCATCACAAAAAATAAACAAGCTATTACAGAAAATTCGTCAAGCCTCACAACCAATCCAACGTTCTTGCCGTTGGATAGCGGGTCTGCTGGGCAAGATTACCTCAATGATACCGGCAATAGGGGAAGCACTTCTTCACATTCGTCATCTTCAAAGGGATCTAGCAAAGAGTCTTTACTTGAACAACCAAAACTGGGAAAAACCGTGTCATATATCCTCCCAGAGTCTACAGGAATTTCAATGGTGGAAGGAGTCCGTTTCATCCAAGAACGGCCTACCTATTCAAGCGAGAACAGTTCCATCACCTCAGATAACGATTTACACAGACAGCTCAGACACGGGGTGGGGAGTGAGCTCACCAATGATGGCAACATTCGGGTTTTGGAACAGTCAAGACAAATTAACGTCAATAAACGTCCGCGAACTGAAGGCAGTCTATTTTGCTTTGAAAATGCATGCTCAAAAATTAGAAAATTGCACGATAAAGGTTTTCACCGACAACACAACAGCTCTCAAATACACAACGAAATTTGGCGGTACGGCATCACTCCAATTACAGGAATTAGCAGTTCTGATTCAAGATCTTTGCAATCAATACAACCTAACAGTGACTTACCAACATATTGCGGGGATAAAGAACACATTAGCGGATCAACTATCACGAAAGCAAGTTCCACTTTACGAACAGACCATTCCGAAAAAATTATTCCGTCAAATTATACATCAGTGGGGGCCGTTGGTAGTGGACGCATTTGCAGCCTCACACAATCACCAACTGAAGAGATACTGGAGCCTTCATCCAGATCCATCTGATGTATCCATCATTCATAACTCGATATGAAAACAGTATTAATAAGCTACATGTAAAATATATCCAATAGATAGGCTACAGGTTAATTCGGATAATCTTCATTAAGGATAAGATGCTGCGTAATTGCACGGTTAAATTATATTAAATCCAGGAACTAAATCACAGTCAATCGCAGTCAATCATATACGAGTATTCTATGGATAAATGCTTATGATGACAAAGATAACAATGGAAGAACACGTAACCATTATCTATTTGTCATCAGTTATATCATACTCATTAATTATTAATCCATGACATGAAATATTATCCGTGTATGAAAAGTATAAATAGAGTATCATTTTCTTATTAAATAAAGCAATCTCTTTATCGAGTCTCGTCCTCTCTTGTTCCTTTCTATTCTTGGATAAATCACCATCAGCAGAAGCACGGGACGCGTTCCAACAGAAATGGCTCAAGAAAGGGATGTTTCTAAATCCTCCCTGGAAACTAATCCCCAAGGTGATACAACAATTGAAGAAACAGAAGATACGTCAAGCCGTTTTAATTACCCCTCAGTGGCCCAGCCAATACTGGTATCCAATGGTCCTACGGATGAAACACTTGGACAATCCAATAGTTATGAAAATCAACAAGAAGTTCTCTCTGACCGCATGGCTATTATCAGCGACGCAAGGCGTAAGTTTGGCTTAACTGACGCGGCTAGCATTGAATACCTGGAAAATTCTACACGTTCTAGTACCAAAAAAATTTATGACAATGGTTGGCGACAGTGGCATCGTTGGTGTCTACAAAAAACCCCTGTGGTCAATCCGATTAAGTACAACTGTGCTAATGTTCTAGCGTTTTTGGTAGCAAACCAACACTACAGCAGCAAACACTTGAACACCTTACGGTCTTCCTTAGCTTCAGTCTTTCGTGAACTGTACCATGACGAAATGCCTTTAGCTCTTCAACCAACTATTCAAGCTTTCTTCGCAGCAAAACGTAGATCAGAAGTAAGAATTCCTACGATCCAACAATTAGAAACATGGGACACAAACAGAATGACAGCTTTCATTCTTTCATCTTGGGCTGATTCCAATACTCTTACTTTAACTGATTTACAACTAAAAACAATTGCTTTACTGTGCTTAGCTACAATGGCTCGTCCAAGATCTGACATAGGCAGACTTCAATTCCGTGACACTATTTTCAAATATCAAGACTCATCAAATATGACAGTTTCTGGACTTACTCTACACTTCCGTGTTCCCAAAGAAGCTCAAGTCAAAACAACACAAATAGGAGTTTTACAGGATTCCCGTCTATGTCCAGTGACTACTCTGCATATTTTTATTCAAAAAACAGCCACCTTGAGAACAAACCTACCGGTGGACCATACTCTGTTCCTAGCTTATATTGAAAAACCAAACTTGGTGAGCTCCATTCGTCCCTCCACTCTGTCCAACTGGGTTAAACTACTGATGGAAAGATCTGGGGTCGACACCAATCACTTTAAAGCACATTCCATTAGAGCAGCATCAAGTACAAAAGCGGTATCAAAAGGCCACTCTATCGAGGCCGTCAAAGATCACGCAGGTTGGAGCCAAGATTCACGTACTTTTGAAACCTTCTATCACAAACCACCTAATCAAGAATCCTCAAGCACGGCGATCATCCATTCAATTTTTTCTGAAGCGGAAAACACTATCACATTAGGAGACGGAGTGGAGCCAACGGAGATTGATTTAGGAACGACAAACAATCTTAATGTTGGCGAAACGAAGTCGAAAAATGTGATAGATACCCACCCTTGGTATCGAAGATTTCTAGGAATCTAGTTTAGCATACAGTAGCGGACAAAACTGGTGCACAAAACTTTTTTTTAGCTTTTAACTACCATTACCTGCTCATGGTAATTGCAATAGTCATGAAACTGTACTAGAAGGAGGATATACTAGTCATTGTAATCTATGTATGTTCTAAGCATGACATTGTTAAAACTGAGCGATAAGCGTGCTTTGAATTTATAAAATCTTATATTTTCTAAAAACCGCAAAAGTGGCTAAAATCTTAGACTTTATATAATCATCTCATCTCTTGACATTATCGGATATTCTTCTTTGCATATGCTAATAATATGCGTGTATATCATTTTCAATAAAAGAACCCGGCTCTTTAACTACTCTTTTCCAAAGATCATCGACCCTTTTTGATCTAGTGTCGTATCATCATACCTTTGCCATCAATTGCCACCTGGCATGCTTAAGCGGACTTAGGCCGGGATTAGTGGCGGCTAAACTTGTAGCACAGAAGCGCTGTTATCAAATATTGAGTTTATGACATGCGTTGACTTGTGCCTTGTGTCATTGTCATACTGAAACGAGAGATTACGACGTTTTAGACTACTATACGCTAGGCTTTTGTGGTATGAAGTAAGCGAAATATATGTGTATATTTATGAGTTCATTATACCATCGTATACCTGACACACATATTCTGGTCCTCAATATCTAATACAGCCTTAAAACATAACAGAGCAGCCAGCATGCTTCATTGTTTGATCACCGTGAAAAAATCGCTCAGGTTGCTCGACTTGCTTTCAATATTAGTGTATACTGTCTGCATCCATAATGTTCATATTTGTTTCATTGCTAAAGATAGCAGACTTCCAGCCCTCTATAGTATACAATGGCTTGTTGTGATACCACATTCATCGCTTTTTCCGACTTATACAGCTGATGAAATTCTTCGATTCCTTACTTCCGGACTCAAAATCTAGCTTCCTACTGTGCCTTTAGACTGACAGTCTGCTAACACTGTATCTTAAGGTCCTCACAATGTGCTGAGCATCAGGAACTGTGTGTAGCGGACCTTGTCCAAGCTCTAGGTTGATGACTGAACTAATAACTTTTCAGGCTAATAGCGGAATACCTTCATGATCACAAGACATTAAGTTTCTTTCTTCCCTCTTTCTCCTGTTGATTGTCCATTTAGAGATCCTTGTTACTCTAGAAATATCTGCTGTCGTACGAACTAGGCGTGTTCGAGATCTCAGAGTTTCGTTTTTACAGTTGCTTATTTTCTTAAACATATAAGGCTAGTACTTTGTTATAGTGAATAGGGTAAAAACAAAAGGGGGGACTCAATGGGAAATACAAAATAAGTACAGTTTTATATATTTTTTAAGAGCTACTAAAATTTACTAATATGCTGTGAAATCTGAAAGCAAACGGGAGAGATATGGGGAAAATTGAAAGAAGGCTAGACAAGCACTACATTTTTGGCGAAAATTGAAATATGCAAAAAATCACTAAAAATGACCTTATGCCTGGGGGATGTCCGGCACAGTTCCGGTTTACATAACATAATGTATATTTTGGACTGTCTTTCAGATGGTATATGCCACAAAAGTCGCAGACATATGGCGGAGATACAATGTTGATTTTAATTTTTGTGCACCAGTTTTGTCCGCTACTGTAGCTTACACTCACCTTAATCCCTCCCAAAAAAAAAAAAAAAAAAAATTGAATAATAATGCTTTGGCAAGAAAGATATAGGGAAGAAAGGGAAAAATATATTTTTATTACAAATAAGGAAAATAAAGCGTGGCTCTGAGAGCATCTATCACATTTTTCGACTTCGTTTCGCCAACATTAAGATTTTATCTGTAACCAAATCTAGAATGAAACAAAGGTAAAAAAAAATTAAAAGATCTAAACACCGCTTTCATTTTTTTTTTGTTTTATTTATTTCACAAGTTTTTTTTTTTTTTTTTTTTTTTTTTTTTTTTTTTTTTTTTTTTTTTTTTTTTAAAGCAGCAGGTTGATTTCATCCAACTCTATTTCACCACCAAAAGCCCAAGCGATACTCTCTTCAGTTATATTTTCTTTTTTGATGAAGTCAGGAACAGGCAACGAGCATTTTCTTTGTATACGAGGAAGAAATTGGATGCTGTTATTTCCAGTTCTTTGCCTCTTTGCCTTGTCACTTGCTATCTGATCATCCAACAGCTTAAAAAATTCGGTACACTGAATATTAGATAATTAGTTGATTGCGCTTAAAAAGATATTAATTAAACTTACAGCAGGTGATCTGTACTTTGGTACGCGAACTTCAAAATAATCAACTGTTTTCTTGCACAAGACAGACATACAGTAGCGGACAAAACTGGTGCACAAAACTTAAAATTAACATTGTATCTCCGCCATATGTCTGCGACTTTTGTGGTATATACCATCTGAAAGACAGTCTAAAATATACATTACGTTATGTAAACCGGAACTGTGCCGGACATCCCTCAGGCATAAGGTCATTTTTAGTGATTTTTTGCATATTTCAATTTTCGCCAAAAATGTAGTGCTTGTCTAGCCTTCTTTCAATTTTCCCCAAATCTCTCCCGTTTGCTTTCAGATTTCACAGCAGATTAGTAAATTCTAGTAGCTCTTAAAAAATATATAAAACTGTACTTATTTTGTATTTCCCATTGAGCCCCCCCTTTTGTTTTTACCCTATTCACTATAACAAAGTACTAGCCTTATATGTTTAAGAAAATAAGCAACTGTAAAAACGAAACTCTGAGATCTCGAACACGCCTAGTTCGTACGACAGCAGATATTTCTAGAGTAACAAGGATCTCTAAATGGACAATCAACAGGAGAAAGAGGGAAGAAAGAAACTTAATGTCTTGTGATCATGAAGGTATTCCGCTATTAGCCTGAAAAGTTATTAGTTCAGTCATCAACCTAGAGCTTGGACAAGGTCCGCTACACACAGTTCCTGATGCTCAGCACATTTCGAGGACCTTAAGATACAGTATTAGCAGACTGTCAGTCTAAAGGCACAGTAGGAAGCTAGATTTTGAGTCTGGAAGTAAGGAATCGAAGAATTTCATCAGCTGTATAAGTCGGAAAAAGCGATGAATGTGGTATCACGACAAGCCATTGTATACTATAGAGGGCTGGAAGTCTTCTATCTTTAGCAATGAAACAAATATGAACATTATGGATGCAGACAGTATACACTAATATTGAAAGCAAGTCGAGCAACCTTAGCGATTTTTTCACGGTGATCAAACAATGAAGCATGCTGGCTGCTCTGTTATGTTTTAAGGCTGTATTAGATATTGAGGACCAGAATATGTGTGTCAGGTATACGATGGTATAATGAACTCATAAATATACACATATATTTCGCTTACTTCATACCACAAAAGCCTAGCGTATAGTAGTCTAAAACGTCGTAATCTCTCGTTTCAGTATGACAATGACACAAGGCACAAGTCAACGCATGTCACAAACTCAATATTTGATAACAGCGCTTCTGTGCTACAAGTTTAGCCGCCACTAATCCCGGCCTAAGTCCGCTTAAGCATGCCAGGTGGCAATTGATGGCAAAGGTATGATGATACGACACTAGATCAAAAAGGGTCGATGATCTTTGGAAAAGAATAGTTAAAGAGCCGGGTTCTTTTACTGAAAATGATATACACGCATATTATTAGCATATGCAAAGAAGAACATCCGATGATATCAAGAGATGAGATGATTATATAAATTCTAAGGTCTTAGCCACTTTTGCGGTTTTTAGAAAATATAAAATTTTATAAATTTAAAACACGCTCATCGCTCAGTTTTAACACTGTCATGCTTAGAACATACATAAATTACAATGACTAGTATATCCTCCTTCTAGTACAGTTTCATGACTATTGCAACTACCATGAGCAGGTAATGGTAGTTAAAAGCTGAAAAAAAGTTTTGTGCACCAGTTTTGTCCGCTACTGTACGTTCCTTTTCAGTAAAAGGAGCCATTCTATCTGGATTTTGCTCCAGAAGAATTTCCTCCACCTTATCGATTGTATCATTGTTGTACATGTCTTCTTCTTCAGACATGTATTGTTGTTGAAGCAAATACTCACAGTTTGGATAGCTTTCGTAAACGCCTTGATCCTTGTACTGCTCGTATATAGCCTTACGAGCTCTTGTTTTCTAAAAAAGCAAAGTTAGTTATGCAAGTACAATACTTTATGTAGTACTTACAGCACTTCTACGGGTGACTTTTGCTGCTTTTCGTTTTCTTATAAATTCTTCAACTGGATCTTCCTCTTCACCAGTGGATATTTCCGCCTTCTTTGTATAATATTGGCGCTCGAGGTACTTGCGCAAATCGCGGTTGTTGGTATTTTTATATGAATAATGGCTATTCACATAATCCTGCAGCAATTTAAATACTCTTTGATTCTCAGCAGACTTCAGAGGCTTTTCAAGAACATATTGAGATGATGGCGGCAGGTTGTTGTAGTGATTTCTCACAGCATCCTATATTTCAGAGAAAAGCGATTAGTATATTTGTTTAAAATTGAATTTTAATGTTCTTACTTTGACAGCAGTAGCAATTGTTGTAGAACAGCGTCTGATCATAACGGACATTGAATAATCACAACTAAAAGAAGTATATTAAAATTGATAAAAGACATTAATTTAAATCTTTATTAAATGAAATATATTCTTCTTCTTTTTATATAAAACTATCACAATTAGATTCATTCTATAAAGTAAACATGAACAATAAATAAGTCATGATCTTTACTATTCATCATTTCTGTAAATGAATAATAATGGATCAGGTACCTAGTCAACTTTGATCTGACTGGAGGCATTTCATATAAATAGATCTTTCCTCTCAATGAAGACGGGACAATTCTCCCAGATCAGTTAAAGAACAATAAGATCTATAAAAACAACGAATTAAAAATTTTCATAATCGATTCAGTGATCATTCTTCAATCAAACATGTCAATTATTGGGTCTACGCTCATAAGTACTCATTTACCCGCCAACTGATAGAAGAATATAAATAGTAGACTTTGTAATGATTTCTTTTTAACAATTAAGATTGTCTTAAATAAAGTTCAGTCTCAAAAAATATTCTTTGGTTTTATTGTTATTCCTTAATTGCTTTACCAGAACATAACAGTACATACGATTATAGTCAAATTATTTTAGTAAAAGGAATCAGATATGATCCTGAATAATATGTTGACATAACTTGGAATCATTTATAACATTATTCCCAACACAGATCAATAAAATACTTTGATTAGATTTTTACATTAAGCTTTATTCATATTAACTTCACATAGTCAAATAAGATGACATGGTTGTAATATAGTTTAGTGATAGTATGAGCATGTTGAATAAGGAATGACGATTACTTACCGGATCATCATTAGTCATGAAAACATTTATTCTGACTGAAATATGATTGTTAGCAATGATATCCAATCACGGAACTAAGGGTCTTTATATTCATCCATACTGCCTCCTTAAATAGTCCTATGTCCAGAGTTATCTGAAACCATCCCAATAGCATAATTGACAATACAAGCTAGGAACAGGCTAAACTAATAATTAGAAATAGTAATCATCTATTCTGTCAAGTTGATTATAAATCTATCGTAATTTTTTATTCGTATCATGTCTATAAATACTCTCACTTTTTATATGTAGAATTCATTTTAAATCTTAATCATAGTTGTCTTAAATTAATGAAGAGATACCAAGCTCTAACAGTATTTTTTTATCTTTGTTGCTTGTCATGTTTTGACATATCAATAAGATACAGTCTTATCCTTCTGGACTAAATCTTTACAAATGTGTTTGAATAAGAATAGATCCTGATAATTATCACTGCCCTAACCAGCCAAGTTTCACTTTCATCTCAACAATTGATTATTAACATCAGTCTATAAATTTTTTCTTATACATGTCAAATCACATCGGTCGTAACTATTTTTTGTCATCTAATCTCAGGTCTTGCTTAACTAATATAAATAGCCTTGAAATCTTCTTTAATAAAAGCATTCGACTTTAGAACTATTGTTCGGTCTCGTTAATTCTTCTTTATCTTATTTTAAATACTTAAAACATTTCATTGCTATATTATATTTTACCTAAAACTCCCCTTTCCTAAGCACAAAATAACACTGTTCATAAATCAAAGTCTACAATTCCATATACTCACAGTATTAATTGTTAATAACGCTTGATTGCTATACAATTATTATCTTTGGAGCACAACAATTATATTTCAACATGAAACAGCCTTTGATCTTTTTACATCCCTTTCCCTTTCTTACTTTGATATCTAACTAACTCTACTTTGTAGTATACAATCTAGCTGTATGATTAATTCTCAATATTGCGATCAATCAGTCTATCACAATTATCCATCATTATTCCTCTGCCGCTTTTATATATTCTGCCGTGTTTACTTTAATAACTTCCTTAATGTCGTATGGGATCACCAAAAAATTCTTGAATTAATAATTTGGCTGTATATTATATATAACACTTAGTGTGTTATCTCGTAAGAATAAAAAAGACTATAAAATTCAACGAGACTTAAAAAATTATATTTTTATTTAATATTATTGTATCTGGTATTTATATCATTTTCATGAAGATTCAATTAAATCCTTTTCAAGATACTTTAATTAATTATAGCTGTAGATCTAGCATGAATAAATTTTAGTATGAAGGCCTATTCCTGGTTATGCAAGTGGACTGTTTATAGTTATTTAGGTAGATCTATTTTTCATTTATGTCTCATTGCATCAGGAGCTATATTAAAACAACTTGTATTGAGTTAAAGGAGCAGAATTAGTTATGGCCGAATAATAAATAAAAGAATGTAATAAATCTTTGTAAAGCATTCACTACTCTGATTTCTTATAAATTGAATATGAATCATGTTTAAAGTATGTTGGGGTACGACACTTCGTGCTATGTACGATAAATAGCCCACATAATTTATACCGTACTACCTCGGACCCTAAACCACATTATTATATTCTAAGACGTAGTTTGTATTGAATGGGTTCTCTCTCTCGTCCTTAATCAATAAAGAGGTTCAAGAGACTCATTGAAAAAAAAAGTGGAATAGGCGTGTTATATTTCATTGATTGTTTGACTTACTTGTCAGTTTTATTAATCGAGAGATATAACACACCTATTCCACATATTCTACTTGGTATATTGTGCCATGATGTGTCAACGATTAACATTAATAAATTTGTGCTTTATACAGGCTTATGTGAAGTTTAATTTAGCTAGCAACATATTGTATAGATAATATTGAAGAATAGTGTTTGATCATAACGGATATTGAACAATCACAACTAAAGAAATGTATTAAAATTGATAAAAGACAATGATTTAAATCTTTATGAATAAAATTATCACTATTAGATTCATTCTATAGAGTAAACATGAACAATAAATAAGTCATAATCTTTACTATTCATCATTTCTCTAGATGAATAGTAATATATCATATACCCCAAGTTAGACTTTGATCTGACTGGTGTCATTTTCATGTAATTATCTTTCCTCTTGATGACTACGGGAAAAATTTCGCAGGTCAGTTAAAGAACACTAAGAGTTATAATAAGTAACGGATTAAAAATTTTAATAATCGATTCAGTGATCATTCTTCAATCAAACATGTCAATTATTGGGTCTACGCTCATAAGTACTCATTTACCCGCCAACTGATAGAAGAATATAAATAGTAGACTTTGTAATGATTTCATTTTAACAATGAAGATTGTCTTAAATAAAGATCAGTCTCAAGAAATATTCTTTTGGTTTTATATTACTATTTTGTTTTATTAGCTTGCAAAATATAACACAGCTTAAGATCTTAGATATCTCTTGAGTTTATATATATACTCTTTTTTTATTATTTGCTTTTGTCTTCAAGAATATCCTTAGGCTACTTGTTCAGATAAGCAGGTAGCTCAGGAACTTAATCCTTTAAACAAGTGCTCTGAAACTGCAAAGTACATTCTACTGATTTTGTTAGATATATCGGATTAAATAGTCTCATGCTTTTGCCCACCAGACGAATCGACTACAAATGTCATTTATTTGTAAATAGTAATATCACAAGTGCTATAAAAATTAATATCAACAAAAAAGTAGCAAGTGAGAACAGTCTGTAATCCTTTTTATCAAGACGAAGGTTTATACAATTATTAGAAGAAATGTTTGGATGTTTACCTTTTACTTTTCAAGCCAATTATAAATATGGCTAATTTGTTTGCACTATTTCAAAGAAAAAAAGAACAGTTGATATCACTATTTTTAATTTGCTGCGAGAAAAAAGACCTATCCTTTCAGCATGCTACTTTTAATTTATTATATCCAAGAGTGAAGAAGGTAAAAGCATAGCTATGGTAATATTTAGTACGAAAAGCTCTTATAAACAATATACATTCACTTCAAATTGTTCTTTGCTTTATGGTTGCTTATGAAAGAAATAAGAAAGAAACAAGCTGTTTTGTTTTGCTTTTGTTTACAAAGACAAAGCTACTAACAACATGCCAAAATTAAAGAAGCGTTTGCTGATTGAAAAAATTTATTTATTTGAATAACTCGAGTGATAGAACAAGTTGTTTGTGTTATATAAGCCTTTTTTTTTATTATTACATCAAGCCAATTATGTATAAAAAGTAGACTGCTCATAATAAAATTGGAACTGTGAATGAAAGTTAAACTTGAATAAACTGATTTGTATTTTCTGTGTAATTAGACCGTTGATAGACTCTAATAGAGACCAATTGTGCTTTTCAAGTAATAGGATATCCCAAAAAAGGGAAAGGCTACTATAAGCTTATAATAAGTAAATAGATATTATCAAAACATTCAAAATTTACATTTCATTTTACACGCTTAAAAATATAATTTAATATTTGATATATAAAAAAAAGGAAGCCCTTAGAACATAAAAAGCCCAGTCATTTCAGCCTCATGGATGTTTATATCACAGCATTTTATACCAATCTCAATTTATTTTTTCTTTAATTTGATTCGAAGATTATCCTTCCCTTTAAAGCACAAAGCATGCAGTATGTTATCAAAAGAGTATATGACTCATTTGTAATTTTGGGCTTACAAATGATTCTGGATTACTTTTTTAATTCTTCCTTCATCACTCGTCCTACGTCGTACAAAAGCGATCAACAGCCAAGCTAAAAGGGTGATCACCAAATCCACTAACAATATATATCTACAACTAATAAAAATCAAGACTAAGAGCAATATAGTCATTAAAAGTCATGGTTTAACACAAAAAAGAAGCACACGAAAGCTGATTTTTTGTATGTTTATTTTGCTTTTTTTATTTTTTTTTTTAATATTGCGCCCAGCCCTAAATCAGTTGTCTAAAAATAAATAATTTCTGCGCAAATCAAAAATAAGTTGTGTTACAAGTTTAACCTTTTATTCGAATTCTATCATCGCTTTCCTTCCTTTTCTTCTTCTTTACCTCTCTTTACTTATGTCTGAAAATATTATTGCCTCTCTTCAAATCGGAAGTAATACACCTGCTATACCCATTCAAGAATACAGAGCTCGCAAAGTAGCTCTTATCACAGGTGAGAATGATAAAGGCTGTAAATAAACTAAAGCTTACTTTTTTATAAAAAGGTGTTACTGGTCAAGATGGTTCTTATTTAGTTGAGTTCTTATTAGAAAAAGGATATGAAGTACACGGTATCATTCGTAGATCCTCCTCTTTTAATACAGGACGTATTGAACACATCTATCGCGATAGACATGAAACAGGTAAGCCTTTCTTTTTTATATTTTGTTCGAGACTTGGTTTACTTATTTCATGAAAAAGGCGTAAAGTTTTTCCTTCATCATGGTGATTTGACAGATTCCACTTGTCTTGTTCACATCATCTCCAAGATCCAGCCTACTGAAGTGTACAATCTCGCTGCTCAATCTCATGTCAAGGTTTCGTTTGACATGTCTGAATACACAGGTGATGTCGATGCTCTTGGTACACTTCGTTTATTGGATGCCATCCGTACCTGTGGTTTGGCTGACCGAGTCCGATTTTATCAAGCCTCGACCTCTGAGCTTTACGGTAAGGTCGTCGAGACGCCTCAAAAGGAGACTACACCCTTCTACCCTCGTTCTCCTTATGGTGTGGCCAAACTCTATGGTTACTGGATTACGGTCAACTACCGAGAATCTTACGACATGTATGCCTGTAACGGTATTCTGTTTAACCATGAATCACCCCGTCGTGGTCGTACCTTTGTCACTCGAAAGATCACTCGTGCTGTAGCTGATATTCACTTGGGTCGTCAAGAATGTCTTTATCTGGGTAACATTGACGCCAAACGTGATTGGGGACATGCTCGTGACTATGTGGAGGGTATGTGGCTCATGCTTCAGCAAGATAAGCCTCAAGATTTTGTCTTGGCTACCGGAGAGACACATACCGTAAGAAGTTTTGTCGAAAAGGCATTCAAAGTCACAGGTCGTACGATCGTCTGGGAAGGTGAAGGCGTCAATGAGGTCGGTAGAGATGCTGAATCAGGCAAGATTCGTGTTCGTATCGATCCTAAATATTTCCGTCCTGCTGAAGTCGATCTCCTGTTGGGTGATCCTACCAAGGCCAATACAGAATTGAATTGGAAACGTAAGGTGACCTTTGATGAGTTGGTCACTGAAATGGTTGTGGCTGATATTGAAGGAAGTTTGAGCTCTTCTACTTTGGTGTAAATAGAACCTTTTTGTAAAAAAAAAAAAAAAAAAAAAAAAATACATGTTCTTGTGAATAAAAAATAAAAAACGTATTTTTCGTAATTTGTCTTGCTGAGAAAAAAAAGGCATGAATTAATCGGGGATGTAAATTTGAAGTGTTTATTTTTTACTACGAAAAGAAAAAAAAAAAAAAGTCAATTTTTTTTGTAAAGTCGATCACTTTAATAAGAAATTAAAAGCATTCAGATTGCTTTGTATATAAAAAATGATGTAAATTAAGGAGAATCTTTAAGAAAAACCCTTGATTCCTTTCTTTAACCTATATTAGTTTCAACATTGACGACCTCATTGTACACTTTCCATATGATAAAATATACCCAGAACAATTTCAATACATGTGCGATCTAAAAAGGTCACTGGATGCAGAGGTAATGAAAACTTGTGCCAAACAATAGAATACTTAAATGAAACAATAGGGACACTGTGTTCTTGAAATGCCTTCGGGTACAGGGAAAACTGTTTCTTTATTATCTCTCATTGTCGCTTACCAAATGGTAAACCATAGATGCACACGCACATAAAAGTTCTTACCTGTTCTCTGTAGCAATATCCTGAAAAACACCGAAAGTTAGTTTATTGTTCACGTACAGTACCAGAGATTGACAAAGCATTGGGAGAATTGAAACGACTGATGGAGTATAGAAGAGATCAGGGCATCCAAGAAGAGTTCTTTGGTATCGGTCTTACGTCGCGTAAAAACTTGTGCTTGAACCCAGATGTCTCCAAAGAAAGAAAAGGTCGATCGGTGGATTCAAAATGTAGAAATTTAACAGCGAGTTGGGTGCGTGCAAAGGCTGTAAGAAGAAGACCAGAGCAAGAACAAGATGGAGATGCAATGGAAGTTGATCAATCACCAGTGCCTCTGTGTGATTTTTATGAGGTATTTTATCACAACACAATCTCAAAAATATATCTTTTAAATAAAATATACTGTAGCAACTGGAAGCTGCTAACTCCCCCAATCCCATACCCAATGGCATTTATACACTAGAAGATTTAAAAGCCTATGGGAGAAAGATGAGGTATTGTCCATACTACCTTGTGAGAAGAGCCGTAAGTGACTTGTGTTTATCAAACTACATCCATAGACTGACAGATGTATTGGTAGATACCTTTTGCTAACGTGATTATCTATTCTTATCACTATATGCTGGATCCCAAAGTGGCTGAACTTGTCTCTAGAGAATTATCAAAGGATAGCATTGTTGTATTTGATGAAGCACACAACATTGATAACGTTTGCATCGAGTCATTAAGTATTGATCTAACACGACCCATGTTAGATGCTAGTGCAAGAAGTATAACTGTTTTATCAGAAAAAATTGAAGAGTAAAAAAGAAAAATACTTGTTGCCTTTATGCATTGTCTACAGAGACTAAAACATTGTATGTATAGAATTAAAAATACAGATGCTGAGCGATTAAAGAATGAATATACAAAACTTGTCGAAGGTTTACGAGATGCAAACTCAGCAAGAGATGAAGACACATTTATGGCGAGTCCTATCTTACCTGATGATTTATTAAAGGAAGCTGTACCGGGCAATATCCGAAGAGCCGAACATTTTGTGGCCTTTTTAAGAAGATTTATTGAATACTTGAAGGTAATGAAGATGTAAACGTGCGCTGTTAATAACACCCGATCTAGACGCGTCTTCGTGTGATGCATGTCGTAGCAGAAACGCCCGCTTCGTTTTTACAACACTTGAAGGACGTGACGTACATTGAACGAAAGCCGCTCAGGTTTTGTGCAGAACGCTTGTCCAGCCTTGTTCGCACCTTGGAACTGACCGACCTTGAGCATTTTTCCAGCTTACAAAAAGTAGCTGCCTTTGCTACCTTGACCTCTACTTATGACAAGGGATTCTTGCTGATCCTCGAACCCTTTGAACATGAAACGGCAACCATACCAAATCCAGTCCTTCACTTTACGTAAGACGTTTGACAAAGAAAGTCTCGATGTGATCTAACCTTGACATAGATGTCTCGATGCCTCGATCGCCATCAAGCCCGTCTTTGATCGATTCAGTACGGTGGTCATCACCTCTGGCACCTTGTCACCTTTGGACATGTATCCCAAGATGCTCAACTTTGAAGCTGTCGTTCAGGAAAGTTACTCGATGACCTTGTCCCGTAACTGTTTTCTTCCGATGGTCATCACCCGTGGTTCGGATCAGGTCGCGGTGAGTTCCAAATTCGAGGTACGTAATGATCCTGCTGTGGTTCGTAACTTTGGACAGATCATGGTGGAGTTTGCCAAGATTGTACCTGATGGAGTGGTCTGCTTCTTTCCTAGTTATCTCTATATGGAATCGATCGTGTCCATGTGGAATGATATGGGTATCTTGAACGAGGCGTGGAAGTACAAGTTGATCTTTGTCGAGACACCGGATGCGGCTGAGACCAGTCTGGCCTTGGCGAATTATCGCAAGGCGTGTGATAATGGACGTGGTGCGATCTTGCTGTCTGTCGCACGTGGGAAGGTGTCGGAAGGAATCGATTTTGATCATAATTATGGACGTGCGGTCATCATGTTTGGTATACCGTATCAGTATACAGAGTCACGTATCTTGAAAGCAAGATTGGAGTATTTAAGAGATAATTTACATATTCGAGAAAATGATTTCTTGACGTTTGATGCCATGCGTCATGCTGCTCAGTGTGTCGGAAGAGTGTTGAGAGGTAAAACGGATTATGGACTGATGGTCTTTGCAGATAAGGTATGCTCTCTTTCTCCACCTTTGATTTTACTCACTCTTTTAAAAGCGTTTTGCAAGGGCAGATAAAAGAGCCAAATTACCAAAATGGATTAACCAATATGTGACAGATGCATCCACCAACTTGTCAACAGACATGTCGCTTGTCATTGCAAAGAAATTCTTGAGGACGATGGCACAACCTTATGAAGCTAGTCAAACAGGTGTCTCATTGTGGACAGTCAAAGATATAGAACGACACAAAAAATAAACAACTGCTTCAGTACATGTAATTTTATAAGAGAGAATGAACCAAATAAAAATAAGGATTAAATCATAAAAGTATCGTTTTTTATTTCAATTGAGATGAGTAAGGGGTGTGTTTTTTTTTGGTTTTTCATGATAATGATATGTACAATGTTTTTTTTTTTGTTTTTATGAATGGGCTTTTGAAAGGAGTGTGTTTAAAAGTCAGCATCCAAAGTGAATGTCTTTTCAACAGGTGTCTTGTTCATGACACCAGCACGTTGATAATCAGAAACACGCTTTTCAAAAAAGTTGGTCTTGCCTTGAAGGGAGATCATGTCCATAAAGTCGAATGGGTTAGTAGCATTGTAAATCTTGTCGAATCCAAGAGCGACCATGAGACGATCAGCGACGAATTCAATATATTGACACATCAAGGTAGCGTTCATACCGATCAATGCAACAGGCAGAGCATCCGACAGGAATTCTTGTTCGATACCGACTGCTTCTACAATAATGTCCTTGACGCGTTGTTGACTGGGTTGTTTACGGATGTGGGTGAACAAGAGACAGGCAAAGTCGGTGTGAAGGCCTTCATCACGACAGATCAATTCATTACTAAAGGTCAAACCGGGCATCAAACCACGTTTCTTTAACCAAAAGATGGAGGCGAATGAACCAGAAAAGAAGATGCCTTCGACAGCGGCAAAGGCGACCAGACGTTCAGCAAAGGATTCGTTGGATGAGATCCATTTGAAGGCCCAATCTGCCTTACGTTTAATACAGGGAACTAGAGTAGAGAGATGAGCAACGGGGATAGATTGCGAACTGTGTTGTACTTACTGGTATCGATAGCAGAAAAGAGCATTTCCTTTTCTTGGTTATCTTTAATATAGGTATCAATCAAGAGACTGTAAGTTTCAGCATGAATATTTTCAATCATGATCTGGAAACCATAAAAACATTTGGCTTCGGGAATCTTGACTTCATCACAAAAGTTTTGTACCAAGTTCTCATTCACAATACCATCTGAGCCAGCAAAGAAGGCCAAGACACGAGAGATAAAGAAACGCTCGTTTTCAGACATTTTGTTTTCCCAGTCATGCTGATCCTTGCTCAAGTCAATCTCTTCTGCGGTCCAAAAGGAAGCTTCTGCCTTTTTATAGAATTGCCAAATCTAAATCATGTGGGGTTAGTTGAATCGATATCGAACAGGTCCTTGCTTACCTCGTGGTATTTAATAGGGAATAAACAGAAACGTCTCGTGTTTTCACGAAGGATCTCTTCTTGTTCATCATCCACATTCTTCTTTAAAGATAATTCTTGAAGTTTGTTGGTAGCAGATTCGATAGACATGATAGAAAGGGTGATAATAATAAAAAAAAAAGAATGAGAAAAATTCGTGTGATTTTATAGTTTTCTGAAGCGTGACTGAAGTCGCGTTGGAATTATAAATTTTTTACGCGTTTTGCAAAAAAAACACGAACGGGTCGGCCGATCTCCGTCTGAATACACAAAAAATTTATCCGTAAAAAAGAAAAGAACATGAGAGGATCCTGACAATAAGATAGATCAGGGATTGATAGTGAATCGAGAAGGGAAGGATGTCATGAAGAAAGTGGTGAGCTTTTTTTCGATGGATATATCGGTTGGATGAATATGATTGGCGGAGGATGTCCAGGAGCCACGGAATGTTTTTCAGAAACTAAACATTTCTTACTGTCATGGATTGAGTTGAATCAAGAAAGCAGAACTTGATGGATCATGATTCAATCACCAAAAGACAATGATCGAAAGAAGGGTCGTGTTTAAAATAAAATCCGATGGTTTCTATGGTAACCACTGCATTTGTCATAAATTTGTCATCCGATGAAACTCTAAAGAAAGGGAGAAAAATGATCAACCAGTCTCTGTATTTCATCCACCATCATTTAAGGAGATGGAAAAAAAAAAAAAGGAAATTTCTAAAAGAATGGTTTCATTCTAATTCATAGGTTGAATGACACTTTTTTAAAAACCCTCTCCCCTTCTTCCTGTTTCATTATAAAAAGAGACGATTTACCATTCTATAACATGTGGAAGAAGAAAGAGCACTGATTTTAAAAATAAATAAATTCATTGTTTGACCATCATCGTTACCCGAAAATCCATCCTCCTTTCATAGGATCCTGTCTCTACGCGTTTGATTGGTATGACTCTTGTTTTACTAAATAAAGTAATTTTTGATGCTGCTCTTCTCCGTTTTCCTGCTTTAAAAGCCATGATGAAACCTCTCACTTTTTTTTTTTTTCTTCTTTTGTCAATCCTTTTTTTATACATGTTTTAATAAACCGCATTAGAAGAAATATCATTTATAAAATGAATAAAGAAAGCAATGAATCCATATTAGGTAAACTCACTTCTCTCTTTTTCTCTTCCTTTTGTGTGTGTGTGTGTGGGTGATGTAAAGATAACAAAACTAAAGCAAACAACCAATTTATGGTTAACAAGACTTTATACACTTGACAACCCATACCCTCTTGCCTTGTACAACCACCGAAAAATCAAGATCACTGCCTCCACTGGAAGAGTTCATCCACAGTCTATCCGAACGAACCAAGCTATCGTCTCCCATCCTGCTCTTATCACTCCTCTATTTATTACGACTCAAGACAAAGTTACCAGCGACAGCCAAGGGAGCTCATGACACACCCTACCGACTCTTTCTGGCCTCGATCCTGACCAGTTCCAAATACCTCTCTGATCAACACAGCCTGACCAGTCGTCGGTTGAGTGAGATGACGGTCTATAGCGCAAAAGAGATCAACAGTATGGAACGTAGCTTTTTGAGTTTATTACGTTATGATCTTTGGGTGACGACAGATCATTTGGGAGAAGTCTTGATGAAAATAAAAAAAAACCAGATTAAAATAGAAAGTCAGGAGGCTGTCTCTAAAGACCCCATCTGTTTGTCCCGATCATTTTCCCTTTGTTTTCCAACCGCAGGGCAAAAACAAATCTGCAATCCCCCTCTGCCTTCAGCCTCCCCCTGAGCCTTAATTTTTTCGCCGTCCCCCCTTTTTTTTTCTCTTTGACCGGCACTCTGGCCCGGGGAGGAGGAGAAACAAAGTGAGAGGCAGGCGAGGGGTGGGGGGGAAGATGTGGGGAGCCCCCCAACCTTCCTCATTCTTCTCTTTTTCTTTCCCACACAGAAACCAATGTCTACCGATAAAAGTCAAGAGGTATAAAAGATATAAAAAAATGCCAGACTAACCTGCTGGTGCTAGCTTCGTCAAGCGATCGAACAACTCGCCAACAGTCTTTACCGTTTTGCCGACCGGTTGACAGAAAAACCAACAGAGACCAAGAAGAAGAAGGTCGAAAAAGATCCTAATGCGCCCAAACGTAACCTGTCCAGTTATATGCTCTACACACAAGCTGTACGTCCTAAAGTGGTGGCTGAACATCCCGATATGAAAGCTATCGAGATTGCTAAATTCGTAGGAGAGATGTGGAATAAGTTGTCTGAAAAAGAAAAGATGGTAAGTGACTCATCCCTACGCGTCTCTGTGCTCATTTTATTTAGCCTTATGTGAAGCAAGCTCAAAAGGAAAAGGTTCGATTTGAAAAAGAAAATGCTTCTTACAAGGACTCTTTGGTCTCTGGTGAATCATCCACTCTGAATAAGCGTAAGGAACCTGAAGAAAAAGAAGAAGAAAAGAAGATGAAGAAGGTCAAGAAGGAAAAGAAGTCGAGTGATAAGAAATCAAAAAAGAACAATTTTTAAATTTTTTGTAAAGTCTACAATAAATCTATTCCTTTTTTTCATCCTGTACACCTTCCCCCCCCCCCTTTTTCTTTTTTTTTTTCCTCTTCACTGGATGACTCCCTAAAAGCAGTCAAGAACGCGTGATTTTTTTTCTCTTTTCTCTTTCTCTCTCTTAACTCAGCATGTCAACCAAATTTAATTTAGAAATATTAAAAGAGACACAAGAAGACAGTAAAGAATTACTCGACTTATTAAAAGATTCAGACATTAACAAAGAAGTTTTAAAGCGTCTTTATTCAAGTGTCAAAAGTATAATCACCACTTTATAAAATCTCCACTCACTTTTTCTCTCCGCCCCTCTTCTTTAGACAAAAAAGAATCTTTATTTGGAGAAAAGGAATATTGGACGATCCAAGAGATAGGAAGCACTGGACGCTATCCAAAAAGAAAAGCACAAGAGATTCAAAAACAAGTAGAGACGATCAACTTGGCTACCTTTGCCTATCACTTCATCCTCGGTCAAGGTCTCGAGGAAGCCTTGGACGCTTTCTTTGTCTCAATCTTACCTTTTGGTTGCAAGATAATCAAGAGAGATGTCCAGCTTTATTTCAAGTTGCGTTTAGAATTATTTTTAAATGAATCGATCGAAAGATTAAAAGAGGATGCGAGTTATGACCTCTTGCAACTCTTGAATGATCATTTTCCTTTGGATCTTTCGAGTTATGGACCTCATCTATCAGAGGATGATGATAATGTGATGATTGTGATCGAATCAGCCACGATACGTAAAAAGGTGAGCCTTGTGAAAGGAAGGAAGAGGATGCTTATTTTTATTAGATCAAAGGGGACTTGAAGAGGATCGTATCAGAGCATGTACCACAACCAAGACCACTGACAGACGAGCTACTGGCTTACATTAGAGAAAGAATAGTAAAATATGAGAGGAAAGAGAAAGATGAAACAAAAAACAAACCTTGTGTTTATAGGAAAGACTTGAACATCCAGAAAAGTTTCAAGAAAAGTAAAAAGATAAAAAAAAAAAAAAAAAGAAAAGGATAAGAATAGATTTCTTTATAGTAAAACACCCTTGTCATTCATGGACGAATTGCCTGGTGCACGCGTACTGATTGAAGCAGACTTTGAAGAACCTTGGGAGCCCACCTGTCCTCCTGACACTGAAAGACGTCAAACAAGAGCGATTCGAATGACGCATGCGAACAACATCAGTCTGAATGAACCGACCGAGTTAAATTTGAGAAAAGAACGTGAGAATTGGACGGCAGAAGAAGAAGAGGCATTGGAAGAGGGCCTGAGAGAGGTCAAGGGTCCTTTTTGGGTCACGATCAAAGAACATGTTCATCCCAAACTGGTCTCTCGAACCAACGTTCAGATCAAAGACAAGGCTCACGGAGAGATGAAGAAGAGAAAGAGAGAAGGATTGGAGTTGGGACCATTTGCGTATGTGAAAAGGAGAAGGGCCACAACAAAGTCATCTTATTTTTAAATAAAGCAGTCTCATCCCCTGAATTTCCATTGTTTAAAATATCTTGATTTACTCTACAAAGCTTTCTCTCTATCCATCTCATCTTTTTTCTTAAGCTTCATTTTTCTCTCTCTCTTAAAAACAACTTTTATCATTCAGTTGAGAGAAGGGGAAAAAAAAAAAAGGTGGGATAATGAATGAAATCAGTGAATAGTTGAAAGTCTAAACTTACAGTGTGATTTACATTCACATTGGATTTCTTTTTAACAACTCAATTAAAAATTTTATCCCTTTTTTTTTTAAAAAGAAGCACAGACTGAGTTTGCCATATGATGCCATCCTTTAGAAAATGAGAAATGAACGATTACGCAATTCAAATCATTTTTTCGGTTATCCTTTGTGTAATGTGAAATCGAAAGAGATAAAAGCTTCCAACTCGATTTCTTTCTCTTCTTGTCATCATGAAGCACATCCTCTTTCTGTTCACGCTCACTTTGATCTCCCTGAGTCAAGCAGAGAAACCGAACATAGTCTTTATCTTTACTGATGATCAAGACTATCAACTCAATTCACTGGATTATATGCCAAATGTTCAAAAACACTTGGTAGAAAAAGGTACGACGTTTAGAAATCACTATGCTACCGTCTCTCTTTGTTGTCCGAGTCGTGTCAGCTTGTTGAGAGGACAATATGCTCACAACACAAAGTAAGCTTTATTCTTTTTACACATGATTCTATGCTGATTTTTAAAAAGTATTACGGATGTATCACCTCCTTATGGTGGATACAATCGATTTAATTCACTTAAATTGGGTGAAGATTATTTACCGATTTGGTTACAAAAAGTAAAAAAAAGAAAAAAAAAAAAATGATTGTATCTTATTTTATTTAGGCTGGTTATCATACGAATTATATTGGTAAACTGATGAATCAATACTCGGTCAATAATTATAATCATCCGATTCCAAAGGGGTAAAGTGAATCGAGGGGAGACATGAAGAGACTAATGATCCCACTAGGTTTGATTACCAAGATCAACTCGTGGACCCTTATACCTACATCTATAACACAGCCGTCTTCTCAAAGGATGGACAAGACCCTGTCTACTACCCGAACCACTACCAAACAGACGTGATTCATGCCAAGGCCAAAGCGGCACTCAAAAGATTAGAAAACACGACCGATCCGTTCTTCTTGTGGGGTAAGCCGAGAAAGAAAAAGAGATGGCGAATAACGTGATGTATAGTGGCCCCCATGGCACCTCATGCACAATTCACGATTCATGACAATGGTTCTCTCTCCACCGGCCCAGCCGTGCCGGCCGCTCGACATGCTCACCTCTTTCAAGACGTGAAAAGTAAGTAGGATGTCAGACCCCCCCACTTTTTCAATCTCTCTCTGACCCATCTCTAGTTCCTCGTCATCCACACTTTAATCCCAAGCGACAGTCGAAAACGGCCTCGTTTTGGAAACACCTGGACCGGTTGAGCGCAGAAGAAGTGGACGGTCTGGATGAGGCCTACAGGAATCGACTGAGAGCGTTACAGGCGGTGGATGAGATGGTGGGCACACTGATGGAAGAGTTGGAAAGACAGGGTCGGCTGGAGAATACGTTTGTGGTTTACAGTGCAGACAATGGCTATCATCTCGGTCAGCATCGTTCCTTTCCCGGCAAGACCTCCAATCTGGAGGAAGACATCAAGTAAGTGCTTCCAATTCACCCCGTTCAGAGACTGATGTCGTCTAGTGTGCCCTTGATCGTCCGAGGTCCGGGGGTGCGAGAAGGAAAGAAGAGTGATCGGGTGAGTGCTCATCATGATTTGGCACCCACCTTTCTTGCTCTCGCCGGCGCACCGATTCCTCGCTGGGTCGATGGCGGTGTGATGCCCCTGACACACTCCCTGGCCCATCATCCTCAACCGGTCTCCAAAGAAAGCTTTGCGGTCGAATACTGGACGCCACATGCACTGGACGAGATCTTCACGAGACCTCAGCCGGTGCCTGGTCCGAATGTTTACAAGACGGTACGTGTGATTGCGGAAGATTATGATTGTAAGTTTCTTTTAAAAAAAAAAAAAAAGACTGATGGCATGATGAGATATGTATACGGTGTGGTGTACGGGAGAACATGAACTGTATGATTTGAAAACGGACCCATTTGAGATGAACAATCTCTATGCTTCATCCGATGCCAAATTGGTCTCTCGTCTGGATGCTCTCTTGGTCGTCCTCAAGTCCTGTCGGGCCCACACCTGTCGCGATCCTTGGCGGACCTTACATCCAGGGGACGCACGTGTCCAGACCCTGAAGGACGCGTTAAGGGCAGAGTACGATGGACACTATGAGCAATTGAAACCGATGCGATTCGAAGCCTGTCTGCCTTACTATGATCCTCTGAACGAGGTGCCTCAGATCGGTCATCACTTTGTGACCCACCAGACCTGTTCTGGCCCAGACCGTCGGTCTCAAGTCGTCTTGCAGAAAAAGTCCAGTCTGCCAGGGACCTACCATGCCCTGTTTAAGCTCGTGCCTGCGTCCCCCTCGACCGTGGGGCACAAAGTACCCGAGGAGGATGCGTTGGCACCTGTGGCGGTACCGAGGGAACTCATCCAGACCCCCGTGGACTGGTCCGAGTATGGTTTTTATGGGTTTGGCAACTGATCAATAAATATTTACACAACTTTTATTTTGAACATAAAACATAATGAAGGATATCACGCGTCGTCAGCATACCCACCAAGCCGACGTCGATCGTCAGCGTAGACTTGTCTACTTCTTCTTCGTCTTCCTGATGACTGCATTGGTGACAAAGATAACCAAAGAATTTCTTGAGACGGCAAGAGAGTGAACGCTCATGGGTCACCAGGATCGGCTTGACCTCTTTGGATTGTTCCATCTCTTGCTCGGTTCGATAGACCAGGATCACTTGTTCTTCTTGTTTCCTAATCAATCCCAGGTCAGTCTCGACCCCTCCCCTTTCCGATCCTCTTCAGGGCTTACCTTTCTGACAAGAGTGTCATGAGCTGACTGATGTAAATCGAAGAGTGCACCTTGAGACACGGCTCCAGTTCGAGTTCTCCCGCAGGTTTTGAAAAATTCTCTTCTTTGGATAGGTTCTAAAGAACAAGTGAATCAGTCCCCATCGTTCCTTCTTTTCTTTCAAAGCTTACGCTGAGAGTCAGGACACCGATGACGCTGTCTTCATCGATCAGGGATCCTTTGGATTCATAGACCAAGATGTGAGTATACTTGTGGCTGATATAAGAAGAAATCAAGGTAGGGTTCAAGAGGGTATCGGAGGGTATGAAGAGGAGATGGCTCATGGAACTCAGGAGCTCACTGACCTTTCTCTCTTGCATCTGCAGCACATTTTGTGCCATCACAGAGACCTGATGATTCAGACAGCCTTGCTTGTTCTTGGTCATGTCATGAAGTTGAATCAACGCACCGAGTTCTAATCAATGTGAGATAGCGTCCAAGAAGATCAAGAACGTACCTGACTCGGTATAAGAAAAGCCTTCGTGTGCGCCCAACATCCAATCGAGAAATTTAGAAATCGGCCAGGCCACGATGAACCAGAGTCCAATCAGCAGACGGACAGGAAAGGCAAAGAGGGAACCGATCGCCAGGCCGTGTTTGGAAAAGACAGCCTGTGGGATGATTTCCGAAAATAGCACGAGCAGCACGGTGGACACGATGACCGAGATGAAGCCTACAAGAGATCAGAAGAGAGACGATCGACAGTGTCTGTTACCTTTGCAAAAGATGCCATCAAACAAGATCGGCAACGTCTCGTTCAGCACTGTGTTGGTCAGCAGAAGGGTGGTGAGCAAGATGTGGCCGTTTTGACGGATCGGCAGGATACGTGTTGCATAATACTGCTGTTTTCTTGTGCCGGCAAGTTGAAGGATCTTGAGATTGGTGACATCCAGTGACATCTAGAAAGAAAGGGTTATCATCTCTTGTCTATCGCCCCTTTTTTTTTTTTGCTTACTAAACCCAGAGTTAAACCTATAAGAAAAGAAAAATGTGAATAAAGACAAAGAGAGGATAGGATGATGTACCTGCGATGATGCCACTCAATATAACAAGACATATGATGGCCACAATCTGACTCCAAAATTCGGCTGATCCAACCTGTACTTGTTTTGACTCTTCTTCTACAATTGCAAATACTGGAAGAAAGAAAAACACGATGAAAAGAAACATCAAAGAGAAAAAAAAAAAAAAAAGAGAGAAAGAGAAAAGGATAAGGGATGAAGTGACGAATAATAAAAGTATTATTTTTTATACAAGGAAAACGGAATAGATGTCGGCTCAATCTCTCTTTTTTTATTTATTTATTACTACTCTTCTCCTTTATAAAATATGATATTTAAAATGTACGTTTGTCACTTTTATTAAAGGGTGAGTATTAAGGGGGGGGGGAAGAGAAAAAAGATTTATTTTAATAGTAACGGGTAATGTTAAAAAGTTTGCCGGTTTGATTTTATTCTCCAAAATGAACAGTAATAATTCAAGAATTATCAATTTGGATGATTTAATAATTTTCCTTGGGTATCTTTCAATATATTTTGTATTAATTTTCCGAATTTCAGTCTCTTCTTTTCTTCTTCAACTACGACAAATTAGCTACTGAAAAAGGAAAGATAAAAACTTACAATGATTGCACTGTTCATCTTGAGTGACATACATTGAGAACAGACTACAGAGCTCAGATAATATCTTCTTGTCCTGTTCACGATTGATTTTAGACCAGAGATGATTATAAAATTGTTGTGTTAACAATTCTAAATATTGACTATGCAAACGATCATCAGCCCCTATGAACCATGTGCCACTGACTTACTATAAACGATCTTCTTCACTGGATTGAAAGAAATGATGATATAAATTGAACTCATCCGTGCACATATTCATCATATAAGCACATTCACTTTTAGCCATGGATACCAAAGCAGTCGTGTCCGATTGTAATTTACGCGTGATGATGGGCACAAGTAAATAATGTCTGGTCTGAAAATAAGTATAGAGAATATCATCATAAAGTGATTGGTATTCTTCATGTTCTTTGTATCGTTTCTCAATTTGATGAATCAGTGATTTCATTGTGGGCGCCATCGATTTGAATTTCACAAAACAGAGCGTTGTTTGTTTACCGATACTTACTGAAGGATCCTATCAGACAGTTGAGCTCTCTCTCTCTATTTTTTTAAGACACTATTCATCTCACTTTGAGTTGTTTGTAGATATCTTGACCCAAGTTCTTTAGAGTCGAGACAGCATACATCTTGATCAGTGTCATTCCTCTTGTCATGTATTGTCTAAAGCGTATTAAATAAAGCTCTGCATCTCTGTAGTGAGCCTGTAGATAAAAATAAATAAACATCACACATCACCTGTCTATCTTACATGCTCATTCATATAGGCAATGCATTGATCCAATTGGTTTAGTACGGGTATAAACTCTGGATCTAAACATACATTCTCCTTGGAGGAGTTCAACAACCTGGCCACATTTTCTAGTGGATTAAAATAGCTCAGTCGATCTGCCAATCCATCTGCGAGCCGTGTCAACTGCAGTTGACGTTTCAAGATGGGCTCTGCCTGGACCATCCTCGTCTTCTCTAGCACCCATCCATAATCTTCTTCTACCTTCTTCAGGACCTCTTTTGTTTCGTCAAGACAGTCCAGAAATTGATCACAGGCATCTCGGTAGCGAACGACCTTTTGAAGATGATCGCGATAGACGTCGCCTTGATCCATCTCTTGTTCAAGTACAGCAAACCAGTCGTGAAATGACTGCAAGGTCTCGATCGTGCCTTTTGTGGGCTGTGGGGTAGATAAAAGGTCAGCGGTGGACAGGTTCCGTTTCAGTGGGGGTGTGTGAATGGGTGAATGGGTCCATTTGTTGACATACTTTACAGGATGAGTTACAAACATCATACAATAGACTGTGTGTTACCCAAGAAGAAGGAAGTGGTAAGTCTATACAGGCCTCTTGAAGGTCATGAACCGTTTGTTTTTGAACGTCTGACAGCTGTGTTTTTCTTCCCAACTTTCTAAAGATAGCATGGCTGCAAAAAAGAAGGAAAAAAAAAATTAAATTTGTTTTTTTTTTTTTTTTGGTCTGTCGGCTGCATTTTAATATGAACTCTCTTTTGAATCCATGTTAATTTTAGACTTGGAATAGAGAATAGATATTCCCCCTCCCCCCTCCCCCCCCCCCCCTCGCATACTAGTTTTGATTGAAATGAAGAATAAATATAAAAGAAGAATAGCTCATTCTTTTTATTTTCCGTCTTGTTTAACCATTCATCCAAAAATGCACGTTTTAGCCATCCTTTTCTTTTTATATACAGTTTCTGCTGCTACTTTAGAATCAAGAGCCGAAACAGGTGAAGCCTTATTACTCTATGGTTATAATCCACCTCGCGTCAATCCTGACTATTGTAAAGGATTTCAAATTGACTATCCTACTGCACCCGGCCTTGTCTTTGAAGCCAATTCACTTCAACAGTTGCACTGGACCATTGATGAGAATCTCTCTTACAAGCCTGATATCATCACTCGTATTCGTATCCTGAACTCTACTCAGCACAATCAATATGTCATTGGTGAAAACATTGGTAAGTGTCCGTATTGAAATGAACAAGTTCTCATGTCCCCCATCTTTTAGAACTCTATTCGAATGGTAACCAAGGATCTGCTAGTTTCCCACTGGGTGTTCAGGACGTCACTGGCTATTATCATTATCGTATCATGGTCAATTACGTGGGCACAAAAGTTCACTGTGTTTATGAATCCGTTCCATTCATGATCGTACAAAGTCCTTACCAGAAATACAGGGCTGCTGGTCCTCCTCGTCCTGATACTGACAAAGGTGTCATCTATACTGAGTTACCTGCTCGACTTTATGTACCACGTCAATAATGACTTCTTTTTCTAAAAATAAAAACACACAAGTTTTTCTTGTGCATCCATTTATTTTACTCTTCTTTTATTGTTTCAATAATGAATTTTAAAGATTTACAATATTCCATTGGTAAACTCAAGTCTGATGTTCAGTCTCAATTAGCAAGAAATAACCCAATGCAAAAGCAAGATACAAAGAGTTTATCACTCTGGATATTTGAAGAACGAAATGACCTGGCCTCCATGAGAACCTTGGCTTATCAACGTTTAGAAACAAATAAAGCGCTTAAACAGTGGGTGACTGAGCCTACACCAGGAATAAATATGCAAGACTTGGAGGTAAGCGGAAAAGGAAAAAGAGGTGTTTATGAACTGATCATGAAACAAAAGGATATTGTGGGAGATAAATTGGTTCGGTTGTTTGATAAACAAGTGGAAATTGAACAGGAATTTGCACGTAAGAAAAGTGAGTGAACAGCGTGTGATAGAAACTGATTTTGATCTCAGGCAAGTATCAACACTACCGTCAAGCGATCAAATCGATTCGGGAAAGAGAAGATCGCCTGTCGGACGTTCGAGAAAAGAAACGGTCTCTTCAGTCGCGCATCACCAATCTTGCCAAGACCAACACACGATCACCCAAACTTGCCGAATTTCAAAAAGAACTCAAGTCACTCGAGCAAGACACGCACGAGAGCGAGCTGGATCTGGCAAACTTTAAACGATTTGCACTCAAGGAAGCCTTTTATCTTCGGCTGAATGCGATGAATGCCTATGCGGAAAAGACAGCTCTGCTCGCAGGCTTTGGGAAATATCTTGTGGATTTGATCGAGGTGGACGCGCAAGAGTATGAAAAGGGGCCTCAGGCAGCGATCATTGTGGCTGATGCACTGAATGCCTTGGATTACTGGAAACCGGCTGCTGAGGACGAGCGACCGACGTATGCGGATCGTCATGCGTTCAAGGGAAAGACACCCGAGGCGCCCCATACGCCTTCGTTGGAGCCCTCGGCACCGGTTGAGAAACCGGTTGGGTCGGCTGAATCCTCCAGTGCTTTGGCTCCCCAACTGCCCCCGCGCAACCCTGCTGGTTACAGTCCACACGAGGTTCAGCAAGTGACGGGTGACCTAAAGACAAAAGAAGAAAGCGAGATTGATCTGTCGCGCATGGATCTCTACGATGCGCCTCCACCCGCTTATGAACCACCCGCGTCTTCTCCACTCAATGCGGATCATGCTCCTTCCTTTTATTCCCCCTATCAAGCACACGCCACACCCCCTCTTCCTCCTCACCACCTACCGTCTCAAGCCCGTCCCTACCCACCGTCTGAAGCTCGTCCCTACCAACCGTCGCCCTACCCAACCCACTCTGCACCTCACCCATCGTATCATCCCACTCCATCCTCTCCTTATCCTCCTACGCCCTATCAAACCCACAGCTCACCACGTCCGGCCCACCTCCAAGCCTCCTCCTCCTTTGCCGAATCACCTCACCAAGCCTCCTACGGCGAGCTCGATGTAGACTACCACCGACTTTACCAGCAGCAGGCAACACACCCATCCCACGAACACAGACCCTATGAAGAGTTTCAGCAGAGATACAATCGGGTGGACGCAGGTGGGTTCCGGGTCCCACCTCCCTTGACTGCAGAAGAAGAAAAAGAAAGGTTGGCGAGACACTATGCAGAGACAGAAAAGACAGAAGAAGAGAAATAAAGAATTTTATTGAATGCTAATATGTGTGTTTTTGGGGGGTATAAGATGGTATTTACAGTCAATGAAGATTGACGACGACATGCATCCATTCATGATGCTTTGTAGCAAAATGTAAATTGATCCATTTATAGACAAGTGCCCCGTGAATTCGTACCAGCAAACGTTCAGAGCACATGGGACAAGGACGATAAGAGTATTTCTTTTGAATCATGAAGAGTTGAAATGCATAAGAAGAGAAAGAGAAAAAGAAAGATGTCTGGTTTATAAAACTTTGTGAATTGTTTGTGTTTCCCCTCCATTTTTTTTTTTACGAAAAAAGTATGAAATTCACCTGATATTTGTTTATTATCGTGTAACAAATGCACTGACCTTGCTCTCCAACACCCATTCTTGTTTCATCTCAATTTGTAACACGCTAAAAGAGTATAAACAGAAAAAAAAAAGTTGGTTTATTAATTTGTGTTTCAAAAATTAGAGTTCTCTTTGAGCTTGTCTGTGTTGTTCTCTCTGTTCACGAGCTTCGTTCTTTCTGTCAATAATCTCTTGGTCTGCAGCTTCTAGCTCACGATCGATACGATGTCCTCTTGATTCAGCATTAGTTACGCCATGTTTTCTTTCGTTAGCGATTTGTTGGTCTTTGTAATCATCGTACATTTGGTTGTGGCCCTTTTGTTTTTCGTATGCACGTCCTGCTCCTAAAGCAGCTTCAGCATGAGAAATCTTGGGTACATTCTTTTTATCAGCCATTTTGTTTTATTTGAATAATAATAATAAAAAGTGGATAGTTTATTTATATGTTTCAAGAGAAAAAAAGCTGACTTCATGATTAAATCATTTTGAATTCATCAAATAATGATTCTTGATACTCTGTTTTGTATCTCAACAAAATCGTCCTGATCTCTTTGGATGGATTCAATCCTAATGCATAGGCTCGTTCTAGGAAAGGAAAAACGTCATTTTTTTTTTTTACACTGCTCGTATTGATGTCATACTTACCCCAGCGTTCTATTCTTTTTATGCCGACACATGGACCAAATTTATAGTCCAAGTCAAAGGTTCTCAACAGTCTATCTGTTTCATTTAAACTCGCCCAGTGGACTACACATGCACACACAAGTTTGTATTAGATTTCTCTTTTTTTTTAATCCTACAACATGAAAAAAAAAAAAAAAAAAAAAAAAAGATGGAAAAGCTTACTATCAACCGAGTTATTTCTTCCTATTTGTAAAGTAAAATCATCCAACTTTTCTTTACGCTTTCTTTTTGGTTTCAATATAGTAAAAGGCAACATGTCTGTCATGAAATTGTTTAAAAGAAAAAAAAAAATAAATAAAAAAAAGAGCTTTAAAAACTTTTTTTTTTTTTGATAAATAATGTCTCTGAAAAGCAACATTTTATATACAAAAGAGAAAGAGGGGTTATTTATTAACATTTGATATACACACACACACATAAACACTTGCAACAAAATCATTTTTCTACTCGATCATGCTCAAGCAAAATCATGAGAATGGTCCAAATATTTTTCAAAATGCTTATGTGTATTGGCTGATTTATGAAGTAAAGCATTAAAAACCGTATCGACAGGAGGATGATTATGTTCTTCCATTTGAATCGTTTTAATGCAAGCTATTTTAGGTTTGTTTGCTTTGAATGGTTTTTTAACTTGTTGGAAAATCGCTTTTTGTAAGAAGGGTTCCAAGTTCATTTTTAACTTGAATTTGAAAAAAAAAAAAAAAAAAAAAAAAAAAAAAGAAAAATATTGCATAAAGCATAACCAAGTGTATTTATTGGTATGAAATCAAATTTCTAGATTAAGAAATAGGATGGATTTAGTATTTTCAATATCCAATTGAAACCATCTCTTTTTAAAAGAGAATACTACCCTTTCTTTTCGCTTTACTTTATGAATCAATGACAAAAGCAAATAGAGATCAACATGCTTTTCCCTTTTCTTGGATATCAAATATATAAAAAAGACAAACACTTCCTTTTTAGAATCCTGTGCTCAATTTAATCAAGCCATCCTTTTTTTTTTTCCAAGTTGGAGCACAGAATCTCTTGTAACAAACCTTATATCTGTGTGACTCCAAGATTCACATCGCTGGACCTCGGTCATCCCTCGGCTCTGAACATCCGATGCTTAAATTCGACTCATTCGCCAAAGAAGGCCACTCGACATGTCTTGACGCTCTTTTTTTTTTCAGAATAAATCTGATGAAAGCCAACCTGTTACGCAGAAATCCGGGTACCGAGCCAGTTTTCTTTGGGCACCCCTTGCCTTTTGTTCAAAAAGAACACTGGTTCATCAGTCTACATCGTTTGAGTAGTCGAGTCGAATCCTATATATTCTTTAGAGTTTCGATCCTAGAAGGATAAAGCACTTCATGGGGGAAGGGAGGCTCCAATGATAAATGAAATAGACGGTATTTGTCATTTTTCCTTGTTCTGAGAGTATCTCAAAGCAGCAAACTAAAAGGATCATCCTGTTTTCACTGTTTGGAATTGATCCTGCGATAAAGAAAAGAGCGAAAAATACTGTCTTGGTAAAAGTGGAATCAATATCAAAACGATGTCTGAAGCGCATAGGATACACTCTTGTATGGTCATAGCCTTGTTCTGTACAAGACTATGATACCAGTTGCCATGATCATCATTCCTTTCAAATCTTACTTTTCCTAACCTTTAGAACATTAAATATACATTGTTGAAAAGAGGAACGGTTAGACATGTTTGATTTTTTATATGCAATATAGACGTAAGAGGTAAAAATGCGGAAATTGAATGCTTAGGGATCTGCTTAAAAGTAGTACATGGATATGTCTACAAACTAAATTGGATTGGGGACAGTTTTCCAAGTTTTATTAATGCAAAAAAAAAATCAAGACTTTATTTGAAGCAAATCTATCATGAATAATGTAATTATTACAAAAATATAAACTCGATGTGAATGAATATCCTAGATGTGCAGGTTAATATCGACTGTTGCGTATGACCATGAGGCAACTAAAGAAAGATGATAGAGCGATTGTTCTATTACAAGTTTTTTTTATCAAAGATGCGAATATTAGAAGAGATGATAATCAATAATAAAGGCATTAGACTGCCCATAAAATGCTTCAAGAAAGGATTATACTGCATACATTTACATAACACAGACAAACATTTGAAATGAGAAAGAAGAGCGAAATAGGGTTACATTAAAGCGATTTGTTATGTGGAAGGGTTATCTTGATATTCACTATATCATCTCATAGCAAAGCCTATAATACGCAACATCTTCCAGATGCTCATAACATCTGGTGCTCTAAACACTGACAGTATTTATGAAGAAACAACTTTAACAGTTGAGTAAAGAGATAGAGTGTCCTAAAAGATGTCCATTATTCATTTGTCTGAAAAGATTTTTCAGTAAATACATAAAAAGGGGAACATCGCAAATACATTCCACATTCCATTATTTCCTGGCTGCAGCGATGGGCTCAATTAACAAGAAGCTCTATTACAGATAGAATGAACAAAGTCTTTCAAGATTATTAACCATGACTGAACGACTTCTTTTGGAGGACAGAGAAAGTTCAAAGACGATTCCTGTTGGATTGAATTACCAAAATTAAGTCTCAGATTAAAGCATCTTTATAAAAAAAAAGTAACACAACTGTAATTAATTCTTTTTTTTTTCAACCTTAGCTTCTTGCAATGTCACGTTTTAATATTGCAACTCTTTTCATCACTTTACTTGTTGCTCTCTGTACCTTCCGCTTTGTCTCTGCCGAGACCAAGGGTCCTGTCATTACTGACAAGAGTAAGTTATTTTATATGAATAAATACATTTGCTTATTAGATGAGAATAGTTTACTTTGACATCAAACAAGGAGAAGAATCCTTGGGTCGTATTGTTTTTGGTTTATACGGAAAGACTGTCCCTAAGACAGCTGAAAACTTTAAGCAGCTGGCTACCGGTCAAAACGGTTATGGTTATAAAGGTTCTACTTTCCATCGTGTGATTGATCAATTCATGATTCAAGGAGGTGACTTTACTAATCACGATGGTACAGGTGGAAAGTCCATTTACGGTAGCCGTTTCCCTGATGAAAACTTCAAGCTTAGACACACTGTTCCTGTAAGTTAAATGATCCCCCCCCCTTCATCATACCTATTCATCTCTTTCCGTAGGGTCTTCTTTCCATGGCAAATGCCGGACCTGACTCTAATGGCTCTCAATTTTTTATTACGACCGTTGTCACTTCTTGGTTAGATGGTAAGCATGTCGTGTTTGGTAAGGTGCTTGAAGGCATGGATGTCGTTACAAAGATTGAAAAGACACCTACAAAGTAAGAGCAAGAACTTTTTCATATCGTCTTTTCATCCCAACCTTTTATTTCTTGTAGCTATCGAAGCAAACCCAACGTTGACGTTGTTATCGCTGACTGTGGTCTTTTATCCGATGATTCTTCAGAAGAAGCTGTTAAGCATGCTGAATTATAAAAGAACAATAGAAAATAATAAAATGTGTCTTCTTTGGATAGCGCACGCTAAATAACACGTCTTTTTCCACCCTAATCAACTTGTAAAAAAAAAATACATGGTCTCTTTTGGATTTGTAGCGTTTTGATTGTACCCACTTGAGGAGAAATACTGAGGAAGAAGAGAATAGGTAAAATTGCTTTTTGATTTATTGTCTTTTATTTGGGAATATCATTAAGGTGATGCGAAATCTGAATCAAAAGCAGGTTTGCAAAAAAAAAGGGGGATTTTTTGTAAATTATTTTATAAAAGAGCCAAATGTCTGAGAACGATATGAAGCAAGAAGCAGATTGTAGCCGGTTGAACACGCTAGACAAGGTTGAGTCTACCTCTAGAAGGATAGCCGATGCGACGGAATACGGACAACCGATTTTTTTTTAAAAGTTCATGTCTATAGTAAATCTCCAATGGGCGTGGCAAATAGCCAAGAGATTATCGTATGAGAAAGCCCAGAGATTAGTGTTGTCGATGAAACAAAGCTGGTGAAATGGCCAAGGGTTGAACACATATTGTGAAAAAATGAGATGAGAAACGTTGGCAACGCCCTATACAGAAAGCTTATACTTTTTTTAGCTACAAGCTTTTCAGTTACTGGTCCTCTCAAGCTCTCTGATTTGAGATTCACAGAGCATATCTAGTGAGCATTTGAAGCAAGTCTAAAGGAAATCATAGCCATAGAAGACGACAGTTTGATGGATGTGTATGGCTGTAAATGAAATAAAAAACAAGAACACTTAAATTTGTACCACACAATTCTTTTATGCTCAATTCGATCTTCTTTCCAAAAGTCACAACTTTTTTTTTTTATTTGAAAAGTGTTTCAACCATGTCTTCACTTAATCATATTGGACTTTCACTATTTCCGTATCAATATCTGAGCTCTCGAGTGATATCAGCCGCTGCATCAGCTACAGCAAGTACCTCAACGCCAACATTTCAGCCTCCTTCATTTCTTGGAAATGTTATTTTACAATTTTCAAAACAGTTAATGAGACCAAGGATTATGATACCAACCTTGATTATTATTGTACTCTTATTTGATTTGGATGATGATATGATGAACATAGACGAGGATTTTATATTATCCGATGAAGAAGAAGAAGAGTGAAAAGCATATACCACTGGGAAAAGAAGAGCATTGCATGATTCATTTCCTCTTAGATTACTTTTATACATACTATTTGAAGAAAAGAAATTTTAATCATCGTCTCAATAAATAATAGCCACAGCAAACATCTATCTTCATTTACTGCACACTTTTATGACCTCAGACTTTTTAACAATGTATAATCCAAGAATAGGACCCTACGGTTTTCACTAAAGGTTTAAATCAGTCTCTTCTTTTTTATATCCCAAAAATGACATGCAGCAGAATAATATCAAATTCTAAAAAATATTTAGGTCTATATGCCAAGCATTTCTTTATTCAATCTATTTTGCTGAAGGAATTGATTTAGGTGAAATATACAATGAAGTAGCCTCTGTGAATACTACTTGATCCTCTAAGCTTTCAATATGGGCTGAAACAAACGCCTTGCGTTCTTCCAACTTGTCTAGCTTGGATCGCACAACAACCCACTGATCAGACATGATTGGTTTTCTATAGTTAATATTCAGGTTGGCAGTAAAGCCAAAGTTCTTGGGTAAAGAAGGCAAGGCCTATTCATATTATTAATTTTTTTTGTATATCAGCTTTTGATCATGATGACTTACCACAGCAGCCAAGGCCTCGTCGAGAACAGTAGCAGCCAATCCACCATGAATGATACCGTCATGTCCACACATCTTTTTGCCCAAGTGGATGATGATGGTAAGTTCAGTGAATGACTTGTTATAAAACATGATGGGTGGAACGATGATCATGTCAGGTCCTCTTAATGTCTAACACATCATTCAGTTTTCTTTTTCCTGCTCTGTCTATTTCAAAACTTACACTGCAAGTCAATGAATGTTTCTTTTGACTTTCATTAAAGTAAGCATAAGCTTCATGCTCAACCAACTCGGGATTAGTACGACACTTTTTAACAATTTCCAAATTATTCAAGGTATCAATGGCCAGTTGTATCCTTTCTTCACTTGTTTCAATAGGAATCATTTATAAGAGGGAAGAAAAAGTAAATTGTTTTTAATAATCTGTCAAAAAAAAAAAGTTTCAAAACTCAGCCTATCTTTTTCAATCTGCCTTTGGTATTGGTTCCTTTTTCCAATACAAAATCAATTGAAGTACGAGTATACCATTAAGTACACTAGCCAACAGATTACCACCAAGCATAATAGGATCATCAAGCTCAGTCCATGTGGTAAATGCACGGGCCGTCGTACCTGCAAAATAGTTCAAGACGGCAAAGACAGAAAGTTGACCTGTGGATTGATTGACATAATTGGCCCTGATCTGTGGTATTTTGCTTGCTAGTCCAATAGGAATCTGAAGAGCATAGAGCAACGACATGAGTGGTGCGGGTATCATCTGAAGAAGGACAAGGCCAATAAAAAAATAAAGAATCAAGAATAAAATTGCCTTGGGTTGTTTTTGATAGAATGGGATAAGCAAGCAAATAATCATATTTTGAATTGTCATAAAAAGCACCTCACCATAGGTACTAAATGGATTTTGCAGACGTGTATTGTACATCAGAACGATCTCATAAGCGCTGGTTTCCATGATAAAGGAGGTCAACGATAGACCTTGGGCTGATTGATCCTTGAGAATGGTGATAATCTGAGGAATCTTGACAATAGCGCCTCCCACTACAATACCCAGTCCGAGTGCCTTTGAAACGGCCAGCTTGAGACAAGCTAAATTGGCAAATTCGAATCGTTCCAGTAAGCTTTCATAACAGGTATTGCCTAATAACTTGACCCCCGGTTGACTGACGAGTGCTGGCCATCGATACTGAGATTCCTTTTCGACAATGACAGGTGAAATGGGTAATGCACATGTTTGAATTATCAAGATGGAAATGAATAAAAACAAGAAAAACTTCATTCCCTCCTTCCTTTCCTCTTCAATTCAGTTTTGAAATTAAAAAAAAAAAAAAAAAAATAAAAATAAAAAATTCAATGAACTTTATAAAAAAAACTGTATTAGGAAATTCATTTTGCTGAATAACAAAAATTGCATAATACATCTTGCTAAAAAAAAAACACGTATTGCAAAAAGGCTGCAGATCACAAATATTGCTTTCAAGTGATTTGTGTGTGTCTACATGAGCAATTCTATTTTAATAGGTCCTTGTACAATATTCGCAAGAGGCGTTTGTCTCATTTATTCAATCATTCCGTTTTAAATACGGACGCGTTTTAGACATGAATGCCGTTGCAATTTTTTTTTTTCCTTTTGGTCACAATTATTCTTCCAATAAAAGACCAATAGCCTTAAACATGACCTTGTTGTTTTAAAGTATGCGAATGAGCTTTAAAGTAGTTTTGTCTTTTTTTTTTTTTTTGTTTTAAGATGAAGGATATTGGTGACAGTTCGTATAACATGTCAACACTAATAATTAAAAGAGTAATTCCAATCGTTTCTAAAACAACTTTGCTAGCTTCGTGTTCTTTGTAGCTAAATGGGAAAATGTATTCAGTAAATCTTAAGAAGGTCGAATTATTTACTGGGTAATGATAGAAGGGAAGGATAACAGCAGCAACCATTAATATTTATAGCAACACAAAGTCAGCATAACTGAGTCAAACCAGCTGACCCTATCTTATCTAAGCTTATTTAATAAAAGCAAATAACACGCTTCATCCATTTTCACTGCAAAAAATATCAATCGCAAGTGTAAATAAATGCTAAAATAAATATTCAATAGAATAAATAACTATTTGGCTCTAAAGATGCATTTTCTCATCTACTGTGAGAAACAAAGACATCAAGATTATTTGTAAATGATTGTGCGTTTTTCATATCATTTTAGTTTCTTTATCCAGCAGGCTTCCTAATTTTCAAATTGAAGAATGCTTAATGTCGTACAATTGCAGATGCTATATTCTATCTGTTTAGTTACACGTAGTCGTGTTCACCCGTACGCCATGACTGTTTCTACCCAAATTTTTATATCAAAAAGAGAAAATTTTTTTTTTTAATTATTAAACATAATTTAGGCAGAAGCACCAAGAGAGGGGAAAGCAGCAGCATCTTGGAGGTTGACAGCAGCAAGGTTGCTCTTGGCAGCCTTACGGTTGTTGTTACGGTTACCACGACGATCGTTCTTGCGGAAATCGTTACGGGGCTTTTCTTGGAAACGTTGTTCGATTTCGACAACGACCTTTTCCTTACGGGCCTTTTCCTTCTTGGCAGCAGCCTTGGTTTCCTTTGCAGACACATAGAACTCTTCTATTTCTTGCTTGGTGTGAACAACGGCGCCAGCAAAGGCGGATTCATCAGCATCATTGGCCTTACGGGCTTCAGGAAGAGCAATGTTCAAGGACTTGTTGGCCTTTTCAGCCAAGTATTCATCCAAAGTCTTTACAGCTTCCTCGGTTTCGGCAGGAGTAGCGGGAGCTTCTTGCTCGGGAGCATCAGGGTCAGCAGGCTTAAGGGTGTCCTTGGCACCTTCAGCCTCAGACTTACCGGGCTTACCCCAACCTTGGTTCACCTTCTTTTCGGAATCACTAGGATGATTGTCAGAACAAGTCAACTTGTCAATGCACTTTACTTACACGATACCGGTACCAGAGTGGCGGTCGAATTGACGACCACGACGAGGACGGCCATCCTTGGTGGGACGTTCACCCTTGGCGGGACGGCGAGACTTCTTTTCATCCTTGGTAGCTAATTGGAAAATGTGAGCTCGATCTGAAGGGAATTAAATAGTTTTTTTTTTCTTTCTGTTCTTTCATTTCGTGTGTATTTCTCAATTATGCTGTTCATTGTAAATTGTTGAATCAAGCTGTCACATTCTGTCTTTAACCCCTGAATCGACCACTGTTTCAAATCACCCTGGATTGTTGTTCTTTCGCGTTCTTTTTCCTCTCTTGTAGCCAAGAATACACACACAAAAATAGAGAACAGAAACAATGAATAATTAGAATGACATTTTACCTTCCTTGTTCAACTTGGAAACATTCTTCTTGTCAACAACAACGGGAGCAGGAGCTTCAACCTTGACAGGGGTGTTGTCGTTTTCAGCAAGCACGTTGAAAAGGTTTTTGGAGAAGGTAGACATTGTTAAAGATAGACGGATGGATACCGATAACAAAAAAGGGGGAAGGATTCTTTGGTTGTCTTTTGCTTTGTTTCTTTTTTTTCTTTGTTGCACTCGAATTTTTTTTTTTTCAGTCCGGCGACAAGGATTCAAATTTTCTTTTTCAGCCCACATAGCAATCAGATCAAAATTCTCTTTTAGAGGGGATCGACAAGGATGATATCATTCACTTTTTTTTATTTTTGGGTTTATATCTTTTAATAGAATACAATGTTTTTAAAGAAAAATAAAAAAGGTGGCTGCAATTAAAGTTAATAATAAACTAGCACGACTAAAATGCTTGGCAGCTTCTGATGTGCCTGTATGTTCTGAAACGTAAACATCACACTGTAATAGGGATGGATTACTAAAAGTCACATTATTTAATTCTGCAGCAATCTTGAGCGTATCACCCAAGTTGTAAAAATCCACTTCCAAAAAATTGGGCTGACGACCAAACGTCTGGACACATGTCTTGGCTTGTGCCAAAAGTGAACTGTCTGAATTGGTCACATTGGCTGAGCCCTTTTGTGGAATTTCGATGGAGAGTGAGCCAAGTTGAAGGGTTCCGTACAGGAAATGGTTCATGACATACATCATTTCTGTCGGGTTGGACGGGCTGGATGGACGGTCGATGGTGCAACTGAATGAACTCTCGTTGCGGTTGTTATAGGGTGTTTCAAATACATAATCAAACTCATTCAGTAACCTAGCAATTCATTAGCATCCAAATCCGATCTGTCTGTCTATGCTCCTTACCAAGGAAGTTGTGACTGATAAGATGAATCAGCAAAATTTACTACTCTTTTTCCACTGGCAATCATTTCAGCCAAAGTAGGCCAAGTGTAATTACCCGAGGTTTGCTGGTAACTATAATCAAGGATACCACTTGCATTATAAGCTGCCTGAAACGCTTGTGCACTAAATGAATCTAAATTGTTCCACATAATCGTCAGTACCTCATTTGGGTTGTTCTTGACCCACTCTGTTAGGGTAGTTAATGTATCGACGGCTGGACCTGCATTCAAGATATTGCAAGATGTATGGCAAAGATGAATACTATCTGCTGTCGGATTACTCGTGCTGTTATTTAGACTGACAGCCGAGAGCTTTAGACCTCGAACACCATCTGCAAGCTGTGTAGTCACTGGACATTGTTGGTTGGAGGCAGGATTGGCGACATAGCCATAAGCATTGTGTGTCAAGACATGAGTCAGTGAATTGTAAGGTTTATTACAATATTCTGAATAACCATTACAGACTTGTTGTGCTTTCACTGCAACAAAGGAAAAGGCAAATAGGGCTAGAGATGAAATATACATTAAAGAGAAAAGAAAAACAAGTTTATTTTTGGTAACTGACTATTTATATGTCGATAATTGTCTGTGTTTCAATTCGAAGGTTACCTCTTGGCAGACAATAGATCAGGTTCTGGACATTAAAACACCGGCAAGTGATAAAAAAAAAAAAGGAGAAAGGAATCATTAATGTTTTTCCAGTTGTCAAGGCTATTCAAATCAATTGATTTTTTCTCTTTTTCTCTCTCTCTCTCTTTTTTTTTCTTTCTTTTTTTCTTTATTTGCTTTTATTTGTAAATGAGCTCTAAAATAATGTATCAACCACAACTACAAAATCAATATATTCAAACAGGAACCTATTATTCAATAAAATGTTGGATAGAAACAATGATTGATGAAGAATTACCATCTGAAGATCTTGGACAATGCTTAAAGGATGGTCGAATACTTTGCACGTTAGTAGTATCCATGGAAAATTGAATCCATACTAATTACGTGCTTATAGTCTTATTAATAAAGAATACACCAATGATGATAACAGCCATGAGTCAGTGAATTGTGTATGAATCAATAAATAGAAGCAAGAAAAAAAAAACTAACTTTTACATAGGAAAAAAGAATTGGACTCTTTTTGAATACAATAAAAGATGTAAACACAAACCATGAGTATTGATGTGTAAATAATAATATAATTATAGCTAGGACTTGACTCTTCATTTTGCATAAATGATTTAATTTATGAGGAGAATATGGATGCTGTAGGCTTACATATAAAATAGAAAACTGAAATCTTGATTAATTTTTTTTTTTTCCTTTTGAAATAAAAGGTGGTATCTACTCTTTCAGCTCTTTCAAACGTTTTAAAACAAAATAGATTTGCAGGCGAATCAAAGCAAGAAAAAAGAATGAATGAAACATGTACAAAAAGAGGATTGAAACAGGAGGATCAGGAGTACCAGGAGCTTGGAAAGGAGCATAATTGCATACCTGGATTTGATTCACATCCTTTAGATGACAGAGATATGTATTATGATCAAGATGAGGAAGAATTTTTGGATGAAATGTATGCCAGCAATACATCCTCTCGGGATAGTGGTTATGGAACAACACGAACAAAGCAAAACGTGAAAGATGTGTTTAACCACAGGCTGTCCTCTTTGTTTCATTCAAAAGATTCACATTTTGTTAAATTCAAAACTTGGTCTACTCAGCAACAGCACAAGAAATCAGCATCTGATAGTTCATGTACACCTGTGAAATATGTCACTAGACGTAAATCGAGTAGCTCTGTCATCTATCCTGTTTCCAATGTGAACCATTTAGAACTTGTGGATGAAGACAGAAACCTGTTGGCTAAATATGTAAGTAGTACTCGTCTCTTTTTGTTATTCTTTTTTTTTTAAAAAAAAAAAAACTTGTTTTTATACAGAAACTAGGCAATGTAATTGGCAAAGGACATTTTGGTACAGTTTACAGGTGAAAATATCTAAACTATGTGTGAATAAAGTATAATTAAACATTTTGTGCATGCGTGCATGCAGAGCGCTCGATTTATTGTCAGGGAGAACGGTTGCAATCAAACAGATTGATTTAAAGGCTTCTAGAGAACAAGATATTGAGGACATGATGGTAAACTATCTTCAGTTTTATTTATTACTAAATTGTGTGAATTTCTCTAGGAAGAAGCTAGCTTACTCAGTTCACTCACACATCCAAATATTGTTAAATATGAAGGTTTCATTCAAACCGAAAAACACATGCACATCGTATTAGAGTATGTTGAAAACGGCTCACTGTTGAACACATTAAAATCATTCGGTCAATCATTACCAGAACACCTCGTTGCGAGTTATTGTCAGAGGATATTAAAGGGGCTTGTCTATTTACATAAACAACACGTTGTTCACTGTGATCTCAAGGCGGCCAACATCTTGACAACAAAGGCTGGAGATGTAAAGCTATCCGACTTTGGTGTTTCTCTTAATTTGAAATTAAAAAAGGATGAAAATATTGTATCTGGTACACCTTTTTGGAGTAAGTGTGTTTTCTATATACAAACAAAAAAGTGCTCTTAACATTGTTCTCCCTATTATTTAATATACACAGTGTCGCCTGAAGTGATTGAATTAAAAGGAGCATCTATTAAATCAGACATATGGTCTTTAGGGTGTACCATTATTGAACTATGTACTGGAAAACCTCCTTATTCTGATTGTATCGCAATGACCGCCATGTTTAAAATTGTTGAAGAACAGTGTCCTCCGATACCAAAACATCTATCAACTGTACACGTCTTTTTAAGAAACGCATAAGAAGAGTATTGACGTATTGTTATTAGGAACTAAAAAACTTTTTGGAACTTTGTTTTAAAAAGAATCCTCAAGACAGACCCAGTGCACAAGAATTGCTACGACATCCTTGGGTCTTGCAGCATAAAAGACCACTTGATATTTCGTCCACTACATCCTCACCTTCCATATTAATGAATAAAGCAGTAGCTTCTGAAAGAAAGAAACAGCCGGGACGGACCTCTGATAATAATAATTGCATAACAACACGACAATCAATGCCTGTTGTCTCTAACAGCTACATGAAACAATCTCGACACAAGCACAGCTTAATAGACTGTTCTTTTCCTAAAGGTAAATTACGAATAGGAGAAGATGAGATCCTGATATATATTTTAGGAGGAGGAACTTGTAAAGTATGCGATGTGCCTATAAAAAGAAACGCTCTTGTATGCAGAGGTAATACAATTCTTTTTTGTCATCCTGCGCCTAACAACTATCTCTTAGATTTTTGTGGCTATATTCGTCACAAACAATGCGTAAATATTGACAAAAAAGATTCAGTTGCCATGTTGAGCTAATTTTTCTCTTAGACTAAAGAAGCATTCCCTAATCCTCCTGAACCTAAGCCAAGTGCTTCCGTATCAACTCAATTACGTGAAAAGTTCTCAATCTCCAGACTTATCTCTCGAGCGCCAAATGAACCATCAACAACCAAGAATCCCTGGTGGAAAAAGAAATCACCAAAACAAGTCCATTCATAACTTTTCTTCGTGTGAATCATATAAACTTTTTTTTTTTCACCTTTGTTATATAACAAAGAAGGATGCATCATGTGTTGGTTTGGATAAACTAAATGTATATACAATGTTTGCCTTAAGTAAACCTTTTCTTGCTTATTTGTTATGAAAACGTGACAAACTATGCTGACATGTGGCGCCTTCAGTAAGATAACGAAGGGACAATATTTATAAAGTTTCACTTGGATTTTAAACATCATCTTTACTTTTTTTTTTTTTTTTTTTTTTTTTTTTTTTTTTTTTTTTTTTTGCTGGTCATAATTCTTGAAATGCATTATCGTAGGTTATCGATGGTTGATAGTATGGAGTTGTGAATAGGTGTCACTGGTATTATTTTTCATTTAGTGTTGCTATATAATTTTTGAATGGCTCAAGGAAAGAAAATGAACGTCATTTTTTCCCACATAAAGATTTAATCAATGCTGATCAGTGGAGACTACATCTCAAATACGGTTGACAAAGATTTAAAATCATGGTTTGTCAAAGGTATTCAAAAAGCAATTGTCTATCAAAGTGTGATGCAAGATCTTTCAACTGAATAAAAAAGAGTACGGTGGATACCATTTTTCAAATACCTTCTCATCATGCTATTCTTTTGATAGGGTTGACCACCAAAGGAATCAACAATCGAGTCGCTCAATCCAAGAAAAGATACCAAAAAGGAAATGGATTGTTTCACTAGAGATATCTGCTAAGAATGTGTATAATTACATTTGGCATGTCTGTATTTTGTTATTCATCAACAAAGATGTATTCTATTTATCGACTCCAATTCTTGCAAGGCTGCATCCGGTGTAAAGATAAAAATTAATTGCGTCCCTCGTTTTTTAAGAACCACGTAAACCTTGGGGAATCACTTTTTCTCGTTTTGATCTTTAATCATGTTCAAGCTTTACAGTTGAATAAATAAATGTCCTGCTTACAAACCATGTCCATCGCCCGTTTGATACTCTTTATTTTAAGCGCTATTCATTTAAAAAGCTCTAGAGATAAAATGCACAAAAGCTACCTAAAGGAACACAGAGACTAGAAGCTAACTGGATTGAATAGAAAAAAAAAATGAATTAAAGCACTTGTAATGAAATTACCACAGTTTATTTATTCATGCTAACCTAACAACAGAGAGTTTCAAGAAGAAGAAAAAAAGGACCTGGCCATGTAAATAAAGACGCAAGTGCTTATTCTATCACAACCGCATCGTGTTCCTATTCAATTTCATCTTTACGGTATCAAGGATAATAAGAACAGAGATCAAACGAAGCAAACGATAGATGAAAAGGACAAGGAAGCAAGATGATGCTATAAAAATGACCAATGCAAGTAGTACAAATGAAAGAAAGCAATAAAGAAAAGTAACCATGCAGTGACACCTGGCTCTTTTCCTAGAAGTCATAGTTAGACATACCACTGTGGATAAGGTGCTCATGAACATCCACCAGAAGCTGGCAGTCCTTTATTTTTATTAAAAACACATCCACAGAGCAAGGACGTTCAAAGGTGGTGTCGATCTAAATTTTAAGACTATTCGGAACATGAAAGTTAATCCACTTTCCAAAAGAGTGGGGGGGGGATCATCAGAAAGTTTTCAAGCGACAGCACCCTTTTTTTCTTTCTTTCTTTATTTCTGATATATAAAAAAAAGAAAGGAAATGTTGCCATTTTCTAAAGTGGTCAGCACCTGCGTGCTTTTATTTTCTGTATCTTCTCTTTCCTCAGCGTTTTACTTGCCGGGTGTTGCACCTCACGACTATCAAATTGGAGAACAAGTAACACTTCATGTCAATTCACTTACACCCAGCAATCTTGGCAAGTCAGTCATCTCGTATGACTTTTATAATCCTCAATTTCACTTTTGTCCGCCCAAGGACGGTGCACTGGAGCAACCTGAAAGTATTGGTTCCATCTTGTTTGGTGACAGAATCTTCAACTCTCCATTTGAGGTACACTTTCTCCTAATCTCTCTACTGTTGGACTTACACTTTTAGAGCAGTTAAAAATGACAAAAGACACAGGCTGTAGAGTACTTTGTGAAACAGAAGTCATTCCTGCTGAGGATGCCAAGTTTATTAATGAAGCAATTACAGATGGTTATGCTATGAATTGGGTTGTAGATGGACTTCCTGCTGCTACAGTGGACGAGGATCCTGAGACCAAGGAGAAATACTATAATATTGGATTTCGGTTGGGTTCTTCCTTTGGCAACGTGGCTTATTTGAACAACCACTATCAAATCAATATTTATTATCATACCACAACGCGTCAATTGAATCGTGTGGTGGGTGTAGTAGTGACGCCCTATAGTAGAAATATCATGTCGACTGACGAAAGTGAGGCTTGCTCAGAGACATCAGAAAAATTCCACTTGAAGGAAGATGGTAAAAGCAAAGTGATTTATACTTATTCTGTTACTTGGACTGTAAGTAGCATTCTATAAAAAAAATAGTGTATAAACCCCTTTATAAATAGCCTTCTGATACTGCCTGGGCAACACGCTGGGATGGTTATCTTCATGTGCTCGATCCTTCTATTCACTGGTTTTCATTAGTGAACTCTATTATTATTGTATTGTTCTTGACAGGTATGATTTCCATGATCTTACTTCGTGCTCTGCATAAAGATATCTCGAGATACAATGCCCTTGAAGCACAGGTAAACAGAAAAAAAAAAAAAAAAAGGTAGTGGATAATAACACTGCCTATAGGAAGACGTTCAAGAAGATTATGGTTGGAAGCTTGTACATGGAGATGTCTTTAGACCTCCTAATCACACCATGATCCTTTCTGTATTGGTAGGTAGCGGTGTTCAATTGATTGCCATGACTGGATTGACTCTTGTCTTTGCTGTTCTTGGATTTTTATCTCCATCCAATCGAGGTGCGCTTGCTACGATGATGATCCTTTTCTTCATGGTCTTTAGTTGTGTATCTGGATTTACATCTGCTCGTGCCTACAAGATGAATGGAGGTGAATCATGGAAATTAAATATGGTTCTTACAGCCACACTTCTTCCTGGGTAAACAAAAAAAAAAAAAAAAAAAAAAAAAAGAGGAAGATGACTGATGTGAAATATAGTACATTGCTAGGCGGATTATTAGGTCTCAACTTCTTTTTGATTTACTCGAATGCGTCTGGAGCCGTTCCGTTTGGCACGATGTTGGCCATGGTCGCACTCTGGCTCATCATTTCTTTTCCCTTGAGCATCTTTGGTTCCTACATTGGATTCCGTAAGCCACGTATCGAGCCACCCGTTCGTACCAACCAAATCCCTCGTCAGATTCCCGATCAACCCTTTTACTTGCAGCCTACTCCCTCCATCTTGATGGGTGGCATCTTGCCCTTTGGTGCTATCTTTATTGAGCTTTATTTTATCATGAACTCGATCTGGTTCCACCGAATCTATTATGGCATTGGCTTCTTGTTCTTGGTGTTTGGTGTCTTGATCATGACGTGTTCCCAAGTGGCTGTCTTGATGTGTTATTTCCACATGTGTAACGAAGACTATCACTGGACTTGGCGTGCGTTCTTGACGGCAGGTGCAACTGGATTTTATGTATATGCTTATTCGTTCTTGTATTATTTTACAAAATTGGATATCAATACGTTCACGAGTACTGTGCTTTACTTTGGCTATTCTTCTATTATCAGTATCTTGGTAACCATCATGACAGGTAAATAACTAAATACATGTGGCTTGTTTGCTTAATGTGTAAATATAGGTTCTATTGGTTATTTATCTTGTTTATACTTTTTAAGAAAGATCTTTTCAAGTATCAAAGTGGATTAGAGAAATAAAGGATTTATGTAACCTTCATCACTGTGTGTGTATTTTCTCACTTGACAACAGTCGCTATTTAAAAAAGTATGTTTCTATTTCTATTTTTATTTTTTTCTCTTTTCTCTCTCTCTCTCTCTCTCTCTCTCTCTCTCTACATTACCAATGACAGACAAAGGACCTGTTTCGTTGGTTGTTTTATCTCACGGCCTATGGGGTGTCAAAACACACATGAATTATATCAAAAAGAAACTTTTGGAGAAATACAAGCGTTCGATTATTGTGGTAATAAAAATAATAAGCAGCATAATAGGTTAGATAACACGTTGCTAGTTGAATATTGACGTGAATGAAGCAAAATATACATATGATGGAATTGATATCTGCGGAGAAAGAGCAGCTCAGCAAGTAAGCATAAAAAAAAAAGAATGCTTTATGCCGAGAAGAAGAATGATAACCAGTAGAGGAAAGATAGAGGGTACTTTAAGACAATTGGAGAAGATGAATAGAAAAGTAGAAAAGATAAGCATGATTGGATATTCGTTGGGTGGACTGATATTAAGATATGCTATCGGCATTTTGGGTAAAAGAGGAATATTTGATCAAATCAAACCAGAGGTGAGTTGCGTAGTCGGTGACGATCCGTGTTGCTTACTTGAATAGTACTTTATCACATTTGCTACACCTCATCTGGGTGTTCGATTACCTGATAACAACTTGATTTCCAGAATATTTAATTTTTTCAGTGGAAGGTTTGTTTCTCATTCAGGAGAGCAACTTCAATTAAGAGATGATAAATTACTACTTCAACTTTTATCCGATCCTGGTAAATGACGATTGAGCTCATCTGGCGTATGCTAACAGACGGACTGTAGGTGAAGATTATTTTAAATACCTTGCAAGGTTTAAAATAAGAAGATCCTATGCGAACATTGCGAATGATCGTACCGTGCCCTACTGGACAGCAGGAATAGAATCCATGGACTATTTTTACAAGAGTAAAGGAAAGCTAGACATGTAAGCGGATATTCACTCTCTTAAAAGAAGATTAACAGTGTATAGCACACTGGATGAAAAGTATACTTCGATCATTACCGGATTTGATTTAAAATTGGATGATTCAAAAAAGACAAAAAAAAAGGGAGGGATAAAATGGAAGATGGCAGTCTTGTATTTGCTGCTGCCCATCTTGGGTCCGCTCTTTCTCTTGTTTGGTATGATTGTCATTATCTTTCAAGGACTTGTATCGAGATATAGAGTATCAAGACATCTCTCTTCTCAACCGCTTTTAAAAGACGATGAAGAGCAATTTATGAAGGGTGATATTTTGGCAGGCGCACTGGATATCATCAATCTATCACCCGATGATGAGGATGATACACCCAACATTGTCAGTTTGAATACCTCTGGCGATACCTACTCGCACGCCGAGCCATCGGCTGCTTTAAAAGAAAAATCGAAACCGTTACCACTGAATGAGACCGCACGCAGAATTCATGATAACTTGACTTTGTTAGAGTGGGAAAGGGTATGGGTTTATTTAAACGTGTTTAATGCGCACGGTACCATCGTCTGCAGACAGCACATTCATACCACACAAGAAGGGGAGGCGACCATTCAACATTTTCTGAATACCACCCAATTTCAATAAAGCCCTAATGGAATTTACCAGGAACAATAGGATGACTAGCCGAAAGGCCACCATCGACAGCGATCACTTGACCGTTCAAATAAGAAGCTTCATCAGAGGCCAGAAAGGCAATGACGTTTGCAATCTATCCAAGGTCCATCAGTTTCTTTTGCTTTTCATGATTTCCTAATACCTCTGATGGGATACCGTATCTTTGTGTAGGATTGAGTTGACCGATCTTGTGTTGAGTTCCTCTTTGTTTTGCGTGGTCAAAGACAGCCTTGGTCATATTTGTTTCAATCATGCCCTAACACTGCTTAGTTCTTTGTATCGCGTTACACAATTCAGCTTACTGGACAAATGGCATTGATCCGAATGTTGGTACCAGCATATTGATAAGCACCCGTTTGACACAAGTTGATGACCCTAATAAACATCAGTACCCATTTCATTCTGTACACTCTCTTCTCCTTACGCAGCCTTGGATGCAGAATATTCAGGTGAACCTGCACCGGATCGAATACCGGCCACTAAGAAAAAAAAAGTAAGCAGCCTATCTACAGACAGAGGGGATACTCATTTACCAGAAGCAGTACAAATAATCGATCCACTCGACATTTCTTTTCCACCTTTTCCAATCTGCTGCATGGCCAGACCTGCATGCTTCACTGCCAAAAAGGCACTAGGAAACGATGAGTGACATAAAGGACGGTGATAGGTTACCTGAGAGCATTGATACGCATCATGTGCATGAACGTCTTTTCATCTTCTTCAAACAGACGTGTGCCGGTCGCAATCCCCGCGTTGGCCACAAACACATCCAGTCGACCAAAGTCTCGTACGGCCTCATCGATCACGGCCGTCACGTCGGCGGTGGAAGCCGCATCGACCGCACGAGGGATGCAGCGGACGCCGGTGTTTTCAATCTCGCTCGCGAGCTCACTGAGATGGTCCAGGCTGAGATCGGTCACGTAGATCACGCGAGGGCCACGTTTAGCAAGCGAAAGAGCCGTGGCTCGTCTAGGAGAGGCATCAGTCAGGCACCTTTGACCGTTGCTTTCTTACCCGATACCATGAATAGAACCTGCGCCTGTGACAATACAGACCTTGTCTTGAAGAGAAGGTGATGCTTTGTTGAGATGATTCAAGATTTGGTTTATTCTATTATTTGCATTCATTATGGGTAAAAAGAAAAAAAAAAAGGGGGGGAAAAAAAGAGAGAAACAAAAAAATGGATGCGTTTTTTTTTTTTTCTTTTTTTTTTAAAAAAAAATGTGTGAATTTTTGTTTAGTCATCAATAATCCTCTTCTTCTTTTTGTGGTTTATTATGTTTTGTATGAACAACACAAATATCGGGAATAACACCCTCTGGATTCAAATAATCATAGTCATGACCGATATGTGCATCGAGTGAAGTCAAGTAACCATCAAAGACATGCTCTTCCAATTCGGTATCAAAGATTTTGTTATAAATCCACTCTTGCTTGAAGGCATCCATCTCAGACTTGTGTTTATCGAAATCGATCTTTATTCTGTCTTCCTTGTTGGATTTCTTTAGCAACTTTTCATTGTAGACATCAAACACAGGTCGTTCGAGCAATAAACCCAAAGCGGGTGCCTTGGGAATATTGATGCGTTTTTCTCCAAAGGTTTCTTGGATGAGTGAGATGGGTGTGTTGGTACGAGCGATGAGCATGCCCATGGCTAAGAACGAGATGAGTTTACGATCAAGATCGATCATGTCACTTACAGATCATTTTACGAATTTGATGAAGCATAAAGGATTGTCCGTGAAGCTTGATGCTGATCCATTCTGTGTCATGAATATAGATCGGTTCACCGACCGTGATGCCCTTGATGTAACGTCTTGCACTCTTATCCTTGTATCCCTTGCCTAATGTATAATTATGAAAATTATGTGATCCTTCAAAGGCCTTCATGGCCTCTGTGAATTTCTGTAGCTGATCTTTGCTCACTCTGAAAGCATGTCGTTTCGCAATCACCTCTGGTGTACTTCTTCTGGCATATTTCACAATCGGGTTTTCACGGTCATTGTTGGTCAAGATGAGGTCGTTCGGAAAGAGTTGTTCATCTGTCAATTCAGACACGATGGGTTCCATGAGTGCACAAGTAGGTAATAAATATTCATAAATACGAGAATCACATAATGTCTTTGCATGAAAGGAACCGATGACGGGAACATAACCTGTCAAGAAAGATGAGTTCAACGAGTGAGATCGTTTTCTTTTTATTACCCCAAATACGGATTTGTTCTGGTAAGAATGAATTGGCTCGTTCAATCACATCATAATCTCCAGGTATTTGCATCTTTAAAGACAAAAGGTTACCAGCCGCATGGACCCCTTTATCTGTACGTGCACAACGCATCCAATTGATCTGTTTCGCATCAGTCAAAATCGAATCATCCACAGCTTATCCTTTTACCTTTTTAGGATCGCTTGCATTGTCTTTAGAGACACCACCTGCTTTACAAAGCGCTTCGAAAATAGCACCTTCGATCGTTTTTGAATTTGGATTCCTACAGAAAGGATGAAAACCACTTGTTTTTTTTTCTCTTTGGTTTTTGCTTACAGTTGCATGCCTTGATAGCCAGTACCATTAAATCCAACCAAAAGAGCTACCTTCTTCTTGGGCACACGAGGTTCTCTGGGACCTTGATCTTCTGGTCTTGGGTCCTTGTATCCTCTTCTGTTGTCCTGTTTAGGTTCCTTTGTCTTCTTCTTTTCTTGTCTCGTCTTCTTTTTAGGTTGACTTTCGTTGGATTGATCATGGGCAGTTCGTTTTTGTCCAATAGAAGTCTGCTCTTCTTTTGTCTCAATCGTCTTTTCGACCTCCGTTTCGACTGTTGATGTTTCCTTTGACCATAAATTGCCCATTGTAAAATAAAGAAGAAAAAAAGTTTGTTAAATTTTTTTGAGACTGTGAAACCCTTTTGTGACTTTACCCCTCTTTTAAGACTCCGGTGACAGCCATCTGTAAACTGAATGTGTTTTTCATCTGAAAAAAAAGAAGGGTGGATAGATCACAGAAAGAAAAAAAAATGAATTGTGGTTTGTTTCATACAGTCTGTCGAACCATGTCCTGTCTCTGATTTTTTCAACATCTCACCCTTCTCTTTAAAAGTTGGGGGAAGATTGAGCCTTTTCATCGAATGAATCCACAGAATAACCCCACTCTGACCAAAACGTTTTGATCTGTCCACTCTTTTGATAAGAAAAGTAGATGACTTGTAAAACAAATCAGTTCAGGAACGAGCGACAGCCAATCTGATGTGCTTTGATCTACTTTATTAATTCCGATGATTTACTTAAACTTGGTTAGGATAGAAAAATTAATTAAAGGCACGAGGATAAGAAAGAGATGAACTATTTTGACCACGCGACTCTTACAAAAAATAAAAAAATAGAGAAAGTAAACAGAGGGAAGCTGTCGATCCTTGTTTATAAAAGAAATTGAGGACGATGTGTGAAAAAGAAGTGAATCACAATCGATCGTTTTCAATCAAAAAAAAAAAAAAAAAGGAGAGAGGATCAGTTGGTTGTGTCTGTGCGTCGATGTAAATAAATAGAGACTTTGTAATAACAATAAAGCACAATGTATTTGTTATAAAGGAGTGTTCATATGCAAAGTTTATCCGAAAAGTAACACCAACCTATTAAACCATGTATGATTTGTTTCTCCTTTATTTTTTCTTTTTGTTTTCTCACTCTTTTTTTTTTATTTTTTATTTTCCCTTTCTTTCTTTTTTTAATGCTGGACATAAAAAGATGGATTCAACAAGTAATGAAACAAGAATATTGACTAAATTATCCACCTTTTCATCACGAGCAAGTAAAATACCACACAAATTAGCCCAATCCTCTTCTTCACTCTTATTTTCACTTCGACCTTCGATAAGCACCAATGTTGAAAACAAGAGAACCACCAAACCTTATTTAACCAAGACCCATCCACCTCGTACCACATTTGATTTCACTCGACTCGAACAAGATAAAAAGGTTCGAAAAGGATTGAGTTTGATGTGAGGGACTAATAAAATGAATATAGACTGGATCCAGTGAGGCTCATGTCACTTGTATCTCATCTCCTTGCACGACTTCATCCCTTTCAAACTCCTCTGATTCCTCTTGTCTTTCAGTCAAAGACAGCCCAGGCAACACACTGGTCGAATTCATCGAACACATCGAAGCCAGATGTCAATCGCTATTATTAGCTCCACATCACCGCATCACACAAGAGATCATTGAGGATACACAATTATTATTAACTGCTTGTGAATTGGACGGACGACGACTGGATGCGCTTCACCCACCTGCTTTGGTAAGACAAAGAGAGAAGTGAGATGATGTCGACTGATTCAAACTAGATCGATCAAGTACAAGAGATCTGTCGGACCTGTTCTGACTTTCAACCCAAATCGTATTGTATCGCATCCGAAAGGTTCAATAAAGAGCTCCCAAAGATCTACAAGACCCGACCGACCTACCCCGAGACCGACCCAGTCGTGCTCGAGGCGGCCTGGTTCCGACAGCACTTTTTAGGGAAACCGTATGTGACGCTGATCGAACAAGACTTTGGGATGATCACGATCGTTCAAGAAAAGAAAAAGTATCGAATCATTGTTCGAAGCAAAGAGGTAAGGCATGTCTCTGCTGGGACCCTGTAGTGATCGATTGTTTCTAGTCCAGTCAGACCCTCTGTCGACTTGTCTCGATCCGTACCGCACAAGAAACACAACATCAACTGGAATCCAGTGGACACCGTCGTCTGATGGATCCCACCCGACGTTCCCTCCTGCCCTTTGGTCATCCGTCGGTTGAATCCACTCGACTGATGCGAGCCGCCATCTTGTCCGTCTGTCCCCATCTGGACTTACGGTCCTTTAAGGAGCTATCAGCCGAATCCACTTCTTTAGCTGGACTAGAAAAGGATTTATTGAGATATGATGAACTGGCCGTAAAGAAGAAAGGGGGAGAATAAAGAAATAAGAGAGAATAACCAGATTTTTGTTAGATTCCAGAGAATTATAAATTTGGTTTACTCAACATTAAAAATGGTCAGACGACAGAAAAGGCTTGGTTGATGAATACGGGTTTATCAAGCAATCTGCATGATTTTTTAACTCTTTTGGGTCATAAAGTACAGCTGAAGGGTTATCAAGGCTATGCGGGTGGATTGGATACAAAAAGTAGGAGTGCAGTGTGTCATGGCAATTGATTGATCGTTCTTGTATTATAGTGGGTGAAGCAGGTGAATTCACTTTTGTGTCCGAGTGGAAAGAACATGAGATTGCGTTTCATGTGGCACCCATGATGCCTTTGACTAAAAATGATGATCAGCAAGTGCTTCGAAAGAGATATATTGGCAATGGTAAATCTATTCAATAAGAATACAGAATACAACTAATCAACTATAGACATTGTATCCATCATATTTATTGAACAAGATCAACCGTTTGATCCAAAAGCTATTTTATCTAATTTTGTATTTGTTTATATCGTCATTCATCCCGAACTCTATCAAGGCAAACGACACTGGAGGTAAAAAGAAAAAGATGGGATGAAGCGTTTTGTTAATCCTACGAGTAGAATCGAAGTCATCAAAAATGAAAAGATCACCTCATTTGATCCTCCTCTGCCCATGCCACCTTTATTGAAGGATGAAGAGTTGAAATCTTTTTTGATCCAGAAACGTAAGTCGATCCACATCCTCTGCTTGAACTCACGCTTAACGTAGTCATCCGTGCCGAAAGTGCCTCCTTGAGATCCGAAAGGCTGTCGACACCCAACAACAAGGCCAGACGGGGCTTGCTAAACACGTTTATCAAGAACGGACTGGACTATTTTGAAAATAACCGACGCAGCCGTTCCCTCGAAAAATCATCCCCTCACTCATCCCGTCTGCTGCAAAAAGCCGAACAGAAATTGATGACGGCCAGTAGCATGGACATCGTCCCCCTTCGATCCAACAGCACCCGGTCCCTCCTGTCTTCGTTCAACAAGGGATTTTCAAGAAAGAAAACGCAAGAGTCACTCAAGCGAAAATCAAGCAAGCTGAACATGATGATCAGCACAGAAGAAGGTAAGTCATCCTGGGCTTGTCCTCTGTCGATCTGATAAGAGTGATTAGAAATGGATATTTTCATTGGTCAAGATATTCAAGTCTCGTCTGAAAGTTTTATATCCACAGAACAACTCTTTGCGAGTTCTCTTGATGAAAAAGAAATCCTACAAGAGAAATAAACTGTTGTATATAGGATGCATTATTTAATTATTTACAAAAAAAAAACAGGGTATACAAAATCAAACCATCATCGACATCGGATTCTTATCCTCCACTAATAAATTTGGAATCGACAAACAATCTTTTTCACCTCTTCTCCTTTTCGATCGTTTCTCAATCACCTCTTGTTGTGTCCATCGTGGCATCGGCCTCTCCTTGATGGATGCCTTTTGCTTTTGTTTCCACAAACTTTCTACATCACCCAGCGTACGGTTTTCCCAACCGTTCTTCAATTTGAATTTGGCAAATCCCAAGCGGGTTCGTAAGGTTTCTAGATGCTGTTGTTTGTCTGGTTGAGTCAGATGTGTATACTGCATTCATCCCCTCACTTACTTTGTCAAATTCGTTTGTTTTCATGTCTGAAAAGAAAAAAGGGGGAATAGAAAACAAGTGGATCCTTTTGTTTTTATTCTATTTCTTTTTTTTTTTTATTTTTTTTTTTTGCAATTAAAACAAAGCATGAAAAAATCCGCGTAAAAAAAAGCGCGTTTCGGAACTTGAATTGTTTTCTAGCTTTTTTTTTTTTTTTTTTTTTGAAAAAAAAAAAATGTTCATTCACCAACCCCCTTATTTTTGCTATTGTTTCTGAAATTCAATTCATGAGTTGTACATCCTTGCTTGACTTTATTTTCATGTAAAGAATGACAATTGTTTTTTTTTAACAAGACATGCAAAAAGAAAATGACAAGGGTTATTTATCAATATTGAAAATAACAATCCAGTGTACTCTAAAGAGATGGTTGTGTGGCAGAGAAAAAAAAAAGTTATTTTTTTTTTATCTTCCAAAACGCTGTTCTAATTTTGAAAATCGATATAAACATTTAGAGAATGCGACATAGTTGAGTTGATGATAATTGCTACAATTACTAATACGCTGTTAATCTATTGTACATTAGCCTTATTTCTTTTTTTACATGAATTCTGTGGATTTAATATGCCAAGGTGAATATCCTTCTATAGAAACATAATTATGAGGAAGTCCACCAAATACAATCATTAAATCTGGATCAGAAATAGTATCTTCTTTTATACCCGTCAGTCTCTCTATTACTTATTCTCTCTCTATTATATACCATGCACATATTGATTCACTAATTTCGCATCTATTTCATCCACACCTTGCTTGATCATTCTACGTAATACTGAAGCTACATAGGGTTTACCATTTTCACTGGATAGAATTGAAAATTTGGCATCTACTTTAAGTAACATAAGCATCTCTATTCTCACACTTTTTTTTCGTTTCATTTACAAGGCTCTACTTCTGTTTTCTCTGTACAACTTGAAATCCATTCTTTCAACATTTTTGCATGTTGTTTATGTAAATCAACCGACATGGTCTTCATCACGCCTATATTTGCCAAGTTAAAAAAGAGTTTTTTATTCTGTTGAACTTGCCAGATGCATCAAATACAGAGATTTCTTTAATACCAAATCCATAAGCCCAGCAAGAAATCAAACATAGATTATTTACAATCGCTTGCCAATCAACGCCATCTCTTGTTAATTCACTCGAAACATGAATACTTAGATGCTTTGGTATCTTTGTTAATCGACTTTGATCCCATTCGATTCGTTCCTTGATGTTATTTATGCTCTGGTAATCCCAATAACAAAAGAAACGAGCTACCAATGAATATAGAATATAAATAAAATGCAGAGTATGAAGAACAAGACTACAAAATAAATCAAAAATGGTTATTGTTGGTATGACGGTATCTGTCTTGAGCTGTAAACGAGGGTATGAGGTATGATGTTGAACACATGTTGAAATTGTCGTCGACATTTTTTTTTTTTTACGAGACGAAAAAAAAAAAAAGGGTTCAAATTATCTAAAATTGGAATAAATGAATGAAATGCCAAGAAATCAACGGAAATAGGCCTACCGAACTATCGAGTGAACTACACCCCCCGTTCTTTATTCACTCTTTGCTTCATTTCCTCTTTTACACCTCATTGATAGATGCCTTGTATTCAAGCAGATACAATAAAGCCTTTTTCATGCTGCAAAATTCACATGTCAGATATAAGTCACGTGGACACAGACATTCCAAAGGCTTCTATCCTATCTTCCGGGTCGCCTTCTTTCGAGCCGCACCACATTTGTATATCAAACACTTCACAAGGATGGCTGAGAGAAGAGATTTTGTATTTTTATTGAGTAGAGACCTATCCTTGATACCATGTCAAAAAAAAAACACAAGTCAGTCATGAACAGTCAAGATATAAAAAACGTACAAGCTGAAAAGTGCAAATCACGATAATGTGGGGTAATTCTGGAGGAGTGTAAATTTTTTTTTTTTTTTTTACAACTTAAGAGTAATGAGCCAGAGGCAATGGCAGCAGTTGTTGAAAATTCTTTATTTAGTTTGTGTTATTTCGTAAAAATAAAGATATAAGATTCAACGAGATTGAAAAGTTATCTTTTTAACATCGTTGCATCTAGTATTTATATCCTTTTCATAAAGATTCAGTTAAATTCTTTCAAGACACTTTGATTGCATTGTAGCTATAGAACGAGGATGAATAAAATGTAGTATAAAGGCCTTTTCCTAGTCATGCAACTGGACGTTTTTTACTTATTCACTTATGTGTCATTGCATCAGGACCTATATTAAAACAACTTGTATTGAGTTAAAGGATTATAATGAATTATGACCGAATAATAAAAGACTGCAATAAACCTTTGTAAAGCATTTACCATTCTGACTTTGTAAGTTGAATATTGTTAAGGATGCATAAGATTATAGTCACTTTATTTTAGTAAAAGGAATCAGATATGATCCTAAATAGTATGCTGGCATAACTTGGAATCATTTATAACATTATTCCCAACACAGATCAATAAAATACTTTGATTAGATTTTTATATTAAGCTTTAATCATATTAACTTCACATAGTCAAATAGGATGACATGGTTCTAATATAGTTTATTGATAATATGAACATGTTGAATAGGGAATGACGATTACTTATCGGATCATCATTAGTCATGAAAACATTTATCCTGACTGAGATATTATTGTTAGCAATGATATCCAATCACGGAACTAAAGGTCTTTATATTCATCCGTACCGTCTCCTTAAATAGTCCTTTATCCAGAGTTATCTGAAACCATCCCAATAGCATAATTGACAATACAAGCTAGGAACAGGCTAAACTAATAATTAGAAATAGTAACTATCTATTCTGTCAAATTGATTATAAATCTGTCCTAATTCTTTATGCGTATCATGTCTATAAATACTCTCACTTTTTACATGTAGCATTTATTTTTTTAATCTAATAATAGTTATCTTAACTTAATAAAGAGATACCAAGTTCTAACAGTATTTCTTTATCTTTGATTTCTATACTATATTTACCTAAAACTCCCCTTTCCTAAACACTATTAGAAGGATATTTAGTTCGCAACAAAAGTAAATGAAGTGTTTTAAGTATAAAAAATAGGACAAAGAACAATTAACGAGACCAAACAATAGTTCTAAAGTCGAATACTTTTATTAAAGAAAGATTTCAAGGCTATTTATATTAGTTGAGCAAGACCTGAGATTAGATGGCAAAAAATAGTTACGACCGATATGATTTGACATGTATAAGAAAAATTTTATAGACTGATGTTAATAATCAACTGTTGAGATGAAAGTGAAACTTGGCTGGTTAGGGCAGTGATAATTATCAGGATCTATTCTTATTCAAACACATTTGTAAAGATTTAGTCCAGAATGATAAGACTGTATCTTATTGACATGTCAAAACATGACAGTAAAGTACACTGAGCATTTTTCATCGGTGTGATATTTAGGGTTTATAATATAAAAAAGTACTAAGTCAATCAACAAATGTAAAATTAAGTGAGACTCAAAGTAGATTGTCCTTTATTCAAGTTAAAAATATGAGGGTATTTATACTTTTCTATCCACGGCTAAATAATAGTATTCACAGTATATGATTATTGATTATTAATCGATATTAGACGATGCGTTAATTATATGATTGGTATTGTTTAACATCTTTTATCAAGAAGTAATTATTAATCCTGATTCAGGAACTTGTTAGAATATTCTGGAGTGGATCGGGATATGATTTTATTTGACGTGGCATAATACAATGTCCGATATTCCTAATTTGGATGATCATTGTTCGTAGTAATTTACAGTATTACTTTATTATATGTGTAAATACCACATCCCTCCCTGCCAGATTGGGACAATCGTTTATTTATGTACGATTTCTTTTGCTTCGTCTTAAGTCGTTAATATCTGTGGCTTTTCTTTTAGTTTTATTATGGGTCTTGTCTATGTCTTTAGATAATTTATATTTATTATCCTGATTAACTTTGGTGTCTTTATCATAGAGTGATTTAAGTGATTCTGTAGCTTTATGTAAAATTCCCTTTTCATTATTGTGTTTATGTATTAAAGGCTTATTTTTTATGAGACCTCTCTTGAATTTATTTTGTGGATGTAATCCCATTCTTTTCATATAGTTCTCAATGGTAGAGGTATGAGTGATTTTATCAGGCGTAAGCCATGAATCTTCATCCTTACTATACCCTTTCCAACGTACTTTGAACTCTCTGTTATTACCGCTGCCTCTGTGATCTACGATTCCTTCGATTTCATAAACCTCTTCATTGTCCTCATTTATATTATGCAGATCAATTGGTTTTAATTCGGAAGGAGTATAGTCTCGAGACATTAGTAATCCCATTTCGTCCTGGAGCACGTAGGATCCACCTCTGGTTTTACGAATCACTGTGTATGGGCCATCATATACAGGATTTAATGAACCAGTCATAGTAGGAACTTTAGCCATGACATGACTTCCTTCTTTGAAGTCATCAACTATTGTGTTATGCTTTTCAAACTGCTTTTTCATGTTTTCAACATACTTGTCAGTTTTATCTTTAATGGCTGGGAAGACTACTTGATTCATATGATCAATTCTTTCCAACAATTCTTCGTATGAGAGCGGTACGGCTTTCTTTGGATCCTTTTTTCGGTAATCTTCGAATCCGTTCATTTTTCTCGCAAACATCAAAGAAAAAGGTGGAGTGTTGAGTCTTTTAGATACTTTGTTATTTATAAATAACTGTACACTAGGTACATAAAAGTCCCAGTCTTGTCCTGTTCCTTGTACTGATTTAGCAATAGCAATCTTAGCAGTCTTAACCCATCTTTCCGCACTGCCATTTGCTTGCGGATGATAAGGTGAGATAAGTCTGTGATCTATGCCTGTACTTTCAGTTAACAGTTTCATTGTGACATTTTTAAATTCGGTTCCGTTGTCTGATTGTAAAATACGTGGGTAACCAAAGTCACTAAAAACTTGAACAAGAGTTCCAGCAATAGTTTTGGCTTTCTTATTTGGTAAACACCTTAGAATACAGAATCGTGTGCATATGTCTAATAGCACTAATAAGTATTTATTGTCATTCGGAGTTGTGGGTAATTCAGCTAAATCCATTGACCAGTGATCACCAGGTAGATATGAGTATACTGGTCTTAGAGGATGATACCCTTTTCTGGTTATATTATGCTTTTGACAAGCAACACATGATTTAACAAGTTCGACTGCGTCGACTATCATGTTTTTTCAGTGCAATCCGTCATTATGTAATACTTTTACTATATTTTCAGCACCAAAGTGACCCATTAGGTGAGCCCTTAACATCAGTTACTTCCTTTCATTTTCAGGAGGAGACATATAGTCACACTGCTTATGTTGTGCAGGTTTTTTTACTGTGAATTTTTTATGATTATTTGATCTTATAGCTCTTATTGCTGTATGTATAATGCCATTTTTAGCTCTAGTATCCTGTTCACTCCCCCTCAGCATTTGATCCGTAGGGAAAAGGCGAGATAAATGGTCAGGTAATATGTTATCCATACCAGGAAGATGAATTACCTTAAATTGGTAATCGAGAATGGTATCAAACCAATTCATCATCATGGTATTTGCATATTTTTGTGTATGAAGATAAGTGAGAGCTTTATGATCCGTATAAAGTGTAAAAGGATTACCCCATAAAAATTTATGAAACTTTTTGAGTGCAAATACGATTGCTAAAAGTTCTCTCTTCGTGGTACTATAATTTCTCTCGGACTTGGAAAGAGAACGTGCCATGAAACCAATATATTTTATCGTGGTCTTTTTCTTTCCTTTGTTCTTTAAAACATTATCGTTTTTAGCTACATCTGTAGAATCAACATTAGATGTCAACTCCACTTGTTCTTGATATAGCACAGCACCAATACCGTAATTTGAAGCATCAGTTGCAACAAAGAATGGCTGTTGGAGATCAGGTTGACTTAATACCACATTAGAAAGTAAAACTTTCTTTATTGCCTCAAAATGAGTTTGATGCAATGGTGTCCAATCCTTTTCAGTTATTATTTTGCTGTTACGAAGATGATCTAAAGGAGCAGTTAACATGGCTGCTTTAGGAATGTGTTCGCGAAAATAGTTTACAACACCTAGGAATCGCTGAACATCAGTGCCACATGTAGGTTTAGGCCATTCCTCAATATTTGTTAGCTTACGAGTATCTAACGAAGATCCTTTAGCAGAAATACAAAAACCGAGTAAATAAACACAGTTTTGTGCAAAATGACATTTATCAACGTTGAGAACGAGATTCACCCTGGTAAGCGCTTCTATGGCAGCTTTTACATGTACAGCATGCTCTTCCATATTTTTCGACATTATAACTATATCGTCAATGAAAGTTCGTACAAAGGGCATGTCTTTAAATATCTGCGTCATCACTCTTTGGAATACGTTTGATAGGAATTTTATCCCAAAAGGAGCACCGACAAACATATACTGCTGACCGTTATATGTAAATGCGGTTTTAGGTTGGTCTTCATCATGAATTTTAAAACGATGAAACGCAGCAGTTAAATCCAAAGTAGTGAAGATTGAGGATCCAGATAATTCATGAAAAATATCCGTTATGAGAGGTATAGGAAATTTATCATCTGGTAATAGAGCATTTATATGTCGAGGATCTAAGCATGGTCTTTTTCCAGTTTTATTTCCATTTGCATCCTTTTTATCAGCTAAAGTTAATGGAGAATTCCAGGCTGTATTTACAGGAGCTTTTGTGATGGTACCATTGTCCAACCATTTATTGATGGCTTCATCCAAGACAGGTTTCAATTTATACGCTATGGGATATTGCTTATGATTTACAATTTTTCCTTTTTCCGTGGGTAAGTGGATTATGGATTCAGGTACTGTGCAGAATGCATCTTTGGGTATGTTCATATTTTCAGTAAGTAAAGGCTGAATTTTTTCTATGAACTGGGTTCGTTCATCCTCAGTGCCAGCAGGAGAGTTGTTGGGTTTAATAGTGTCATCAATTGAATCATCAAAGATGACTTCATTATCATCCCAATTATGAGCGACTCCAGTGAGAGCAATACCCAAATGACTTAAGATATCAAGTCCAAGAATGACATCACTTTTGTCATCTTCGTTAAAATCCATAATCTCAAATGAATGATGGAATGTTTTTCCATTATACTTTAATTCAAGTGGTTCAGTAATACCAATTCTTTTTACAACATTGTCTTTTCCAGCTAAATTAATAAGACCAGTTTTATGATAGAATTTAACTTTATTTATTTCAATAAATTTTCTATTTATAACTGATATTTCTGCACCAGTGTCAATCAAACCAAGTGCTCTATTCGTCTGGATGATAATAGGAGTATATAAAGAAAAGGAATTGTGAGTCAACAAGTCATTTTTTTCTTGTTTTATTGCTCTTATGCACTTACCAAGTTGCATTTTATCCTCTAGTTCATCATCAGTACTAGATTTCTTGTTATTTGATTGTCTCTTGGAAAAATCATTCCATGCCTTAGTAGAGGGGTGATCAAATTTTTTAACTTCTTGTTTTCGTTTTTCTATCTTTCTTATTGTGCTTTTATTCTTTTGAGCAAAGAATTCCATGCACTTATGTCCCTTGAACCATGTATCTTTACAATATAGACACTTTTTGGGATTGGAGGAGTCAGAAGAGCTTGAAGAGGTGAAGTGACCATTAGAACTCTTTTGTTTCTTTATAAAGTCACCATTTGAGGACTCAGAATGACCTCTTTTTGCTGCCTTGAAACCATGGCGTTCATTTTTGGAGCTCTTGTATGGGGCGGAAGCAGAATGAGGTTGATGCTTGTGTACTTCCAAGCCAGAAGCAAGTTTTTCCACTTCCCGAATTGAATTTATATCTTGCAGGAAAGTAGCACCATAGTTGGATGACAGTACCGTTCTTATATGAAGGTTTAAATCATCATGAAGAGAGTTGATGTATATACGTGCAAGCATGTTTGAATCCGTACATTGGGCAGTTTGAGCAAGGCGGTTGAAGCGAGCAGTGAAGTCAGACACCGTTTCATTGTTTCTTTGCTTGGATGAAAGTAGGCGTCCAAACATTTCAATTGCCTTAGCAGGGTTTTCAAAGTGCTTGCGTATTATGTCCTTGGCTTCTTCCCAAGAGTACGAAGGGCTGTGTGATTCGATTGTCTCTTGGTACCAATCTAAATTGGCTTCACCAATTGATAAAGCCATGTAGTCACGCCAATGGACCAAGATATTGACTTGATTGATCCTGAAAATGCGCTCGAATGTCTTGAAAAATATTTCTACCGTGTTGAAATATTTCCAGTCAGCAGGGTCAGAATCCTTCTTGTCCACCGAAAGATGAAGGATGGGAAGCTCAGAGCGGCTGATCTTGCTGTTGTTGAAACTTGACCACTCGTCCTGTGACGCATGTTCCTTATTGAAAGTAGATCTAGAGTTCCCAGCGTGAGATAATATAGGCTTATGCATCCTATTTTTCTTGCATTCATTGTATAGTTCAACTATACCGTTATATCGGTATTTAGCCTGTTGAACTACCTCTCTTCCTTTGTTAATTTCCTCCATAGAAGCCTGAGGATTTGCATACATACGAGTGAGTTCCACTCGAACTCGTTCAAGAAGGTCATATGCCATTCTTTTAGCATTTTTCATTTCCAATAAGTTGTCTTCAGAAGAAGAGGAATTAGCTCGGTTATCTTCATTTATAGACAACTCATTTAAAGAGCTAGTGTAGTCTTCGGTTTCCTTTAAGACGGCATCAGCAGCTTGCTCAGGAGAGTTGATCAATTCCATGGCGTAGTCAATGGGAGCAGAAGCATTGGGAGTAGCAGGAGTAGAGTTACCAGTAGCAGACATCTTGATTTTAGAACAATAGCGTAGTGTATTCACTTAAAAAAATGTGATATTTAGGGTTTATAATATAAAAAAGTACTAAGTCAATCAACAAATGTAAAATTAAGTGAGACTCAAAGTAGATTGTCCTTTATTCAAGTTAAAAATATGAGGGTATTTATACTTTTCTATCCACGGCTAAATAATAGTATTCACAGTATATGATTATTGATTATTAATCGATATTAGACGATGCGTTAATTATATGATTGGTATTGTTTAACATCTTTTATCAAGAAGTAATTATTAATCCTGATTCAGGAACTTGTTAGAATATTCTGGAGTGGATCGGGATATGATTTTATTTGACGTGGCATAATACAATGTCCGATATTCCTAATTTGGATGATCATTGTTCGTAGTAATTTACAGTATTACTTTATTATATGTGTAAATACCACAATCGGTACCATCATCATCATATTTTCCATGCTTACCCAGTCATGATGCCCCGCACCAAAGATCGTTCAAGGGAGTTCAAGCTCTTCCCAAGCACCAAGAGATCCAATTCGGCATCATCTTTTGATTGCATATTTGACTCTACATTGTTGATTATACGAGCTAGCTTCATACGCGCATCATCAGCCATATCCAAGTCGAAATCCATGATTTCCGATAATAGTTTCTTGTTCAGTTCAGAAATAACGTCTTCGGTAAAAATATTCATACATAACGGACTGTGTTGACCAGGGCATAAAAGTAGGACATTGGACAGGGCTAAAAGCTCATGTATGGATTGTTGTAGAACAGCGTCTGATCATAACGGACATTGAATAATCACAACTAAAAGAAGTATATTAAAATTGATAAAAGATAATAATTTAAACCTTTATCAAATAAAATATAATCTTCTTCTTTTTATATAAAAATATCACAATTAGATTCATTCTACAGTGACTCCCAAAAGTGTCCCAATGTTTTGTAATTTTGTCTTTCACTGTCATTGGTGCTATTGCTGTTTGCATAAAATATGTCTTGTTGTACCTCATTTGAAAGCTACGGTAGTGTAGATGCACGTGGTACAAGTTACGTCTAAATTGATGTAGCGCAGGCGGAGATAAAGCATATACAAAACGAGCGGTGCATTGGGACACTTTTGGGAGCATATTGAAAAAATCGGAATATCTACAAAATATCCACCCACAACTTGCATGTAATCACCAAACTGCATATATTAGCGTCGCAAACATATCTGATGTCCAAATTATCATTTGCTGTAGTTTTAAGCTCCTACTCTGCTATAACTCGCTCATTAAATCTCAATATGAAACAAGTCCCCCAAGATATGGTATTTCAAGCTATTTCTCTCCTTAAACAAGATAATTCGGTTCGGAAGGTGGAAGAATTGACGGGTTTAAGCAAGGGTACTGTTGGGAGACTACGAAAAACCCATTGCGCTGGTGTTATGAAGCCAAACATAGGTCGACCCAAGGTGTTGTCTGCAGCCGATGAACGTTACTGTGTACGCCAGGTCACCAAAAATCGTGTTCCAATTGCTGTGAAGGTTGCCGAATGCTTTGAAAACGATATCGGAAAGAAAGTAGGTGTCAAAACAGTTCGTAGAGCCCTTCGGAAGGCAGGCTTAGGTGCGATTGAGAAGCCAAAGAAGCCATTGCTCAGCGCGAAGAATATCCGCAACAGACTTTCTTGGTGCGTTGCTCACAAGGACTGGATAATCGATGACTGGAAGCGTGTTATTTGGTCAGACGAAACAAAAATTAATAGATTTAATTCGGATGGACGCACCTGGGCATGGATTCGATCAGGACAAAGCCTGAAATCCCATCACGTGAAGATGACTGTTAAACACGGTGGAGGCAGTATTATGTTGTGGAGTGCTATTACCTATGCTGGAGTCGGTTGGATGTGCAAAATCAATGGTAATATGGAAAAAGAATTGTATAAAGAGATTTTGGAGGATGAACTAGAGCGTACAATTGAGTATGGTGTCAATAGATTAGGCTTCGAACGTCACCAGGTGATTTTCCAGCATGACAACGACCCTAAGCATACATCAAAAGTAGTAAAGGAGTACCTTCAAAAACAATCTTGTACTGTTTTACAATGGCCTGCACAATCTCCAGACTTAAACCCTATCGAAAATATGTGGTCATTGTTGAAAAGGAGACTTAATGACTATGAAACTGCACCAAAAGGCATGAACGAGCTTTATGAACGTGTGACTAAGGCTTGGCACGACCTTATGAAGCCGGAAGAGTGTCAAAAAGTTATAGAAAGTATGCCACAACGTATACAAAAGTGTATTTAGAACAAAGGGCATTGGACAGACTATTAATAATAAATAAATAAAGAGATTCCGATTTTTTCAATATGCTCCCAAAAGTGTCCCAATGCACCGCTCGTTTTGTATATGCTTTATCTCCGCCTGCGCTACATCAATTTAGACGTAACTTGTACCACGTGCATCTACACTACCGTAGCTTTCAAATGAGGTACAACAAGACATATTTTATGCAAACAGCAATAGCACCAATGACAGTGAAAGACAAAATTACAAAACATTGGGACACTTTTGGGAGTCACTGTATAAAGTAAACATGAACAATAAATAAGTCATGACCATTACTATTCATCATTTCTGTAAATGAATAATAATGGATCAGGTACCTAGTCAACTTTGATCTGACTGGAGGCATTTCATATAAATAGATCTTTCCTATCAATGAAGACGGGACAATTATCCCAGATCAGTTAAAGAACAATAAGATCTATAAAAACAACTAATTAAAAATTTTCATAATCGATTCAGTGATCATTCTTCAATCAAACATGTCAATTATTGGATCTACGTTCATAACTGTTAAGGATACATAAGATTATAGTCACTTTATTTTAGTAAAAGGAATCAGATATGATCCTAAATAGTATGCTGGCATAACTTGGAATCATTTATAACATTATTCCCAACACAGATCAATAAAATACTTTGATTAGATTTTTATATTAAGCTTTAATCATATTAACTTCACATAGTCAAATAGGATGACATGGTTCTAATATAGTTTATTGATAATATGAACATGTTGAATAGGGAATGACGATTACTTATCGGATCATCATTAGTCATGAAAACATTTATCCTGACTGAGATATTATTGTTAGCAATGATATCCAATCACGGAACTAAAGGTCTTTATATTCATCCGTACCGTCTCCTTAAATAGTCCTTTATCCAGAGTTATCTGAAACCATCCCAATAGCATAATTGACAATACAAGCTAGGAACAGGCTAAACTAATAATTAGAAATAGTAACTATCTATTCTGTCAAATTGATTATAAATCTGTCCTAATTCTTTATGCGTATCATGTCTATAAATACTCTCACTTTTTACATGTAGATTTTTTTTTTGAATCTAATCATAGTTATCTTAACTTAATAAAGAGATACCAAGCTCTAACAGTATTTCTTTATCTTTGATTGCTATATTATATTTACCTAAAACTCCCCTTTCCTAAACAATAACTACTCATTTACCCGCCAACTGATAGAAGAATATAAATAGTAGACTTTGTAATGATTTCTTTTTAACAATCAAGATTGTCTTAAATAAAGTTCAGTCTCAAAAAGTATTCTTTGGTTTTATTTTTATTCCTTAACTACTTTACCAGAACATAACAATATCGTCTGACTATTAATTGTATAGTCTGACGTAGGCTGGACTGAGATCAATAATAAAATAATAAATAAAGACATCATTAATGACCAAACACGACAAATACCAGCTATTGGGGAAGTCTACTACACATTCGCTACCTATAACGGGATCTGGCGAGATCCCTCCAAGCATCACATTAGAATTGGGAAACAATTTGCAACTTATCTTATACCAGCCTAGAAGAACTTCATTGGTGGGAAACGTTTGTAACGTAAAAGAATGGCCTTCCAATCCAGACAATCACAGTATCTGCTCCACAAACAGTGATCCACGTCGATGCTTCGGACGGCGGATGGAGGATCAGCTCGCCCCTAGTAACAGCCTCAGGATTTTGGAGACCGGAGGAGAAATTACAGTCGATAAACGTTCGAGAGTTGAAGACAATCCTTTTTGCACTCCAACAACACGCATCAAAATGCGAAACCTCCAACATCAAGATCTACTCGGACAATCGGACCGCCTTGAAATATACGACAAAGTCGGGTAAAACGACTTCAGTTTTTCTCCAGGAACTAGCAGTTCAAATACAAGAATTATGCAACTACCACAACATCAAAGTTATTTATCAACACATTCCAGGAGTTCTCAACACTCGAGTGGACAAATTGAGTCGAGTCAAACAACCATTTTACGAATCAGCCATTCCAAAACAGATATTCAACACGATCCAACAGCAATGGGGCAGACTAAAGATAGACGCCTTTGCAGCGAGGCACAATTATCAACTACCAACTTATTGGACATTAACCTCAGACCCAGCAGCAGCAGCAGCAGCAGCAGCAGCAGTGAATGCAATGAAACAACATTGGCTCAAGAAGGGGATGTATTGTGGAATAGGCGTGTTGTTTCTCTCGATTAATAAAATTAACAAATAAATCAAATAATCGATGAGTCTCTTGAACCTCTTTATTGAGTAAGGACGAGAGAGAGAGCCAATTCAATACAAACTACGTCTTAGAATATAATAATACGATTTAGGGTCCGAGGTAGTACGGTATAAATTGTGTGGCTGTTTACCGTACATAGCACGAAGTGCTACAGTAGCAGACAAAACTGGTGCACAAAAATTAAAATCAACATTCTATCTCCGTCATATGTCTGCGACTTTTGTGGTATATACCATCTGAAAGACAGTCCAAAATATACATTATGTTACAGTGGGTCAAAAAACTGCACCAACCTAACCTAATTTTTCGGAAATAAGAGCACAGGTCTGTCAGTTTTACAGCAAACATTCTGAAACTTGAACCAAACAAAGTTAATACTATTATGATTTATTGACAAAACTTTCAAAGGCAGACGCTGAGTATACACTTAAAGCGCGTCCAGAAAAAAGCGGAGGTCGGTTGGTGCAGTTTTTTGACTTTTAAAATAAAAGTGGGTTTGATATGATATGCCCGGACTGAGGCCTTTCCGGGAGATTTAAATTAGTCTGTGGAGTATCTAGTCACACTGGGGACCTTAAAATAAGCTTTTTTACAATTATTTCCCTTTTTTTTTCTTTCCTACTTTACCCAAACGCATCATACATCGCCAGTGTCCATTCATCATTAGAAATGCCCAAAACGCTTCCATCCGATGTTCAAAACAGTATCAAAGCACTATTAGAAGGTAACGTTGACCCTACAGTCATTGGGAAACGAGTTGGAGTGCATAGAAATACCGTTAATAGGTATGCAAATAAGTGGATGCATAATAGAATACGTAAAAGTGGAGGTAGACCGAGCATTGTGACAGAATCAACGCGTCTATACATCAAGAGACAAGTACTCACGGGTTATTTGAAGACTGCCAAGGATGTGCAAATGAAGTTGGAGGAGCTTGGACACCCTATGTAGTATCAATCGGCCATCAATGTTTTACATTCAGTTGAAATTTATGCTGAGATCAAAAAGAAGAAGCCTTTATTGACTGAAAAACACAAGAAGGCTCGATTGGCATGGGCCAAAAAGCATCAATATTGGACAGTATATGATTGGCGACGTGTGATCTTTTCTGATGAGACCAAAATTAACATTTGGGGCTCTGATGGTTGCAAATATTATTGGAAAAAAAATGCGATCGTTTACAGCCCCACCATATCGACGTTACTGTGAAGCATGGAGGCGGTGGTCTCATGTTATGGGGTTGTATAACCAGCGCAGGGCCTGGATACGCATGTCAGGTCTATGATGGTACCATGAATTCAGAGCTATACCAAGAAATTCTTGGTACAAGTCTGAAGGGCACCATGGAGTACTATGGTCTGAATTGGAAAACATCGGTATTTCAGCACGACAATGATCCTAAACATCGATCAAAGTCCACAACGCAGTGGATGAAAGATAGTGGCATGGTTTACATTGACGATTGGCCATCACAAAGTCCAGATCTTAATCCTATTGAACATGTATGGTGTTGTATCCACACAACTAGTAAAGTGAACATTCATGGATAAACGAGAGATCTCCGCAATAGCCAACTTTGCCCTGTTGTCTCTATCGGTGTTCCCACGACTATATCGGAACCTGATTATAACAACGGCAGTTCAATCCAACTTTATTCGATAATTATCGTTAGATCAATAATTTATCTACTTCATTGTCCCTTGATTCGTCAAGAAGACAGCGGCTATTGATTATCTACTATCTTTCCTTTATCTTCCCATCCTTCCCACATTATTCTTTTAACCGATCAATTGAAATAGCGGTAAAGATCCAGACATCCAAAAAGTATAAATAGCCTCAAATGTTTTTATTAATAAAGCAACATATAATCTTTAGTTTCACAACTATTGTCTTTTTAGTTTTTGTCTCTTATTTTAATACTTGGCAAAACATTTTTTTTTGTGAATTCTTTATTGACTTTATTTTTAAAACAACCCTTTTTTTATTATTACTACCTACCTTACCAATATGTCAAACACAAATGACTTTAACTCTGCTGCTGCTGGTTCTTCCAGTAGTAATGCCAAAACTTATCCTGATAACGCTCGTCGTATGTCAGATGTTTCTACCTTATCTTCAGAGGCAGAGTCCTCTGGAATGACCACTTCCGCAGTTTCATCTGGTTCTCTTGAACCTAGAATCGCAGCTCCATCCATCCATTCTTCTATTGAAGAGTTGGATTCCACCATCATCGGTGCCACCCAAGTTATTCTTAACTTGTCTGTTCGTCTTCTTTCTACGACGCCTGAGTCAGAGGAAGATAGCATGGTGCGCGCTAAGTACGAAGCCTGCTCCAAGGATCTGGAGAGACTAGTTCATACTAGGGATCTCCTCCAGCGAGCCATGAACCATGCTGTTCCTACCGCTTGGACTGGTTCACCTAAGGTTGCTCCTGCAGCCTTGAATGTTGTACCTCCAAACCTACCCCTCATGCAGTGGAAGGGTGCGGTCTTTGACCCATCTGCCCCTGTCTCTGTGGATGTCAAGCACTGCTTGAAAAAATTTCAGGACGTAATGTTCGCACATGGTCTTGACCTTGATCAGCACTGGCTTCGTCTTCTCCCTCCTTGCTTGTCATCGAGTCAACGTACTTGGCTTGATGAGTACCAAGAAAAAGAGGATGTCCATACGTGGAGTCAGTTCAAAAAGGCTTTTACTAGCCATTATGGTGTTGGATCGGCTGAAGAAAAAGCCACGTCTACAACGGAGTTGTTACGCATCTCCATGACTGCTGCTGAAACTGTTGACCAGTACGTTGAACGTTTCAACAACCTTCGTCGCTTGGCACAGATCCAAGATCGCTGTGTCTTGACTCGTTGCTTTTTGATCGGTCTTCAGGCCGACATCTACAAGAAGGTGGTCGTGTCCTTAGCCAATTGTACGGACGCGGAAAAAGAATCGGTCGACTACGTTGTCAAGTTGGCCAAGACCTTGTACCATTCGCTGTACAAAGTTCGTAAAGTGGCTAACGCTGCTCACACTTCTGCTGGCCCTTCAATGGTCAATGACTCTTCTTCTTCTGGTCGAAAGAAATCTTCTGCTTTTGTCTCTGGTTCTGCTGTTCGTTCTGCACCTTATCCGCAGGCTTCTAGGAAGTATTGCAGATTCCACAAGACTACCACCCATAGCAATGATGAATGTCGTGCTATGAAGAAAGCTTCCTCTTCTTCTCCTTCTTCGGGTTCTACCCAAGTTGATGTCTCCTCTGGTTCTGCTGCCTCCCAGTGGAATCCAAGAAACCAACCTTCCGGTTTGGGACGTCCGTGCCGCTCTTGTGGTGCTGACAACTGGCGTCCTGGTCACCGATGCAAAGGAAAGGGTCGTTCAACCGGTTCCTTGGCTGACGATTCTGCCGGATCTTCTCACATGTTTCGAGCAATGAGTCGATCCCCTGCTTCTTCCTTGTCTTCCGTTGCCTCTTCTGGTAACGATGTTTCTGTTTCTGTTGGCTCTTCTGCCACTGCTGCTTCGAGTAGTAGTGATGCTTCTTCCGGTCGCAAGACTGATGCTGCTGGTCCCGTTGTTCCTGTTCCCGATTCGTCGGATGATATGGACATTGATGTTGCGGAAGCCCTTACTGTGGCTGAAGCTGCTCAGGCCTGTAAGTACATTACACATCACATCTTTTCTAAATCGCCTTCAAACACTAATACGCTTTATGTTCCTATTATTATAGAGCACATCAAAACATGGGCCATGATTGATACCGGTTCGTCTTTTTCGTGTGTGTCTCCTTCGTTCTGTTCGACACTTGGTTTAGTTCCAACACCTAATCCAGGATCGATCAAGTTAGGACATAATAGTTCAAGTACTGTAAGCCGGTTAGGCATAATAAATCTTACTGTTTATTATAACCAAATCCGTTTGTCATATGAATTTGAAGTGTTTGATTTTAGCAGTGATGTTCCCATTTGTTTAGGACTTGACATTTTGCCTAAACTAAGAATAGGTTTAACAGGATTAGCCACTTCTTGGTTAAAGTCTAATATTCCTAAAATACCTGATCCAGTTAACCCTGATGATTATAAGCCAAATGAAACTCCTGTTGGCACTATGCAGGAAAGACAACGTTTGATGAGCACTATTCAACCTTTGTTAGATGCTAATACGAGTATCCCCATGTCTTCTCATTGTAATTTACCTGGTGCTATCATCACTCTTGATACTGAACCCAATGCCTTTGCTTATCGAAGACAACCCGATATTGCTATTGCTAATAGAAAGATCATGGAAGACCAAATTCAAACTTGGTTGGATGATTGTGTCATTGAACCTGCTCCTTCCAATACTCGCTTCAATAACCCTATTTTTCTTGTTGGAAAAAAGGATGTCAACGGATTATACACTAAGAAAAGAGCAGTTATTGATCCACGTCTGCTTAACCAACTTGTAAAGAATGTTGATAGAATGCCTTTACCTCTAATCAGCGATCTTCATCAACGTATGGGTTCTGCTACTATATTCACTACCTTCGACATACGAGCATGCTTTCATCGTTTTCTTATCCAAGAATCTGATAGACCCAAAACCGCATTTACTCATCCATTTACTGGTATGCAGTATCAATTTCGTCATTGTCCTTTTGGCTTGACAAGTACCGGTAACATTGTACAGCGTGTTCTTACAAATTTGTTCGCAGATCTTCCTTACACTGCACTCTATATTGATGATCTATGTGTCTTCAGCTCTGGTGACATGAATCAACATATTGAGTATGTCCGTGAAGTGTTGAAACGTCTTACTGCTGCAAATTTAATTATTAATGTTGAAAAGACGCATTTTGCACAAAGTTGTGTAAATATTCTCGGATGGACTATTGGTAACAATGGTTCTCTAATCCCTGATCAACGTAAACTGACAAATATACATTCTTGGCCCACACCTAAAACTGGTAGACAAGTCATGAGTTTTCTTGGGTTTGCAAACTATTTCCGTAATAGTTTACCAATGTTTTCTCGTTTGACTGCTCCACTTGACCGGTTGCGATCTCTTAATTCTTTAAAAGGAATTTGGAATGAAACCCATGAATGCAGTTTTCGTAACATTAAGGATGCCTTAGTGAATGCCCCAGTTATTCACATTCCTGACCTTAAGTACCCATTCTACGTTGCAACAGATGCTAGTGCTTATGGTATCGGCGGTGTCGTTTATCAAGTCATCGACCAAGACATTAAATATAACGCCTTTGCTGCAAGATCTCTTTCCCCTACCGAACGTCGTTATCATACAAACAAACGAGAGTTGTTAGCGATTGTATTCATGTTTGAGAGATATAATAAATGGTTATACAACCGTCATTTTACCTTGACAACTGATCATAAAGCCTTGATTTATATCAAGAAGCAAGTTGTTCCAAATGCTGCCATGCTTGTTTGGTTTGAAACAATTTTCGAATATTCATTTGATATTGTTCATTGTCCTGGCATTAAGAATATTATCCCAGACGCACTTAGTCGTTTATTCCCAGATGACAATAAACTGGAGGGGGGTAACAATGTCAACAATGTTGCCATCTACAATATCCGTGGTAAAGAAAAAGAAAAAAGAAAACCAACTTTTAAAGAAAAATCTAAAAGTTATGAAACACAAACATATGCAGTCACTTCTGCAACACCATTATCATTATCAAAACCCTTATTGCATCGCGCTTTGCAATATGAAGATTATATCACACCTCCTCCTGAGGAAAGAAAAGATATAATATTGAAGGCTCACTTATTAGGTCATTACGGAATTAAAGCCATAGAACAAACCATTCATGGTGATAATCTTCACTGGACTAATTTACGTCAAGATATTCAGGATGTCATATCCAATTGTCATGAATGCAAAATGTTTAACATTGCCAAAACAGGTTATCATCCCCCTAGAAGTATCCTACCTGACGGACCTCTAGATCATTGGGTTATGGACCTCGGCACTTTTAATATAACATCTACGAGCGGAAATAATTTCCTTCTTGTCATGGTTGATTTATTTTCTCGCTTTACTATCTTGAAAGCCATTCCTGATAAACAAGCTCTTACTATTGCCACACAGCTTGTTGATATCTTCTGTACATTCGGCTGGCCTAAGGTCATCGCTAGTGATAACGGAAAAGAGTTTACTGCTACCATCGTTACTGAACTTATTAATAACAGTGGTATCGATAAGAGAGTGTCTAACCCTTTTAATCCCCTTGGTAACTCAGTCAATGAAGCATTTGTAGGAATTGCTAAAAAGACTATCGTTAAACAGTTACAAGGAAGAAAAGAAGATTGGGATCTATATGTACCTGCAACCCAATATGCTATGAATCTGAAATATTCCAGACTTCATAAGAGTAGACCATACACAGTAATCTTCAATAAAGTACCAAATGATATGAAAGATTATTCTCATATTAAACCCACTCTTAGAAGTGATGCTGTAGATTCTAAAGCAATAGAAAACAGACTTAAATATGCTACCGAAGTTGTTATCCCTGCTCTGGCTAAACGCATTAAGGAAACTCAGGATGTAGACAATGCATATTTTATGAAAACAAACAAAATCGTTCATACACCGTTTCCACTCCATAGTGAAGTCATGATTAAAAATGTGAACAAGGAAAACAAAACTGATCCGCATTATGAAGGACCTTTTTACATAAGTGGAATGACAACTAATGGCAGTTACATATTAGTTGATAAACAAAATAACCTCTTATCAAGAGATGTACCCACTTCACACTTAAAACTTATTGCATTACCCAGTAATAAAAGTGCAGAATCAATCGATGGCCAACATTATGAGATTCAAGCAATTATACAACACAAAGGAACTCCAGGTAATTACCAGTATCTTGTTCATTGGAAAGGATACGATGATCCTACAGATTACACTTGGGAACCTACTTCTAGCTTCGATGATCGATCTTCAATTGAAACATATTGGGCTCGTCGTCAAGCAGGTAACAATACTGCTGTCTCAAAGAAAGCAAGACTACCTAAACGTACCGTTCCTACTCGTGATCATCACAGTAGAAGCAAGAGATCAAGACGTTAAATTGTCTAAGTAGTTGACCGTCTTTTTCCCTAAGACAATTTTTCCTAAAGAAGGTTTTTTTACTATCAGGTTTTTATGACAACTTACTACTACGATCTATCCTCAATTATACTATGTCTATTTATCTACTCTATGATCATTACCGCACTTATTGTGTATGACCTTTGCTCATTTCTGAATCTTCACTTTTCCTTTTTACCGTTTGCTTCAAACTAGAAGGGGGCAATGTTGTATCCACACAACTAGTAAAGTGAACATTCATGGATAAACGAGAGATCTCCGCAATAGCCAACTTTGCCCTGTTGTCTCTATCGGTGTTCCCACGACTATATCGGAACCTGATTATAACAACGGCAGTTCAATCCAACTTTATTCGATAATTATCGTTAGATCAATAATTTATCTACTTCATTGTCCCTTGATTCGTCAAGAAGACAGCGGCTATTGATTATCTACTATCTTTCCTTTATCTTCCCATCCTTCCCACATTATTCTTTTAACCGATCAATTGAAATAGCGGTAAAGATCCAGACATCCAAAAAGTATAAATAGCCTCAAATGTTTTTATTAATAAAGCAACATATAATCTTTAGTTTCACAACTATTGTCTTTTTAGTTTTTGTCTCTTATTTTAATACTTGGCAAAACAACAATGACACAAGGCACAAGTCGACGCATGTCACAAACTCAATATTTGATAACAGCGCTTCTGTGCTACAAGTTTAGCCGCCACTAATCCCGGCCTAAGTCCGCTTAAGCATGCCAGGTGGCAATTGATGGCAAAGGTATTGTTGTAAACATAGTTATTTTCTATATGATATCAGTTGTATTAAAATAAATAACGATACACAAAAGATTAAACTATGATTGAACAATTCCACACTTTTCCAAATTTAGAACAATAAGATCAATATCTGTCATCCTAGAGAGTCTAATCAATTGTCAACCCCAAAAGTAATTAGATCAAAGTTAATTGACTGGTTATTATTTCTATTTGTGATATTTAGGGTTTATAATATAAAAAAGTACTAAGTCAATCAACAAATATAAAATTAAGTGAGACTCAAAGTAGATTGTCCTTTATTCAAGTTAAAAATATGAGGGTATTTATACTTTTCTATCCACGGCTAAATAATAGTATTCACAGTATATGATTATTGATTATTAATCGATATTAGACGATGCGTTAATTATATGATTGGTATTGTTTAACATCTTTTATCAAGAAGTAATTATTAATCCTGATTCAGGAACTTGTTAGAATATTCTGGAGTGGATCGGGATATGATTTTATTTGACGTGGCATAATACAATGTCCGATATTCCTAATTTGGATGATCATTGTTCGTAGTAATTTACAGTATTACTTTATTATATGTGTAAATACCACATACAGCAGCCATGGATACATGTATGAATGCCTACTACAGCATGTTAGAACCAAAGTTTTCTTTTTTATTTTCTTTTTTTTACTTACCTTGCGATAACCGGAGTGATGTTGAAAAAGGAAATTGCTGAACAAAAAGAAAAAAAAAAGGAACAAAATTTCGAAAAGGAAATCTTTTATATTTTTTTTTTTTTGCTATACTAAGACTGAGTTTCATTGTAAACTCGATGATATTTAAGAAAGATTCAATTTTGATGTCAAGCTCACTTATCTTTATTTCAAATTACTCTTATAACAATATTTCTGATCGTGGTATTCAATTCAACCCTGCTCCTGCCAATGCTCGTGGCTCTAACTCTGTTGGGCAACCAATCGCTGTTCCTTCTCGTGCTGTTGTTCCTGAGCTTGCTTCAAGCGATGCCATTCCTGATAGTTTTGCCTATCCTAGGCCTGGTTTTCCTCCCATGACCCATGTTCAGAAGCGAATGCGCCAAGCCGAAGACATGGAGACTGATGAAGTATCTCTTTCTTTTTCCATTTATATGGAGCTAAGAAAAGAAAATGATGGTTTGAAGGAGATGCTTCGAAAAGAGCAAGGGGAAAAGCGGGCCTTGCATGTAGCATACAGCAAGCTCAAAGAAGCATACGATGAGCTTGAAGCAGAATCAGGCAAAGGCGCAAAGCCGATTGCTACTGCTGTTAAAGTAAGAACATTAAAATTCAATTTTAAACAAATAGACTAATCGCTTTTCTCTGAAATATAGGATGCTGTGAGAAATCACTACAACAATCTGCCACCATCGTCTCAGTATATCCTTGAAAAGCCTCTGAAGTCTCCTGAAAACCAAAGAGTATTTAGATTACTGCAAGACTATGTGAATAGTCATTACTCATACAAAGACACCAACAACCGCGATCTACGCAAGTACCTTGAACGACAATATTACGCGAAGAAAGCTGGCATAACAAGTGTTGAAGAGATAGATCCAGTTGAGGATTTCATGAGAAAAAGAAAAGCTGCAAAAGTTACTCGTAGAAGTGCTGTAAGTGCTACATAAAGTATTGTAATCGCATAACTGACTTTGCGTTTTTAGAAAACAAGAGCTCGTAAGGCTATATACAAGCAGTACAAGGATCAAGGTGTTTATAACAACTATCCCAGCTGTGAGTACTTGCTTCAACAGCAATACATGTCTGAAGAAGAAGATATGTACAGTAGCGGACAAAACTGGTGCACAAAAATTAAAATCAACATTGTATCTCCGCCATATGTCTGCGACTTTTGTGGCATATACCATCTGAAAGACAGTCCAAAATATACATTATGTTATGTAAACCGGAACTGTGCCGGACATCCCCCAGGCATAAGGTCATTTTTAGTGATTTTTTGCATATTTCAATTTTCGCCAAAAATGTAGTGCTTGTCTAGCCTTCTTTCAATTTTCCCCATATCTCTCCCGTTTGCTTTCAGATTCCACCGCATATTAGTGAATTTTAGTAGCTCTTAAAAAATATATAAAACCGTAGTTATTTTGTATTTCCCATTGAATCCCCCCTTTTGTTTTTACCCTATTCACTATAACAAAGTACTAGCCTTATATGTTTAAGAAAATAAGCAACTGTAAAAACGAAACTCTGAGATCTCGAACACGCCTAGTTCGTACGACAGCAGATATTTCTAGAGTAACAAGGATCTCTAAATGGACAATCAACAGGAGAAAGAGGGAAGAAAGAAACTTAATGTCTTGTGATCATGAAGGTCTCCCGCTTTTAATCTGAAAAGTTACTAGCTCAATCACCAACCTAAAGCTTGGACAAGGTCCGTTACACACAGTTTCTGATGCTCAGCACATTTCGAGGACCTTAAGATACAGTATTAGCAGACTGTTAGTCTGAAGGCACTGTAGGAAGCTAGATTTTGAGTCCGGAAGTAAGGAATCGAAGAATTTCATCAGCTGTATAAGTCGGAAAAAGCGATGAATGTGGTATCACAACAAGCCATTGTATACTATAGAGGGCTGAAAGTCTGCTATCTTTAGCAATGAAACAAATATGAACATTATGGATGCAGACAGTATACACTAATATTGAAAGCAAGTCGAGCAACCTTAGCGATTTTTTCACGGTGATCAAACAATGAAGCATGCTGGCTGCTCTGTTATGTTTTAAGGCTGTATTAGATATTGAGGACCAGAATATGTGTGTCAGGTATACGATGGTATAATGAACTCATAAATATACACATATATTTCGCTTACTTCATACCACAAAAGCCTAGCGTATAGTGGTCTAAAACGTCGTAATCTCTTGTTTCAGTATGACAATGACACAAGGCACAAGTCAACGCATGTCACAAACTCAATATTTGATAACAGCGCTTCTGTGCTACAAGTTTAGCCGCCACTAATCCCGGCCTAAGTCCGCTTAAGCATGCCAGGTGGCAATTGATGGCAAAGGTATGATGATACGACACTAGATCAAAAAGGGTCGATGATCTTTGGAAAAGAATAGTTAAAGAGCCGGGTTCTTTTACTGAAAATGATATACACGCATATTATTAGCATATGCAAAGAAGAATATCCGATAATATCAAGAGATGAGATGATTATATAAAGTCTAAGATTTTAGCCACTTTTGCGGTTTTTAGAAAATATAAGATTTTATAAATTCAAAGCACGCTTATCGCTCAGTTTTAACAATGTCATGCTTAGAACATACGTAGATTACAATGACTAGTATATCCTCCTTCTAGTACAGTTTCATGACTATTGCAATTACCATGAGCAGGTAATGGTAGTTAAAAGCTAAAAAAAAGTTTTGTGCACCAGTTTTGTCCGCTACTGTACGTTCCTTTTCGGTAAAAGGAGTTGTTCTATCTGGATTTTGCTCCAGAAGAATTTCCTCCACCTTGTCCATTGTTTCGTCGTTATACAGTAGCGGACAAAACTGGTGCACAAAACTTTTTTTTAGCTTTTAACTACCATTACCTGCTCATGGTAATTGCAATAGTCATGAAACTGTACTAGAAGGAGGATATACTAGTCATTGTAATCTACGTATGTTCTAAGCATGACATTGTTAAAACTGAGCGATAAGCGTGCTTTGAATTTATAAAATCTTATATTTTCTAAAAACCGCAAAAGTGGCTAAAATCTTAGACTTTATATAATCATCTCATCTCTTGATATTATCGGATATTCTTCTTTGCATATGCTAATAATATGCGTGTATATCATTTTCAGTAAAAGAACCCGGCTCTTTAACTATTCTTTTCCAAAGATCATCGACCCTTTTTGATCTAGTGTCGTATCATCATACCTTTGCCATCAATTGCCACCTGGCATGCTTAAGCGGACTTAGGCCGGGATTAGTGGCGGCTAAACTTGTAGCACAGAAGCGCTGTTATCAAATATTGAGTTTGTGACATGCGTTGACTTGTGCCTTGTGTCATTGTCATACTGAAACAAGAGATTACGACGTTTTAGACCACTATACGCTAGGCTTTTGTGGTATGAAGTAAGCGAAATATATGTGTATATTTATGAGTTCATTATACCATCGTATACCTGACACACATATTCTGGTCCTCAATATCTAATACAGCCTTAAAACATAACAGAGCAGCCAGCATGCTTCATTGTTTGATCACCGTGAAAAAATCGCTAAGGTTGCTCGACTTGCTTTCAATATTAGTGTATACTGTCTGCATCCATAATGTTCATATTTGTTTCATTGCTAAAGATAGCAGACTTTCAGCCCTCTATAGTATACAATGGCTTGTTGTGATACCACATTCATCGCTTTTTCCGACTTATACAGCTGATGAAATTCTTCGATTCCTTACTTCCGGACTCAAAATCTAGCTTCCTACAGTGCCTTCAGACTAACAGTCTGCTAATACTGTATCTTAAGGTCCTCGAAATGTGCTGAGCATCAGAAACTGTGTGTAACGGACCTTGTCCAAGCTTTAGGTTGGTGATTGAGCTAGTAACTTTTCAGATTAAAAGCGGGAGACCTTCATGATCACAAGACATTAAGTTTCTTTCTTCCCTCTTTCTCCTGTTGATTGTCCATTTAGAGATCCTTGTTACTCTAGAAATATCTGCTGTCGTACGAACTAGGCGTGTTCGAGATCTCAGAGTTTCGTTTTTACAGTTGCTTATTTTCTTAAACATATAAGGCTAGTACTTTGTTATAGTGAATAGGGTAAAAACAAAAGGGGGGATTCAATGGGAAATACAAAATAACTACGGTTTTATATATTTTTTAAGAGCTACTAAAATTCACTAATATGCGGTGGAATCTGAAAGCAAACGGGAGAGATATGGGGAAAATTGAAAGAAGGCTAGACAAGCACTACATTTTTGGCGAAAATTGAAATATGCAAAAAATCACTAAAAATGACCTTATGCCTGGGGGATGTCCGGCACAGTTCCGGTTTACATAACATAATGTATATTTTGGACTGTCTTTCAGATGGTATATGCCACAAAAGTCGCAGACATATGGCGGAGATACAATGTTGATTTTAATTTTTGTGCACCAGTTTTGTCCGCTACTGTATGTCTGTCTTGTGCAAGAAAACAGTTGATTATTTTGAAGTTCGTGTACCAAAGTACAGATCACCTGCTGTAAGTTTAATCAATATCTTTTTAAGCGTAATCAACTAATTATCCAATATTCAGTGTACCGAATTTTTTAAGCTGTTGGATGATCAGATAGCAAGTGACAAGGCAAAAAGGCAAAGAACTGGAAATAGCAGCATCCAGTTTCTTCCTCGTGTACAAAGAAAATACGCGTTGCCAGTTCCTGAATTTATCAAGAAAGAAAATATAACTGAAGAGAGTATCGCTTGGGCTTTTGGTGGTGAAATGGAGTTGGATGAACACAACTTGCTGTTTTAAAAAAAATTGTAAAACAAATAAACCAAAAAAAAAAAAACGCGGTGTTTAGATTTTTAAATTTTAATTTTTTTTTTTTTTTTTACTTTTTACTTTATTTATTTATTTATTTTTTACAAACCAATGGTTTTTCTTGGAAGAGGTAAAAAGACAACATGATTATCAGGATAACCTTGCTTCATAGCCACACAAGTAAATATACGAGATACTGGAAGAATACAGTCTGAATCAGCTGGTCGAAATGAGTTATGGTAGTACGCGGCACCAAGACATTCAAATCCTTGAAAAGGATGAAGAGGAGGGTTGTACCAACGTACAAAAGCAAAGAGGTGTTCATCAAAAGCATTTGGCATAAAGACTCGACCGTTTGGAAGGATAGATTTTTTCATTTGAAGTTGGTGGCTAAAATAATATTGAACTTCGCCAATTCGCATTTCAGGCTCTTGTCCAAGAACAGCAGAATTACAGGCGACTTCAATGTAACAACCACGAGTAGTACGCGATGCCTTTGACCGATATGTCTGCCCAAGGATCTCAATTTCAGAAAAAAGAGAAATATCAGGAAGTACCATTGTAGACAAGTCCTCAAACTCTTCTGGGATTAGCGCACTTGTGAATGTTCGATCAGTGTATACAATTTTGTAAAAGGCAAGAAGATAGTCATAATGGTCTCGAGTCAATCTATTAACACCGACTTTATGTCTAGAAGAAGCTTGCGTATCAGAAGGTAGAGTTTCAGCACCAGTGAAGATATCATTCAAACGTAGAGGAGCACTGACAAATAAACTAAAATCAAAACAGGTTGAAGTAGATGAAGAAGCAACTAGGGAATCAGAAGGCGTTGGTGACAAGTAACCAAAGGAAGACATCATCACAGGATTCTGTTTAATTCCTTGTGGTAAGTTACGGATGTAGTCACCATAGTGCACAACGGAAAGAAACTTCTTCATATACGTAACTTCGAACGCTGTCTTGTAGTTTACTGTCATCTTTTTAATGTCGCCATTAAGCCTCTCAAAGCCATACAGCCAAAATGCATATATTGGACCAAAGTCTTGGATAGAATCCTTTAAATGCAGATGAATATGCATATTTGGAGTGACCATCTCTGGACCATACAATTCAACAACACCAATGACAAACTCATGGAATAGCTTGTGGGCCATCATGGCTTCATTCTGGGTAATGCATGGACGACATACGATGTGACAGGCTTGTACAAACTTTGCCCAATTTTCTTTGTGACGGACTGGAAGACGAGACTTCAGTAAAAGGGGCGAAAGAGCAAGACACCAGGTTCTCCATTCATCAGCCTTTAAGTCAGAAAAATTGCTGGCAATTTTCTGATTGATTGGCGTGTATTGTGCTGGCAGTACAACGAACAAGGTCAAGGTATTCCAAATCATGTAGAGCAGAAAATCGAGTACCAAATTTCTGTTCCAAGTCAGTCCTTTGCTTCTTTGTAGATGCTTCTTTCCAATTTCTTGCATGATGACGATTTTCAATATTGGTACGAAGTGACCAAGCATTAAGATCTTCAAGACCAAAAGAAAAATCACGTTGAAGATTTGTATTATGACGAGCAGGAAATGCTGTTGAGCATTTATTACAAGGTACAGTTGCATTGAATGAAGTAAACCCACTAACCTTTCGGCTAGCAGGAATATCGCAAGCAATCAAGAACAGAGCAGCATGAACTTGGACAGGAGCATTGGGAGAATCAGCTGTAGAGGTAAAAAAGTCACCATAGTAAAGCTCCTTCAGATCCTTTACCAAAACTTGTAAATAGTTATTGATTTGTGTGTCTTTGGGTTCTTTGGGTCCAGGAATAACACAAACCAAGATGATATTTTCTTTTTTGTATCTGATGGATCTTGGAAGATTATTTATCGTCAAGTAAACAGCACCAACAGAGTACACGGTTCTTTTTGAAGATTGAAACCAATCGACATTCAAAGTGAACAAAAGAGATCTAGCTTGACTGGTAAATACATTACCATCTCTATCCTTGAATTCATTCCAAAATTGACCATCATAGATATCATACATAGTGTTGTTATGACGAGTACGATAGCGCCATGCTTCAATTGCTGATTCAAAGCCTGGTCGTGAGAACATCACAGTCAAAGCATACTTGATGGAATTGAATGCAGAGACCTTGTTGACATACATCTTGCTTGCACCAACCGTAACAGGCTTGAAGAGTGGGGTATTACAGTGGGTGAAAAAACTCTAAAAGCGTTATGATATTATTAGCGTTTTTGGTTGTTCTGTTTTACGAAATAGGTGTATCATCGTAAAATTTTGCACATATGTAGCACTGACAATAACATATCGTATGCTATATTTTCAATCTCAGATGGTAAATATTGATCCGGAATCAACTGCTAAAAGGAGACTGGTTTATTTTTAGAGTTTTTTCACTTCCATAAATGTCGGATACACGGACCGACCGACAGACTTTGCGGACTTTTATTGACATATTATGAGTCATAAAGTCTCCAGAAGTATAAAAAAAGTGAATTTTCTCTTTTTCTTCAAATTTTGCCGTTTAATTTTTTAAATTTTCTAAACACTTCAATCATGACAAAATCCCTCTCAGCTGCCATCAAAAAATATATAAAGCCTGCTCTACTTTCCGGAAAAGACTCTATGGGTGTTGCAAACTGCTTTGGGGTTACGTATGCAACAGTTAATAACTATGCGAACAAGTTTTTTCCTAACCGACAGCGTGGGCTTGGTGGTAGACCGATAGCTATGTCCGCTCAGACGAAGAGATTCATCAAACTTCAGGTTGTACATGGCCAACTCGAGACTACGAGGGAAGTACATGACAAACTCATGGAGCTAGGGTATTCCATATCATACAAAACCGCTATAAACGTATTAAAATCGATGAATTTCTTTTCTGCGATTAAGGTTAAACAGCCTTTGTTAACCACAAACCACATGAAGAGACGGCTAGCATGGGCCAAAAAGTACTAAAACTGGACTACAGATGACTGGCGACGTGTACTGTTCTCTGATGAAACAAAAGTCAATATTTGGGGCTCTGACGGATGTAAGTACTATTGGTCAAAGACAGGAAGCCCTCTTAAGCCCCACCATATCGACGTAACAGTCAAGCATGGAGGGGGTAGTTTAATCATGTGGGGGTGCATGACCTATGAGGGACCTGGGTACGCCTGTCAAATATACGATGGAGCTATGAATTCAGATCTTTACCAACATACAGTGGGTCAAAAAACTGCACCAACCTAACCTAGTTTTTCGGAAATAAGAGCACAGGTCTGTCAGTTTATTAGCAAACATTATGAAACTTGAACCAAACAGAGTTAATACTATTATGATTTATTGACAAAAATTTCAAAGTCAGAAGCTGAGTATACACTTAAAGCGCGTCCAGAAAAAAGCGGAGGTCGGTTGGTGCAGTTTTTTGACTTCTAAAATAAAAGTGGGTTTGATATGATATGTCCGGACTGTGTCCTTTCCGGCAGATTTAAATTAGTCTGTGGTATACATAGTCACACTGGGGACCTTAAAATAAACTTTTTTGCAATTGTTTTTCTTTTTTTTTCTTTCTTACTTTACCCAAGCGCATCATACATCACCAGTGTCCATCCATCATTAGAAATGCCCAAAACGCTTCCATCCGATGTTCAAAACAGTATCAAAGCACTATTAGAAGATAGCGTTGACCCTACAGTCATTGGGAAACGAGTTGGAGTGCATAGAAATACCGTTAATAGGTATGCAAATAAGTGGATGCATAATAGAATACGTAAAAGTGGAGGTAGACCGAGCATTGTGACAGAATCAACGCGTCGATACATCAAGAGACAAGTACTCACGGGTTATTTGAAGACTGCCAAGGATGTGCAAATGAAGTTGGAGGAGCTTGGACACCCTATGTAGTATCAATCGGCCATCAATGTTTTACATTCAGTTGAAATTTATGCTGAGATCAAAAAGAAGAAGCCTTTATTGACTGAAAAACACAAGAAGGCTCGATTGGCATGGGCCAAAAAGCATCAATATTGGACAGTATATGATTGGCGACGTGTGATCTTTTCTGATGAGACCAAAATTAACATTTGGGGCTCTGATGGTTGCAAATATTATTGGAAAAAAAATGCGATCGTTTACAGCCCCACCATATCGACGTTACTGTGAAGCATGGAGGCGGTGGTCTCATGTTATGGGGTTGTATAACCAGCGCAGGACCTGGATACGCATGTCAGGTTTATGATGGTACCATGAATTCAGAGCTATACCAAGAAATTCTTGGTACAAGTCTGAAAGACACTATGGAGTACTACGGTCTGAATTGGAAAACATCTGTATTTCAGCACGACAATGACCCTAAACACCGATCAAAGTCCACAACGCAGTGGATGAAAGATAGTGGCATGGTTTACATTGACGATTGGCCATCACAAAGTCCAGATCTTAATCCTATTGAACATGTATGGCATCATTTGAAGTTAAAGCTGAGCATGTATAATAATAGGGCGACCAGCATCAATGAACTGTGGGAAAGAGTCGAAAATGAATGGAATTCGTTTACTAAAGAACAGTGCATCAAATATATAGACAGTATGCCCGACAGAATACAAGCAGTATTAGCAGAAAAGGGAGGATCCACTCGATTTTAAGGAAGTCAAAAAACTGCACCAACCGACCTCCGCTTTTTTCTGGACGCGCTTTAAGTGTATACTCAGCTTCTGACTTTGAAATTTTTGTCAATAAATCATAATAGTATTAACTCTGTTTGGTTCAAGTTTCATAATGTTTGCTAATAAACTGACAGACCTGTGCTCTTATTTCCGAAAAACTAGGTTAGGTTGGTGCAGTTTTTTGACCCACTGTATATTGGACACAACACTTTGGAAAACAATGGAATACTATGATATGGATTGGTCTATAGCATACTTTCAGCACGATGGTGATCCAAAGCATCGTTCCAAGTCAACCATCCAATGGCTAACTGCTAATAGAGTCAACTATATTGATGACTGGCCAGCCCAAAGTCCTGATCTTAACCCAATTGAGCACCTCTGGCACCATTTGAAGTTGAAGCTATCGTTATATGACAAGAAGGCCAAAGGTGTTCATGAATTGTGGGAAAGAGTTGAAAAGGAATGGAACTCCTTCGACAAAGAAGTTTGCAGAAGGTATATTGACACTATGCCTGCACGTATTAAGGCAGTAATCGATGCCAATGGTGGATCTACGAAGTACTAAGTCATCTATAACATAATAAAAGTAAAAGGAAAAAACTCTAAAAATAAACCTACAACACTTCCATCGCTTTTGCGGACTGTTAAATATTATTCTGAGATTGAAACTTTCATGAGATGTAACAGAAAGTCAAACAAGCATGTCATAAATTTGTTGCATCATCTAAGTCACTATACATGCTCACAGAGGCTAAAAACAGAAAAAATGTCTGACGTTTTTAGAGTTTTTTCACCCACTGTACATGTGATGCGAAATTCAGAAAAGGTGCACTTCGAATCACAGTGTATGTTGTATCCACACAACTAGTAAAGTGAACATTCATGGATAAACGAGAGATCTCCGCAATAGCCAACTCTGCCCTGTTGTCCCTATCGGCGTTCCCACGACTATATCGGAACCTGATTATAACAACGGCAGTTCAATCCAACTTTATTCGATAATTATCGTTAGATCAATAATTTATCTACTTCATTGTCCCTTGATTCGTCAAGAAGACAGCGGCTATTGATTATCTACTATCTTTCCTTTATCTTCCCATTCTTCCCACATCATTCTTTTAACCGATTAATTGAAATAGCGGTAAAGATCCAGACATCCAAAAAGTATAAATAGCCTCAAATGTTTTTATTAATAAAGAAATATATAATCTTTAGTTTCACAACTATTGTCTTTTTAGTTTTTGTCTTTTATTTTAATACTTGGCAAAACAGTGTACTTCTTCAGGCTGATATAGAGTATGGCATTCGGGACAGACAACAAGGCGAAACATGCCCTTGTAAGTATAATCGATTCCAACAGCATTACGCATGGTATCCAATTTTGCGGGAAAAATTGGTTGATGGTTTAAGAGAAAAGCAAGATCATTCGCAAATTTCATTACTACAGTAAGGGACAAAATCAGTCCGTTTTTTGGTTTTTTCGCAATGCCTCGCCGGGAATTAAGCTTAGAGCTCTGCTTTGCTGACGAAAAATTTGTCTCTTCCTTCAACAAAGTTGACAATATTTGTCGGAAATGGTATTTTTTATTTTCCGCCATGTTATAAGAAGATATATTGAAAATAATGTATTTTTATTTTTTTGAATTTCGATTAGTACTTGGTATCGCGGCCCTTACGCTGGATTACGTCCCGAACTCGACGGGGCATAGAGTGAATAAGGTTTCTACAGTACTCTGGAGTTGCTAGGTCATACCAAAGCTTCGAAACCCGGTCAAAAAATGCTTGGTCAGTCTCAACCACAGAAGAAGGTGGTCTTGTCATCTGTTCCTTCTTTTTAAGCATGGCCCATGCATTTTCAATTGGGTTAAGGTCAGGGGAGTATGCTGGCCAACTCAGGAGCTTAATCTTGTTCTTTTGGAACCATTTTGAAGGAGCTGAAGCACAATGGATGCTTGCATTATCTTGTTGAAAGATCATGTCCTTACTTTGCAGGCCATAATACTTCAATGTCTCCTTGTATTCCTCCTCAAGTACTGACGTGTATAGCTCACCATTTACATTACTTTGTAGCCAGGACATGTAGCCCCCTCCATGTATAGTTATGCAACTCCAAAGCATGATCCCGCCTCCTCCATAAGCATGTTTCTTTTTGTAGTGATGGTCTCGATAAGGTGCATTATCCTCTTTCCAAGCGTATTCTAGGCCATTAGACCCTCTTTTTTGGATCTTTGTCTCATCAGAAAAGACAACGCGTTCCCAATCAGTCTCGGACCAGGCTTTATGAGCCTTTGCCCAATCATATCGTGCCTTTTGCTTGTCATTATTAAGTGGAAGTACCGTCTTTTTCTTAGTCGATTTTAGACCTTTGCGTTTCAAAGTACGAGCAATTGTTTTTGGATTGACCATTTGATCTGGTTTTTTAACGCCAAAGGAAGCATCGGCTGCGCTTTTAGATAAGCCAAGTCTTATGTCTCTAGCTGCTTTGGTTTCCTCCCTAGGTGTGAGTAAACGATGTCTACCCGCGCTATTTTTTGACTGCAACTTGGTTTTCCTTGAAATTCTTCGAATCATGGACTTTCCACAGCCTACTTTTTTTTTAATTACATCCCATGGAATGGAGTGGTTCAACATGTTTTCAATTTGGGCATGTTTGTCGGCATTCTTTGCTGTCATGGCGTGTTTGGCTAATCTGAGATGAGGTAAATGAGGAAAAAGAAAAAATGTAAAAAAATAAAAGAAGCTAAAATATGAGAACACGTTAGCGTTCAATGACGTCATAAGACGTACCAAACTAAATCTCAAGTCAGTCCAGTGACTGTTTCTGGAGATATGGTGTCTAATGCAAAATCGGGCGTTAGCAACAATCACGGAAAATCACTTTTTCCGCCATAACTACAGAGAAAATGGTGGTAGAAGCAATTAGGTTACACCAATAATTTTGTCTAGCTTGCGTGCAAATGTTTCGTCAGCAAAGCGAAGCCCTAAGTTTAATTCCCGGCGAGGCATTGCGAAAAATCCAAAAAACGGACTGATTTTGTCCCTTACTGTATGAGGAATTCCTAATGGGACACATTCGGATGACGAACATGAACCTCATGAGCAAAGTTATTCTTTCCAACAGATAAAACTATAAGAATATCAAACTTATATTACTGCTTGCTGCTGAAAAACTCTTTTTAGTAAAGGAAGTTGGCAATGTTAACATCTCTAATGGCTAATGGCTAATGGCTAATGGCTAATGGCAAATTACACCCATCTGCAAACATAAAGTAAGTAATGAACCAATATAAGCTTAAAAACATATAATCTCTTTATTGTATGTCATGAAAAATAATAAAGCAATCTATTTACTTGAAACACAAAAACTTTTGCTTGTATTTGTTAATTATAACTGCCTTGTAATAAAATTTGAGCAGAGCTTCTTTATTTTTTTATTCTTTTTAGAATATACATGTATCCTTTTGTTATAATGCAAGAACATTTGCATTTCTATAAAGTATATTTGCTGTTAAATTATTGTTTTCATTTGAATAAGGAATCTTTTATTGCTATATTCTTTTTTTTTTCTTTAACTTTGTCTTTTTTTTTTTACTTTTAATTTTTCAGCTTCTTTTTTTTTTTTTCCCAAACGCAACTATTTTGTTACGTTCTGTTACACGCTTCAAATGAACTAAGCTAAAGAACACAGACTGCCTTCCTAATATGTATTCTTTTGATCAAAATAATCATAATGTGTTTTTGTTTTCCGCATTTTGCCCTCAAAAATAAAAAAAAGAAAATATCGGTCTTTCAACGATAGAGGAGAACAGACTTTCCAAAAAGAGACTATTTGAAAAAAAAAGACACTTTTTTAAAACATGAATAACTCTATGGATACTTACACCACAAAAAAAATAATAAAATTATTAAATTTCTTTATTTTTTTCGCACCTAAATCTTTTTTCAAAATTCAAAAGGTGCAATACAGAGCATTTTAATTTTTTTCGTTTATTCAATGTTGTTCAAATCGTTGAAATTTTGATGTTAGAAATGACTGCAAATGACTGATAACGCTGAAAATCACCAATTATTTGCAGTGACTTGCCACTGCAAATAATAGTGCAAATTCGTTACCTGATTGACTAGCAATCTTGCGAAATAATTTACATTCGTGTACAATCAGGTAAGAGATTTATCCACGCACAGCCTCCTGTCTCTGCCACAAATCGTGTAAGTTATTGTTCGCCCTTTGGTTATGTGATGGTACAAGATTTGTGGCCAACACAGGAGACTGTTGGGAGACTTTTTCGTTAACTGATCTTGCAAGATGGATCTTTCATCAGTTACGTTGTGGCTCTTGTTTATTATCAATTTGATATCTAATGGTGCTTGGCAACCAATCACGCTTTGTAAAACACTACTTTATTTGTCTTTTTGCTCTTTTATAAACCACTCATATTGCATTATATACTTCTTTATGAACCACTTATATAGCTTTATATACTTCTTTATTGACCATTCATATTGCAATAAATATTGCTTTATATACACAAAAAAATAGGGATTTTGTTTATAAAAAATAGCTTTTTTTTTATTTGAATAAAATAATAATAATACATGGTATTTCTTTGCTTGTAGCGTTTTAAAAGTGTACTTGACTTACCTAATGTCACCAGAATAGCAGCATCTAATCTAAAAATACATCAATTAGCCTCGTGGAACTCAAAAATTTCTCAAAAGAAAAAAAAAAAAAAAAAAAAGAAAAAAAGAAAAAAAGAAAAAAAAAAGCCAAGCTCGAGGATTCAAAGACACAAGGATTCAAAGACTTGGGTACTCAAAGCAAAAGAAAAGACATCAGTACTTAAGAACCAAAGCAAAGGCAGAAAAGAGATAGAAAAGGCCAAAGTAAAGCAGCATTCATCTATAATAGTTATTAGCTATCGTGTATATATAATAAAAGTAATAGTACCTTTCTTTAGATAGACCATGGGAAGAAAACTAGCTAAGCGTATACAAACGACTAAAAAAGCATCAGACATCTATAATATTTATTAGCTATTGAGTATATGTAGCAAAAATAATAGCACCTTGCTTTAGATGGGCTAAGAGAAAAACCTTGCTAAGCTTTACCAACAAGTAAAAAAAAAAAAAAGGAAGCAGTACGCATCTATAATAATTATTAGTTATTGAGTATATAGTAAAAGTAATAGTACCTTGCTTTAGATGGATCATGAGATAAAAAAAAAAAGAAAAAAAAGCATCAGCCAAGCTTATACTAACAAGTAAAAGAAGCAATGATAATCATGGGAGAGACTTTATAAAGACCATTTAAAACATCAAGAAAGGAACAAACACAACTTTACTAAAAAAAAAAATACCATAAGAATAGAAATAGAATATATATAATGTTAAGAACTTACCTTTTAGAAAGAATGTTTTGTTTAAAAAAAAAGAAAAAAAAAAAAGTACTTTTTTTATAGCCTCATTTTACCAGTGTTACAGTTACCCACTATCGATTAAAAATAAGTCTTCTTTAATACTGTTTAACTATTGAAACATTCAGAGAGGCTATTCATAAGCAGTTTAAACTTTCTCTTCTTTTTTTTTTTTTTATTTAAATGTAATATCTTTAACTCCAAAGGCTTTTTTTTCTTCGCTTTTTTTGTAGAACAAACAAAAGTATCATCTTGTTTTGTGTTCATCTTCAATTTATTTTGTACTTATGTTTTTTTTTTTTTCTTCCATATATAATTTGTTTTAAAAAATGTCTCGTCGTGCTGCCACCCCCATCAACGTTCCCAGCAATGCTCCCAAGAGAGCAAGAATTTCCATGAGCATTGCTGGATCATCATCCACCGTTGTTCCTGTTTCTGCTGCTGCTCCTGCTCCTGCTCCTGCTCCTGCTCCTGCTCCTGCTCCTGCTCCTGCTCCTGCTCCTGCTCCTGTTCCTGTTGCAAGCTTCAGTAGCTTTACAGCTCCTCGCTTGGAGAGCCCTGTTGGCACTGAAGCCATCGGAGCAGCCTCTGGTCTCGCACCAGAGATAATAGCTGCTCAGATACAGCAATTACAACAATTGCTGCAGCAACAGCAACAGCAGCAGCAACAGCAGCAGCAGCAACACCGAGCTTCAGAAGCTGAGGTCGACGCGGCCAAAAAAGAATGCAGTGTAAGTTTAGGACATATTTATTAAATTAGTAATTGTAATTTAATAACTATATTTTATACCTTTCTGTGTCATATAGAGTTATTTAGCAGAATACTACCGTGATTACGTTGTTGGTCGCAGAAGCGAATTTGACTTGGACGTTACCTTCGCCCATAAAAATAACAGAAAAGTCAAGGCATTGTTGTATGAGCAAGCCAGAAAGCACCATCGTTTTGATTTGCTCACCACCTCACAAATAAATGCTATAATTAGGAGCAAGTATTCCTACATGATGAGCAAGGCCAAGGGGAAGACAGTTGTTTCACCAAAAACTACCTGTCGTAGCCGTATAAATACGGTGAGTATTTAATATTTTGAAGATTATACTATAAAATATAGGAAATACTTACATTGATACCTTACAATAGAAACTCTCTAACAGGAGATCTGTTTATATGGCTAACCCTTCCGCGTTCGACGCCCGTTTCCCGTTCGCTGGTAAAATTCTGACTGTTGACTGGACGTCAGATGAAGAAGATGGGCCAGAGGACGAGAACGGCCGTACGTTCGTGGTCAAAAGGCCATCATTTAGAAGCAACGAAGTAAGCAAAATGTTGTTGACAAGTTTCATCTTCTAATATACCTTAATTAATCTATAGGTGGTGCAATTCCACGAAGAGTTGCAAAAACGATACAAGGAGTCGATGAAGAAAAAGGGGGCTCCACCAACTATTAGAAGAATAATAGAAAACGTTGAGGTGGAGTTCCCCGACAAACTTGATGATGCCGATTTTCCTTCCTGGGCTTTTTCTTCTTCTGCTCTTGGTTTTCCAACCTCTGTTTCTGCTTCTTCCTCTTTTGCGACTTCCAGTTCAATGCAGTAGGCATTCTTCCCCTTTTTTTTTTCTTGGTTTGTTGTTTCTTCACAAATTGAATAAAATTTTTTAAAAAAAAGTCTATTGAATGATTCTTTAGTAAAATATATAATAAAACAATAATAATAATAATAATAATAAATGAATGAATGAACGCTTCGACATAGTTTTTACATATAGATCCGTCTTGGGAGAGAAAGTGTAAGAATATGATTATCTAAATATGACTTCACTGCTACTGGATTGTGAATTTTGTGAACAGGAAGTATATTTTGTTGTGAGACTGGGTCAAACTGGTTTTTCCACACTTGAATGCCAGTATCATCAAAGGAGGGAAAGTGATGGGTCGCATGGCTGTACCAATTGACAAATGCAAAGTAATGAGTGTAGTTGTTAAATGAATGTGTAAAGAGATAAGAAATTTGACCAATGCGTATTTCGTTGTTGATAATAGCTTGGATAATGCAGGAGGATGAAGAAGTTGAAGTATTTTTTGATGATGTATATTTTTGTCCAAGCAAGTTTATATTTTTAAATGAATGAATAATATTGCTGATAAACGTGCCAGGGATGAGTGCATAGGTATAGGTGTAGTAATTAATTAATGATTCATAGTGTTCTGGGCATATAAGTTGAGTTCGATTGTCGAAATTTAAAGGAAAGGATGTGGGTGGCAGAGGCTCACTACCAGTTATTGTTGAATTGAATAAGCTAGGTCCGTCTATGAAACGAGAGTAATCAAATGGCGTTAAACCACTCTCGTCATTCGTAACCTCACCTATCTCTTCTATAAATTTAATTAGTAGGAGTATGTCTTCGTTTGTTGAATTTATAAAGGAATGTAAAGAATATACTAGATCTTGTGTGTGAACATTTTGAATAAACATAGTAGCATAAGTGGTTTCAAATCCAGTCTTAAAATTGATGTTGATATGTTTCATATCGCCATTGAGACGTTCAAAGCCATAAAGCCAAAAAGAGTATGAGGGACCAAAGTCCAGGAAGCTTTCTTTTAAATGAAGATGCATATGCATATTTGGGGTGGGCATAGATTCACCATACAGCTCGACACAGGTCTTGCCAAAGTTTTTCATCAATAGATGTGCGGTATCTATGTCTTCTACTGTGATGGAAGGGCCAGTGACCAGCTTCACAGCATCGACATACCGCAACCAGTTTGTAAAATGTTCACCTGCCAGTTTTTGTTTGAGCAGGAAAGGTGACAGCACAACAACCCAGGTTCTCCACTCATCTGATTTCATATTAGCAAAAGCACCAGAGATTTTTCCTATTTTTTTTAAAAAAAAAAGAAAAAAAAATAAGTATTTTGTTCCACCATGAAATAAAGCTTTATTCCATGTATATATAAACACGATCAAGCAGTATTACATACCTTCAGATAGCTTAGCGTATTGCTGAGGAATGCTGATAGTAGTCGACTCTGTTGCCATTGCTGGAAAATCAGTAGAAACAAGCAAGCCAAAATCCTGCCAGACTTCAATCATTTTTTTAGGCGTTCCAAGAAACAAGTTATGCATTGGATCGACAGTTACATATCTCACCACATCAAAGTAAGGAAGTCGATGTACTTCACTCCACTTTGTACCAGAACTTGCCTGTTTTTCTTCTTGTTGTGCCTTGTGCGTAGCAGTCAACCAGTCATACGCATCAAATCTTTGCTGTTCCCACGTTCTTTGCACCCAGTTTTCATCGTTGAAATCAGAAAAGTTTGGTTTTGAAGACCTGGTACCAGTTGATAGACGGCCAAAAGCAGTTGAGCACTTGTTACATGCTTTAGTAGCCATGGCGCCCATGTATCCAGCTACTTTTCTTGCTGCAGGCATATCACAATTGATGGACATCAATGCCACACGAACTAGTTCTCCGTTAGGATTTTCGTAAGTGGGCATTATAACACCATTGTACAGTACAAGCAATTCATCTACCAATGGCTTCAAGAAGTTTTGGATTTGATCATCATTGGGCTCATGTGGTCCAGGAATAACACCTGCCAAAACGATGTTGGAAAACTTCATACGTGTATTTCTTGGCAGATTGTTGATTGCAAGGTAAATGGCACCACTAGAATGCTTCATGTTGTCACTTGGCTGGAACCAATCCACATTCAAGGATACCATCAATGATCTGGGTTGACTGGTAAAAATTTGCCCGTTTGAATCCACAAGCTGATTCCAAACTCTGCCATCGTATATGTCGAACATAACATCTTCATCAACTGATCTTCTTCTCCATTGCTCAATTTGTTGTTCAAAACTGGGTCGCATAAAGAACTTTTTTAAAGTCTCAGTAATTGAGTTGTAGGGATACTCAAGCACTGGCTTTAAACTGCTGCCTGCAAAAAGAGCATTTCCACATGGTTGTGCTTGTCGATAAGGGTTGTGAGGGAAGCGTACATAGCCACAGGAGCGAGAATGCAAGCTTCCAGAAGTGTAAACGCTTCGACAAGCAGAGCAAACAAGAAAACGGGACAAACCATTGCTGGCAGTGGAATAATTGACCATAGTACGGGCAGTAGAGATCTTTGTAGGAATCTCCATACCATGGCCAAGAGAACGGACAAAGAAGGAAAGAAAGGCCAACAAGTCTTCACCGGCTTTCACCGAGAGGTGCTTTGCTTGAAAAAGCACAATGAACAACAGCAAGAGGTGACGAAGCTGTTCTTCATTACTCATTCCTTCCTCTTCGTCAATATTCATTCCGTCTAACAAGTTGCAAAATACATTTCAATAAATAAAACCTTTCTTATATTAAATACTTTGCTGATTAAAAATATACCTTCAGTTACTGGTTCAGGAATGGCTGATGAGTATTCGACAGTTTCCTCCCCGTTGTCGTTAGCTTCAGATACTCTTCTCGATTCTATTTTGTTTTTTTTTTTTTTTTTTTTTTTTGAAAATTAGCACGTTTGGATTTCTATTGAAAAATAAAACAAAAAAACCTCTATTTCTAACTCTGTCGATAAGTTCATGACCTCTTACAGTTCTCTTTGCAAGCATTCTGAATCCATTGGGATGGTTGCTGCATTCAGAACAGGTACAAATAATTTTGGTGGTGTTGAAGTTGTTCATGTTTATATTTTTTAAATTTGGAAATAGCAAAGAAAATTGGTAGAAAGAGAAAATATGCCTGATAAAAAAAAACATGTTAAATTTAAAAAACAAAGTCGGTGCTTAAAGTAACGTTTTTTTTTTCCCTCGTTTTGTTTCATGGAATACTCTAGATGCCAAAGGCATAAGAAAAAAGGAAAGCTCAAGCACTGGTCAAATGTAAGTTTATTAAAAAAAATAACAACCAAGTCTAATGTCGATTTCTTTTTTTTTTTTTTTTTTTTTTTTTACAGTAGGAATTCCTAATGGGACACATTCGGATGATGAACATTAACCTCATGAGAGAAGCTGTTCTTTCCAACATGACAAAGCTATAAGAATATCAAACTTTTATTACTGCTTGCTGCTGAAAATTCCTCTTTGGTAACGGAAGTTGGCAATGTTAACATCTCTAATGGCTAATGGCTGATGGCTAATGGCTAATGGCTAATGGCCTAATGGCCTAATGGCAAATTACACCCATGTGTAAACATGAGGTAAGTAATGAACCAGTGTAAGCTTAAAAACATATATTCTCTTGTATTATTTGTCATAAAAAATAATAAAGCCATCTATTTACTTGAAAAACAAAAACGCTGTACTTGTATGTGTTAATTATAACAAAATGTGAGCAAAGCTTCTTTATTTTTTTATTCTTTTTAGAATATACAAGTATTCTTTTGTTATAACATAAAAGCATTTGCATTTCTATAAAGTATATTTGCTCTAGATTATTGTTTTCATTTGAATAAGGAACCTTTTATTGCTATATTCTTTTTTTTTTTTCGCTGTCTTTTTTTTTTAACTGTGTCTTTTTTTTTAACTTTGTCTTTTTTTTTTACTTTTAATCTTTCAGCTTCTTTTTTTTTTTTTTACTAAACGCAACTATTTTGTTACGTTCTGTTACACATTTCCAATGAGCTTAGCTAAAGATCACAGATTGCCTTCCTAATATGTATTCTTCTGTACAAAATAATCGCACGGTGCTTTTGATTTCCGCATTTTGCCCTCAAAAATAAAAAAAAGAAAATATCGGTCTTTAAACAATGGAGAGAAATACGCTTTCCAAAAAAAGATCGTTTGTAAAAAAAGACATTTCTTTAAAAACATGAATAACTCCATGAATATTTACCCTACAAATAAAATAATAACATCGTTAAATTTCTTTATTTTTTTCGCATCTAAATCTTTTTTCAAAATTCGAAAATGATCAATACAGCAAGATTTAATTTTTTTCACGAAAAAAAGTAACAATTTGTTACCCAAACGAAGAGCAATCTTGCGCAATCCGGTACCTAATTGGAACGATTATTTGCAGTGAACCTCCCGAATGATAGGCAGACGCTCTAGCCATTTGCACTATCTCCACATGTCGTCTTCGTAGATAGAACCAACTGTAGTAAACTTATAAATAAAAAGCTTAACTAATGAAAGAGATAATCTTTATTGAAATAGTAATATTTAGTATATTTATATTAAATGTGGACCAATAACATTTGTCTAATTATTTGAAGATGATTGGTCAGCAATCCGGGTTGAACGAGTGCGGGCCGGAACACGGGGTTTGATCCTTCTTTTTGGTGGCACGACATCACTCCCCTCTGAAACTATTGATCGACTCTGATCAAGACTAGCACAAGGGGTATTATCAGAACGAAGGCCCATTTCAGAGCGCCAAGCCGCTCGAGACACTGTCGGGTTGTACCATGTTTCATTGATGCTATCAGCTTTAACTTCCTTGAGGCGGTCCACGTGTACCCAAGATGGACATGGCTCCCCCCCCAATTGTGACCAACTTATATATATTTGTGGCTTCATTTTTATCAACTACCAAATAGGGGCCCATCCAGTTATATTCAAGACCATATTTCTGTTCATTTCGTAAAAGCACATGATCTCCTACTTCGAAATCCACTTTGATAATAGCAGCATCCCATCGTCGTTTATCGTATTCTGATACAGCTAGCATCCTTTTCTCAGCTGCCGCTCTTGCTTGTCCTAGTTCTTCCAATTCTCTTGCAGTGTGTTCAGCTACCGTACGAGGGTCATTTGCAACAGATGAGATCAGATACGGACGTAGTATGTCCCCGGGCAAGACTGGTTCACGACCGTAAACTAAGTAAAACGGCGAAAATCCAGCAGTACGATGCTTTCGAACTCGTGTGGCAAACAAAGCGGCGTCAACAAAACAGTCCCACATGTGAATGGCACCGTGAACATACTTGCGTAACATTGCCTTGAATATACCATTTAGACGTTCACACTTCCCATTTGTTCGAGGGTGGAAAGCGGAAGTGAGCTTGTGAGTTGTCCGTATTCGTTGAGCATATTGTTTGACCAATTTTGACGTGAAGTTAGCACCACGGTCAGTAACTATTTCAGTAGGGCATCCAAACTTCATTACAATTTCTTCATAAATGAAATCGGCTACGGTTTCCGCTGTAGCATCTGGAACAGCTCTAGCAATCGGCCAATTAGTAGAAAAGTCTACAGCAGTCAATAACCAGCGATTTCCTTTTTGGGTCAAAGGCAATTCACCCACGAAATCCAGATGCCAACGAGAAAAAGCAGTTGGTATGCTTGAAGGTACCATAGGAGCACAATGTTGTTTCTTATTAGCACCAGACGCCAGTTGACATTGGGGACAGGATGAAAGCCAGTCTGTGATATCCTGAGGCATGGTCGACCACCACCAACGCTTACGCAAAAGGTCAAAAACTGTTGTTTTCCCTACATGTCCAAACCCTTCATGAAATCTTGCAACCAAATCGGCTCGACGAGAGAGAGGACAAAACAACACAGCCACGGTTTTTGCACCCATCTTAACATGGCGCCACACTCTGTTATCTTTAACAAAGAATTTGTCTTTTTCCCGCTCCAATCGTTGTTCCATGGAATCAGCAAGATCATTCGGAATGTCAATATGATAGTAGAGAGGCCAATCCTCATCAGCAATAGTCCTGGTGACATAAAGATAATCAGGTTCCAAACCAAGCGTCTTGTCTACTACAGCAGATTCCACCCGTCGACTCAAAGCATCCGGTACGCCATTCTCCTTACCTGGCTTATACTTTATAACAGGGCGATACATCTCTATCTCAGCCATCCAGCGAACGAGTCGAGGTGTTGGTTTCATCTGAGAACGAAGATACTGAAGCGGATTATGATCTGTATACACCACGAAGTCGGATCCTTCCACAAAGCAACGCCAAGACCTAAGTGCCAAAAGCACAGCCAATAGTTCTCGTTCTTGAATGGGATAACCTCGTTCAGTTGGAGACAGCTTTTTGGATTCGTAAGCCAAAGGGTGCAGCGTGCCCTTCTCATCAGCTTGAAGCAAGACAGCACCTACTCCAAAATCGGATGCGTCGGTCTCAATTACAAAGGATTGGTCTAATTTTGGATGAAGCAGTACAGGAGCAGTAGTCATAAGCCGCTTCAATTCCTCAAATGAATCTTGACACGTCTCAGTCCATTGTACAGGTCTTTTCTTGGCACCAATACCTTTTGTCAGGTCAGTAAGAGGTGCAGCCACAGCAGAAAAACCCGGTATGAAACGTCTATAATGAGAACAAAGACCAATGAATTGTCGAACCTCTTGTACGTTCGTAGGTACAGGCCATTCTTGTACAGCAGACGCCTTAGCCTTAGATGGTAATACGCCATCAGCAGAAATACGATAACCAAGGAATTCTACTTCTTGTTTATAAAAATGGCACTTCTTAAGGTTGGCATACAGGTTGTTATCTCGAAGTCGTTGTAGTATCAGTCGTAAATGTTCTTTATGTTCCTCTTGCGTTCTACTAAATATCAGTATATCGTCAAGATAAACAAGAACAAACTTATCCAGATAGTCTTGTAGCACCGAATTCATCATTTTTTGGAATGTAGGAGGACTATTCGTCAAGCCAAAAGGAAGGACCAAGAACTCATAGGATCCATACCTTGTGTTGAAGGCTGTTTTGGCAACATCCTCTTCTTTAATCCGAACCTGGTGGTAGCCACTCTTCAGATCAATGCTAGAAAAGTACTTCGCACCACCTAATCTATCCAAGCACTCATCAATACGTGGAAGTGGTGTGTTCAGCCGTTGAGTCAGTGTATTGACTGCACGATAGTCGATGCACATGCGCAATGTACCATCTTTCTTTCGAACAAATAACACAGGAGCACCCCAAGGTGATGTCGTAGGCCTTATTAGTCCTAGTGACAATAGTTCCTTTAGTTGTTTTTGCAATTCATCCAGCTCCAAAGGACTCATCTTGAAGGGTGGTTTGTTCACAGGTCGTGCCTCGCCAGTATTGATTACATGCTCTACTACTCGTACAGGTGGTAATCCAGGTGGAAGATCGTTACAAAACACGTCTTGAAATTCTATCAACAGAGCCTTCTTTTCCTCAACAGACTCTAGCACTGGTCCCAGAGCACTCTGATCCTGATTCACAAAACTTACCAAAAAGACTTCCTCCACTAATCTTTTTCTTGAGTACCGTTGCAACTGTTTCTTGGATATCACATAGTGTAGGTCTTGATCGTCTACCATCTGTGTAGAACCAGGTCCAGCACAAGGAGTAAGCACCACCGTTTCCATTTTTGCAGGCGAATTGAGCAACCACTGATGAGTAGACCAATTTGGCACTGGTTGAGCTTGACACAGCCATTGACGACCCAAAATAATATCAAATTTGGTATCGAACACATAAGCTTGGATTTCATGATAAACCTTGCACTGCCAACTGGAATTCTACTTTATGACGAATGTTCATAACATGACCACCAGCTGTTTCAACTTGACAAGTACTTGATAACGGAATTCTTTTCATACCTTCATGAACTAAGGCAGATGAAATATAATTTGAACTCGCGCCGGTATCAAGTAAAGCTTTTATGTTACGCTTACCAAACTCAGAAAATAAAACAAACTCGTACAAAGGAAGATCAGAGTCTTTATTGTTTACGTTTGAGAGAAAGGATCGATCTTGACTCAAATTTTCATGATCAGTATCAGAATGGAGGTCAACAAGATCACCAACAGCAGGAGCAGAACGAACAGTGGCACCTCTTGACAACGTCGAAAAAATAGTATTCAGAGAGCGATGGTTCCTATTAGGTTGACGACGAAATCCCTTTTGGCTTGAAGAGGAATGTTTTTTCCAGGTGGGACATTCAGACTTGTAATGGCCAAAACCTTGGCATCCAAAGCATTGAACTTGACTACGATTACCCTTTTGTACAGGGAGAGACCTTCTGTTTTGCGTAGAATCAATAATAGCATTTAAAGCAGAACGAATCAAATCCAAATCCATTGGGTCATCATTTCTTACAGATGACGGTACGCGATGGGGCTGAGCATGAGTTGCAGTAGATTGTGTACTTGTAACACCACATGATTCATTTGTGGCACTTTCTATTGCCAAAGCCATCGACTCTGCACTTTCCAAGGAGTCAGGGAAACGAGAACGCACACTTACACGAAGACCAGGTTGAAGACCACGAACAAAGCGATCAAGAGCATCACCAGACGACATGTCTTGAATCTGAAGCTGAAGGGTTCTGAATTCACTAATGTACTGTGACACCGTAAAATGTTGTTGTAATACAGCCAACTTGTCACGCGCAGTTTGTTCAGTATTTTTGGGGCAGAATTCTTTAATAAAAGAAGAACGAAACGATACCCATGAATTAGGAGCAAAAGTACCTTGTTTGACACGATTCCACCAAAGTAAGGCATCTCCCCTAAGCAAGGTAATAGCATATTTAAACTTTTCATCTTCAGTTAAAGAAGCCAAATCGTAATAAGAATCTACAGTGCTAAGCCAAGTATTTACTGCCAACGCGCTTCTCTCACCATGATACAAATCGGGTTCCCTCAACCTAATCCTTTGCACAGTAATAGACCTGTTTTGCGACACAGCTTGCAACAAACTCTCAAAAACATTCTTGTTCACTCGGATGGAAGGACCACCACCACTAGGCCACTCACTACTTGCTGTAGGACTTCCCATCTGGACATCTTCTTGTACACCGGACATAACAACAATTTCTTTCCTTCTTTCTTAGTAACTTGTTCTTAACTAGCACGAACTTGTAATAAAAGTTTTGTAACGGTATAGATCCTTTATCGATAAGCAGATGCTACCAGTTGTCGTCTTCGTAGATAGAACCAACTGTAGTAAACTTATAAATAAAAAGCTTAACTAATGAAAGAGATAATCTTTATTGAAATAGTAATATTTAGTATATTTATATTAAATGTGGACCAATAACATTTGTCTAATTATTTGAAGATGATTGGTCAGCAATCCGGGTTGAACGAGTGCACTGCACATAATTGTTATTTACAAAGTATGATAGTCCTCAGATATACCTCAGTTAATCGGGATTTATCATATTTAATGCAGCGTTATTGCAGTATGCCAAGTTGAACCTGTTTACGTTGAATGTTAACTATTTCAGTGCGGTAACCAAGTATCACTGTTTGGCAACGCGCCGCTTCATTATTCTTTTAACGACGAAACACAAGTATGATGCCTTTCTATTGGACCTTACATGCTTGCGTTTCTCTTTAATACCACTTCTTTATTGGCTTGTTACCTTTTCCTAATGCTTCCTTATTCGTCTGTTGCTCTTTAGCAATGCTTCCTTATTGGCTTATTATGGCTATATTTAGCTTTGGATGATTTATATTGGGAAATAAAATAGGCTTAAAACACGGTATTATTGGTCAAAAATGTAGTTTTATTCATTTATTTTTGGGCTTTATTGCCATATTGATTATATATTATTGGTTCATTACAGTATTACAAAAGGGTAGGGGAAGGAGGGAAAGCGAGCAGGGGATCCATGGAAACGATCAAATAAAAAAATTCAAACGGTAGATGCAAAAAAAAAGGAAAATACGCTTACCTTGACCATAGAAGCAGCAAACAAAAGAGCGTAGTAAATAAAGCCCATAAAGAAAAGCGCGCCAGTAGTAAAAAAAATCCAAAGCTATAACAGGTTATAGACAACAGGGAGCAACAGAAGCCAAAGCATCTAAAGTTGTGTAAAATAAAATATTAATAAAAGTAAACCATGATGTACTTGATTTATTTACCTTAAAGCTCTTTTACTAACAAAACAGGATGCCAAGACATCCATAAAGCTTCAGCCACGAACTAAAGGAAGCTAATTTTACTTTTAATAAAGATTACTGAAAGATATGAATGTATTTACCTTTTGAGCAGATATGCAAAGAACCAAAGTAACTACAGCAGCCATGAATACATGTATGAATGTCTACTACAGCATGTTAGAACTAAAGTTTTCTTTTTTTCTTTTTCTTTTTCTTTTTTTTTTTTTTTTTTTTTTTTTTTTACTTACCTTGCGATAACCGGAGCGATGTTGAAAAAGGAAATTGCTGAACAGAAAGAAAAAAAAAGGAACAAAATTTCGAAAAGGAAATCTTTTTATATTTTTTTCTTTTGCTATACTAAGACTGAGTTTCATTGTAAACTCGATGATATTTAAGAAAGATTCAATTTTGATGCCAAGCTCACTTGTCTTTATTTCAAATTACTCTTATAACAATATGTCTGATCGTGGTATTCAATTCAACCCTGCTCCTGCCAATGCTCGTGGCTCTAACTCTGTTGGGCAACCAATCGCTGTTCCTTCTCGTGCTGTTGTTCCTGAGCTTGCTTCAAGCGATGCCATTCCAGATAGCTTTGCCTATCCTAGGCCTGGTTTTCCTCCCATGACCCATGTTCAGAAGCGAATGCGCCAAGCCGAAGACATGGAGACTGATGAAGTATCTCTTTCTTTTTCCATTTATATGGAGCTAAGAAAAGAAAATGATGGTTTGAAGGAGATGCTTCGAAAAGAGCAAGAGGAAAAGCAGGCCTTGCAAGTAGCATACAGCAAGCTCAAAGAAGCATACGATGAGCTTGAAGCAGAATCAGGCAAAGGCGCAAAGCCGATTGCTACTGCTGTCAAAGTAAGAACATTAAAATTCAATTTTAAACAAATATACTAATCGCTTTTCTCTGAAATATAGGATGCTGTGAGAAATCACTACAACAACCTGCCGCCATCATCTCAATATGTTCTTGAAAAGCCTCTGAAGTCTGCTGAAAATCAAAGAGTATTTAAATTGCTGCAGGATTATGTGAATAGCCATTATTCATATAAAAATACCAACAACCGCGATTTGCGCAAGTACCTCGAGCGCCAATATTATACAAAGAAGGCGGGAATATCCACAGGTGAAGAGGAAGATCCAGTTGAAGAATTTATAAGAAAACGAAAAGCAGCAAAAGTCACCCGTAGAAGCGCTGTAAGTGCCACATAAAATATTGTAATCGCATAACTAACTTTGTTTTTTAGAAAACAAGAGCTCGTAAGGCTATATACGAGCAGTACAAGGATCAAGGCGTTTACGAAAGCTATCCAAACTGTGAGTATTTGCTTCAACAGCAATACATGTCTGAAGAAGAAGACATGTACAACAATGAAACAATCGATAAGGTGGAGGAAATTCTTCTGGAGCAAAATCCAGATAGAATGGCTCCTTTTACTGAAAAGGAACGTATGTCTGTCTTGTGCAAGAAAACAGTTGATTATTTTGAAGTTCGCGTACCAAAGTACAGATCACCTGCTGTAAGTTTAATTAATATCTTTTTAAGCGCAATCAACTAATTATCCAATATTCAGTGTACCGAATTTTTTAAGCTGTTGGATGATCAGATAGCAAGTGACAAGGCAAAGAGGCAAAGAACTGGAAATAACAGCATCCAATTTCTTCCTCGTATACAAAGAAAATGCTCGTTGCCTGTTCCTGACTTCATCAAAAAAGAAAATATAACTGAAGAGAGTATCGCTTGGGCTTTTGGTGGTGAAATAGAGTTGGATGAAATCAACTTGCTGTTTTAAAAAAAAAAAACTTGTGAAATAAATAAAACAAAAAAAAAAATGAAAGCGGTGTTTAGATCTTTAAATTTAAATTTTTTTTTTTACCTTTGTTTCATTCTAGATTTGGTTACAGATAAAATCAGTTTGCCGTTTGTATTGTGGTCTTTGAATCTTATTTTAGATTTCTGTTTGATGCTTTCCACCTTCGTCATATTTGGTCCACTTTTATTTTTTTTAATGAAAAAATTTCTAAAGTACTTTTTTTTTAAAGCCCAAATTTAAAACACTCGTTTTTTTTATTCAAGTTTAAACAATACATTGAATGGAGATTCCTTTTGTAATGTCAATGCTGGGAATGTATTTTTTTTTTTTTTTTCAAAAGTACTTAGTAACAATATACTTTTTCTTTTGTTTTTTAACCTTTTCATAGAAATCTCAAGACGTGTAGCATAATAGACATTCATTCCGTTGCCGCCTTTTTTTTCTTTACTCTCAAAAAATAAAAATGATTATCAAAAATACTCTGTCTTTTTTATGCCGTGATCTTACTATTTAAAACATATCTTTTTCAGCTTTAAAACAAGTTTAACTTCTTTAGAGCCAAAAGAATCCTTCTTTTTTTTATATATTTTATTCAATCTTTTAAATTTTCTACCATATTCACATTCTTTTTTTTTTTTGTTCCAATTTATAAACACATACTTTTATACTTATTATTATAGCGATATTATGCACTTATATAAGAGTTTCATCCCTCTTATTCATATGTGCCTCTTCACTCTTTCTTCTTTTTTTTTTTTTTTCTTTTGTTCATTAGTAACCAAAATAAATCTCCTTTTGTATTAAACAAAGTTTTTTTTTTGTAAAATACGACATGAGAGCCGAAGAATGCTTGAAAAGAAAACGCCACGACTCAATCACTTGGATTTCCGAGCTTGTAGGCCAATAGAACTGTGTTTTCGATCTTTGTTGAAGTTAAAAAATATTGCACTGAAGTTGAAAAAGCATAGTCTTCCCAATTTGTAATCTTGTATGGCATCATGTAGCACAACAGAAAATTATTTATTTTTTTAAAAAATACAATGTCTTTTTATTCAACAAACATATTATATACTTTTGATTATTTTTATAGATTTACAATCTATTTTTTTCAAGCTTTCTTCTGATATAAAAATCAGCTTTCTAACATTTAAATCCGAGTTCTCACTCATTTAATAGAATTACCACTATCAAAAAAGATCAACTTTATCAACTTGGATAACGGTGATTGGGTGCAGTGGTGCGGGCCGGAACACGGGGTTTGATCCTTCTTTTTGGTGGCACGACACACATACCTGGGGATGTAGCTCAAATGGTAGAGCGCTCGCTTAGCATGCGAGAGGCACTGGGATCGACGCCCAGCTTCTCCAAATACTGAACTATCTTTTAAAAGTAGGAGTCGATTATGTAAATTGACTTATTTTTTACTTCTGTTATATTGTTGTCATATCTTTTTATTCTATATATTGTAACACAATGCAGCAAACTTTTGCAGCATTTGACTTTTCTCTCTCCAACTAATTCAAATCCAGGAAAATACAAACAAATACGTATGAATACAGATAAATCCAGAAAAATACAAAAAAATACAGAATATCTACAAAATCATCAAAAACAGCATATAATCAGAAAAGCCAAAAACATATAAATAACTTCAATATTTCTTATACTTTTAACTTACTCTTGACTTACTTACTTCACTTTTAACTTTTGTTTTACTTCACTTATTTACTTTACTTTTTGATTATTTTAATAAATATCATACAAAGTAAATCTCTTTTGTTTTTCGTTTATTTTATCTAATATCAAGAACAAGAAGTCCCTTGAAGCAAATACACTTCATTGTAATCCCTTTTTTTTTATCTTTTTACTTTATTTTATTCACAACAGTTTGATCTACTTAACAAGATCTGGTGGTCACTTCTTACAAGCGAACTTATATTCAAATCATTACTCTTTTTGAAATCAAATCCTACCTAAACCTTTGATCTTATATCAAGACTCTCTTAAATCAAACCTATTTAACACTATAAAAACCTTACAAACTCCAATCTCACAATATGGATATTTGTGTTGCTTTCCTTTTAATGAAGTTTGTATTCAACATGTTGTAAACATAGTTATTTTCTATATGATATCAGTTGTATTATAAATAATGATACACAAAAGATTAAACTATGATTGAACAATTCCACACTTTTCCAAATTTAGAACAATAAGATCAATATCTGTCATCCTAGAGAGTCTAATCAATTGTCAACCCCAAAAGTAATTAGATCAAAGTTAATTGACTGGTTATTATTTCTATTGTTCAATTTCAGATGCATATATTAGAACATCGACAAGCTTTAGCTTAATCATTGGTTCTTCAGCACGACATCGTGACCGAGTCTATATCTTTGATATCTACGCTCACAAAGAATATAAATAGATGCCAACTTTTTATCCATAAAGCGAGGCCTTTTCGCAATATAAAGAAATCTGCAATAAAGAAGGATTTTAATTTTATATTGCTGCTATTGTTTTTTTGTTTAATTTTTTATTTAATCTTGCGATTAAAACACAACAAGTTACATGCTATGACTCACAAGAGAGTTGTTTATATTCAATATCAACATGACTCATGAATTATGACAATACTTGTATATATCTTAGTTTTGTAAAGTAATATAAATAGACCCAATAATTATTAGAAATAAAAGGACAATTATCTACTACCTAATCTTTAAGACTATATACTTATATTTCCTTTTATATACAATACTATAAAGAGCACGACATTGTCATACTTTTCATTCTAAATTTGGTATGCTACATTGTACTTCTTTTGGACTATTCAAAAACAATATATTGTGACGAAAATAGAAATTTTTTCAATCAAACTGTACCACTTGACGAAGAAAGTTCGGACCTGAACTAAGTTCATGTCCTCAATATTTTTGATAAACTCAATGAAATTGAATAACTCAACTAAATTCACAATTCAAAGGAAAACACAAAAATCTAAAAACATCACAAAATCAAGAAAACCAAAAACATATAAATATCAACAATTTATCAAGAATTATTATTATTATTATCTTACCTTATCCAAATAAATCTCCTTTGAAACAAAATACTTCTTTTATTTTATAAATAGGAAGAATCAATAATCCCTTGAATCATATACTTCATTGTAATCTCTTTTTATTTTATTTTTTATCTTTCATCTTTTTATTTTACTTTTATTCAATTCAGACTGATCTACTTAACAAGATCTGGTGGTCACTCTACTCAAGCGAACTTACAACTCAAATTATCTACTCTTTTTGGATATTACTTTGTCCGATACCTTATTCAATTATCAAAACTTTGTCTCAAAAACTTATATCAAACCTACTTAAACCCGAAAGCCTAACAATCTCACAATATCAACCGCAGTAGAAACCGCAGCACCATACATTCAATATTAAAATAATAGATACGCAACCGCAGCATATAGAAATAATATAAATATTCCTCTATTTTAATTAAATAAAGATTCATTCACGACTTTAATAAGTTATCTGTACTTTTGTTAATTAATATAAAAAGACTATTGGTGATCAACAACGACAATATTGTAACACGAACTGTCGTATATTTTATTCTCATTTTGGATAGTGTTGTAGTGTAACAAAGAAGCTAAAAAATGAAAAAAGTCAAAAAAATGAAAAAAGTCAAAAAAAATGAAAAAAGTCAAAAAAATGAAAAAAGTCAAAAAGAAAAAAAAAAAATTACAGCATATAAATATCCCAACCATTTAGTCAAAGAAAAAGGACAGGACAGTTCTACTCATATATTTTATTATATATTTTATTCAATAAACAGGCAACCTTCTCATAAAAAGTTCCTGATCCCTTTATTTTTATCTTTACATTTTATTTACTTATATTTGATCTTACATAAAAGATCTGGTGGTCACTACAGTACCTTACTTTGAAATTTCAAGAAAAACTTCTATATAAAGCACTCAATAAACCCACAAGGTTACAAAAATAACAGTAGCACAAATGATGAAATTTTGGATCCTGAGAACAATGATGATCACAAGAACCAATTTTGATGTCCAGCGACATTGATGTTGTAACACAATGCAGCAAACTTTTGCAGCATTTGACTTTTCTCTCTCCAACTAATTCAAACCCAGGAAAATACAAACAAATACGTATGAATACAGATAAATCCAGAAAAATACAAAAAAATACAGAATGTCCACAAAATCATCAAAAACAGCATATAATCAGAAAAGCCAAAAACATATAAATAACTTCAATATTTCTTATACTCTTGACTTACTTCACTTTTAACTTTTGTTTTACTTCACTTATTTACTTTACTTTTTGATTATTTTAATAAATATCATACAAAGTAAATCTCTTTTGTTTTTCTTTTATTTTATCGAATATCAAGAACAAGAAGTCCCTTGAAGCAAATACACTTCATTGTAATCCCTTTTTTTTTATCTTTTTACTTTATTTTATTCACAACAGTTTGATCTACTTAACAAGATCTGGTGGTCACTTCTTACAAGCGAACTTATATTCAAATTATTACTACTTTGGAACCAAACTCTATTCGAAACTTTGGTCTCACATCAAGAATCTTATAAAACAAAACCTATTTTATACTATATAAACCCTATAAACTCCAATCTCACAATGTCCAGCAACATTGATTTCCAGCGACATAGATAACAAACAACATAAACAATAAGCCACACCTTTTTTTTATATAAATAAGATGAATATTTTTAAACAAAATGAAAGACATTCAATAAACAAAATCTTCTTGCGCTTAAAAGCAATTGTTTCTTATTGGGTCACAAACACCTTTTCTTTTCTTTTTATTTTACTTATTCTTTCTGATCTGATACCTGATTTATCACGAATCAAGAAAGACCCCTTTTATTTTTATCTTTTATTAAACAATCTTACTCCTAACCTTATTGATCTATAAAGATCTGGTGGTCACTACTTAAAATCAAATTACTTTATCAAAAGAACTGTTAAACGTTCAGTCAAGTTAATCAAACTCAGGTCATTCAAGACTTCAAACTTCAAACTAAACGAATCTACATCACCTTAATACAATCCAAATCCCAAGTACTAACAAGTTACAGTGTTACAAATATTCCTTTTTTGATACTTCTACCTACAGTTGTCATCCGCAGTATAGTCGCAGCAATGTCGCAGCAATGTCGCAGCAATGTCGCAGTACTTTCAATATTAACATTGTAACAAAATATAACTGTTGTAGAACAGCAACTGATCGTAGTAGACATTGATAAACATAAGTCTTAATACAAGATCATAATTAAATAAAATAAAATATAAGCTTATTTAAATAAGATCATACAATCAATTCCAATTAAACATATTCTAAAAGAATATGTTTTGTATTAATAAGAGTTCTTTGATAAGAAGAAGTATCAACTAAAATAACAAGATCCAATCCAATATCAGGAATATTGCTAATCTTTCACATAATTGAAATAACGCGTAAAATAACGTTATTCAAATCAGTGAGGAATCCCCAGAATAAAAGATAATCTATGACAGACATACAAAAGAACAAATGAAAAGTTTTCATAATCATAATTATAGATGACACTTGCTAAAGTACCTGAATATTAGAAGAACGCTTACAATAGAAGATATCAAGCCACTCACTCAATAAGATATAAATACCTGCCTTCAATTAGAATAATTTTTACTTTAACTTAAACTGAAATAAAGATCAGTCTCAAAAAGTATCTACACTGTTTCTTGATCTTTGTTTCTACCTTTTCTTGAACTACTTTTACCATTATACAACAATAACAACATCACCTCCGCAGCAAATGTAAAATAGTATAAATAGACATTATCTTTATTAAATAAAATCAATCAATCTTTTACTACTTAATAAGTTATCGGTACCTTTGTTAATTACTATAAAAAGACTATTCGTGATTAAACACGACACATGAACTGTAATTTACAGTTCAGAACAATGATGATCAGAAGAACAAATTTTGATGTCCAGCGACATTGATGTCGTTCGACATAAACAATAAGCCATGCCTTTTTTTATATAAATAAGATGAATATTTTAACCAAAATAAAAAACATCCAATAAATCATATCTTCTTGGGCTTAAAAAGCAATCTCTTCTTATTGGGTCACAATTACCTTTTCTTTTCTTTTTATTTTACTTATTCTTTCTGATCTGATACCTGATTTATCACGAATCAAGAAAGACCCCTTTTATTTTTATCTTTTACTAAACAATCTTACTCCTAACCTTATTGATCTATAAAGATCTGGTGGTCACTACTTAAAATCAAATTACTTTATCAAAAGAACTGTTAAACGTTCAGTCAAGTTAATCAAACTCAGGTCATTCAAGACTTCAAACTTCAAACTAAACGAATCTACATCACCTTAATACAATCCAAATCCCAAGTACTAGCAAGTTACAATATTTGTCAAGCTTGTTTTACAATGTAACACAAGAACCAACTTTTTGAACGAACTGTAACACACAAGAATAAAATGGCGGAATTTAAATCGTTGCAGTTTATAACGAACGCCTTGCAGTTTGTAACAACCACCTTACACTATACAACAACCGCCTCTTATGTTATAACAACCATTCAAAATACCAAAAACAGAACAAAATCATAAAATACAAAAACATATACAGTACGTGAAAAAATATGAGCAACCTCCGTTCGATTTGTCTTCATATCTTTTTATTTTAGGGTATACATTCGTCAGAGCTTTGATATCACATAAGCTAACTAAGAAAGCAAAAGTGCATATAATACATTATAGAGATTGACTGTATCTTAAGTAGAAGTTTTTTAAAAAGGGAAAAACAGCCATAGAAAAGCCTGTTTTGCCAAGTATTAAAATAAGAGACAAAAACTAAAAAAGACAATAGTTGTGAAACTAAAGATTATATGTTGCTTTATTAATAAAAAAACATTTGAGGCTATTTATACTTTTTGGATGTCTGGATCTTTACCGCTATTTCAATTAATCGGTTAAAAGAATGATGTGGGAAGAATGGGAAGATAAAGGAAAGATAGTAGATAATCAATAGCCGCTGTCTTCTTGACGAATCAAGGGACAATGAAGTAGATAAATTATTGATCTAACGATAATTATCGAATAAGGTTGGATTGAACTGCCGTTGTTGTAATCAGGTTCCGATATAGTCGTGGGAACGCCGATAGGGACAACAGGGCAGAGTTGGCTATTGCGGAGATCTCTCGTTTATCCATGAATGTTCACTTTACTAGTTGTGTGGATACAACAAAGCCAATGATGATTTTTCAAAATTCGCTATCTTTATTTAATCTTTTCTGTATCTTCCCTTTGCTTTAATAACTGCTTCCACTTTGACCGGCATATTATTGATGTACCTCTTGCAAACATTCGCATTGAGTTTATTTCGCTCTACATCCACAAGTTGCTAAAGTTTTCTGGCACCTCTTTCTCCGACTTCATGTGCTGTCAGATTAAGTTTGAGCTGATGCCAAACATGCTTTATATGACTTAAATCCAGACTTTGAGCATACCAATATTTTATATACCTTACACTGATACAGTGCCCCACAAAACCCTTCAAGTGTTTTGCTTTTTTTCGTTTTTTGCTTGTCACGAAGCATTGAGTACTACAATTGGTAGCATGCTATACCTTATTTGAAAGCTACGGTGGCAGGGTATTTGGATAATGTTTAAACTCCGAGATCCATGCAATGGCCGCGGAGTAATGACACTCTAAAAACAGACACACACTTGAAGGGTTTTGTGGAATTTTTGTTTAACAACAATTAATATTTAGGATGTCCTCCTTTTGCATTGTAAACTGCTTTAATGCGTTTAGGCATAATTTCTATGAGTTTTTGACACTCATTCTGAGTAATTGACTCCCAAACGTTCTCTACTCTTGACCATAATTCGAGCATTCCGTCAGGCTGCTTTTCATATTGTAATAAACGACGGTTTACGATTGACCATAGGTTCTCAATAGGATTTAAGTCAGGAGAGTGAGGTGGCCATCTTGATACAGTAATATTATTGTTTTCCAGTCATTCAGAGACTTTTTTGGCAGTATGGATACTAGCATTGTCTTGCTGAAATATAATATCTTCTTTTTGAAGGTCATACTAATCAATCGTTTTCATTAATTCATCTTCCAAAATACCAATATAAAAGTCAGAATTGATGCTTCTCTTGATATTCGATAGGTATCCAGCGCCATACCATGTTAAACAGCCCCACAGCATCAATGAACCTCCTCCATGCTTGATCATATGCTGAACCTGAAAGTCCTTTAACTTGTCACCATTTGTCCAAGTCCATTGTAAACCGTCTGAGCCAATTCTATTCACTTTAATTTCGTCGCTGAAAATGACCTTTTTCCAGTCCTCGATGGTCCATGATAGATGCGCACGTGCAAATTCATATCTTTTCTTAATACGGTGCTTAGTCAAAGGTAGGACTTTAGGCTTATGAATTGCTGCATAACCTGATTCTTTTAAAAAACGTCTAATAGTCTCAGCACTAATATTTTCACCATCTTCTAACAACTTTCTAGCAGCGTCTGAAGCATTTTTGTAATTGCCAGAGTTGAAGTTTCGCAAGATTCGACGACCTGGTAATGTCGAGATTACGAATGGCCTGCCTTCATTAGTTTTGAAATCTCCCAAATCATGGTTTTTTCGGATTTTTGAAATAGTTCCAGTACTGACACCAGTCTTCGTTGATACTTCTTCTCCAGAAACTCTTTCTTTAAGAAGTTGAACGATTCTGTTCTGCATGTCATTGCTAATTGGTCGCATGTCACTTAATTAGGTTATGTTATAAAAAAAGGCAAACAAAAAAATAGAAAGTTGTAAATAAACAAAACGTTTTACACAAAAAGTTGACAAATCACATTTTTGTGACGTTTATGATGATTTTTATGACATTAACATGAGATTTTTTAAATTCCACAAAACCCTTCAAGTGTGTCTGTTTTTAGAGTGTCATTACTCCGCGGCCATTGCATGGATCTCGGAGTTTAAACATTATCCAAATACCCTGCCACCGTAGCTTTCAAATAAGGTATAGCATGCTACCAATTGTAGTACTCAATGCTTCGTGACAAGCAAAAAACGAAAAAAAGCAAAACACTTGAAGGGTTTTGTGGGGCACTGTACCAAGTTCTAACAGTATTTCTTTATCTTTGATTGCTATATTATATTTACCTAAAACTCCCCTTTCCTAAACAGACCCAATAAGAAACAATTCCTTTTTAAGCGCGAGAAGATTTGATTTATTGAATGTTTGTTATTTTGTTCAAAATATTCATCTTATTTATATAAAAAATATGGGGTGTCTTTTGTCTCTTGTCCTGAACTGTATATTAAAGTTCATGTTCTTCATCCAAACTGTAATTGTACATGTTTGTATCGGGGACTAAATCATTGTTCGTGTTGTAATTTTCGTTGTTGCTTCAATGGCTTGTAAGAGTTAATGGTTTTGAAATAGAGTAAAGTTGATGAAAATGGATAGAAAAATAAGAGTTGGGTAGAGTATTGATATTAGGTTCGCTTGTAAGTGACCACCAGATCTTGTTAAGTAGATCAAACTTGTTTTATATTCAGATAACTTGATAAGAGTATTAAAAGGATTTACAATGAAGATAATTGGCTTCAAGGGACTTGTCTTGCTTGTATTTTAAGAGTGTTATATCCAAAGATTCAGAGATAAGGATACTTGGTTTATTGATAAAATATATTATATTGTTAAAAAGGCAAGTTGAGGTAAGTCAAGAAAAGTAAAGTCAAAAGAATAAAAAGCTGGACTTTTTATAGGCAAAAATATAAAATTCAATTTTTACAAAATGTAAAAATATCAAAAGGTTAAAAAAAATATCAAAAGGTTAAAAAATATCAAAAGGTTAAAAAAATATTGTAATTTTGTTTGGGTTTATTGGGTTAAGGTTTAAATAAGCAGAGATTTGAGTTATAATTGATATAAGAGTTGACTTTTTGTGAATTGGATTTGGCTTGATTCGCTTGATATAGTGACCACCAGATCTTGTAAAGTAGATCAATCTTGTTTTGATTCGTAAAAAGGTTTGTTTAAAGTAAAAATAAAATAAAAAGGGATACAATGAAGATAGTTAGCTTCAAGGGACTTGACTTTGTAATTATAATAGAATATCAAAAGAGCTTTTTAAAAGGATAATTGATAAATTTATTCAAAGAAAAACAAAGTAAATAAAGTTGTAGATTTTGTAAGTAAAAGTTTTAAAGTGCAAAGATCGAAGTGAAGTTTTTATATCCTGAGGAATAAATCCTCAGTATTTATACTGTTTGGTGAGTTATTGTTTGGTCAGATTTGATTGGCAATATTAACTTTTGGATCGTTTGAAAAGATCGTACCAAAAGATCGTTCCTTTTGTTCGTTCAAAAAGTTGGTTCTTGTGTTACAGATCCCGCCACCACGGGAAAGTGCGACCTCGGACTTTGACATATGATTAACCCAAGTGTCTTCTTTTTTCATTTTGTTTAAAATTGTACGACTAATTTGATTATTTGGCATTAGTGCCTTCAATTGGGTGTACTTGGCAGTGAGGTAACCTTGAGTACTTTTTTTATTGTTCTTTGGTTGGGCGAATCTCATATGACTCCAGGTGTTGACTTCTTTAACAAATTTCTTCAGCATATCTTTTCTTTTCTTGGCAAGGCGGTCTTCTTCTTTAATTAAAGCTTGATAAGCAGCATAATAGTTCAGAATATTTTCTTGAGAATCTATTATAACAAACTCTCGTACCACAGCATCCCATGTTTCTGTTTGTTGTAAATCTTGAAACAAGTCAAAATTTTCAGGTTGAAGCAGCATAGGCTCCAATGGTGCTGGAAGTATATCGGTGATAGGGGTATCTAACAAAGTTTGATTCTCTTGAATATCCATAACTATGATTTTTTTTGTTATATGTAAAACATATTCAATTCGCTCTACATCGCTTCTTTCATCGACTTCATACATCACATTATCCTGGCCACCTTGTTCTATTTCCCATTGCTCTAGCCATTCATTAAGGGCATTTATTAAAACATTGCGACCCTCTTGTTTGTAAACGTGCTTGAAGTGGTTGTTCAACATCCATCGAAAGAATTGCGACTCATGAAGGTCTTCATTCCCTCCAATTTTGGCTAAATTTTCTTCAATGTCTTTAGGGGTTACTTAAAGAGCTTCAGTAGTAATAGCCATAGGATTCATTTTGTATTTGCTTTGATATAGCTAATAAAGGTGGTAAAGTAGCAAAGGTATTTATATAAAGTTTTTTTTTTTTTTTTTTTTTTTTTGTGTATTTGTGTATATGTTTATTTGAATCACTGGAGAAGGCTCTCGGATTCTTTATCTAAGGTTTGTGAAATATTTCTTGGATTGGTGGCACTCCATTGTACTTTAGGTAAGGCGTAAATCTTCAGACGGTTTCCATGAACTCTTCTAATTTTAGAGTCTTGTACATTCATACTTTTAATATGGTACGTTCCTTTTCCGAGGATGCTTTGTATGATATAAGGTCCATCCCATTTGTCTTGTAATTTTCCAGACCAAGAGGTAGTTAAGAAATCCTTGTATAACAACACAATTTCTCCCAGTTTGAAGGGTGGTTTCAGTTCTTTCTTGTCTTCAAGTATTTTGTTATCTATAGCCTTTTTCTGAGCTATTTGAGTCTTTTTGATTGCCTGTGAAGCTTGTTCTCGTATTTTCTTCAAATTAAGGATTTGATGAACAGTTCTATGCATTAATAAAGATTCATACTTTGGAGAATTTCTTTCATACACATGATGATCTAAGTCGAAAGGTGTCTTTGGCTCGTAGCTATAAACTAGGAAGAATGGACTATGATTGGTTGTTGCTTGTTTCATAGATCTACAGTAAGGGACAAAATCAGTCCGTTTTTTGGTTTTTTCGCAATGCCTCGCCGGGAATTAAACTTAGAGCTTCGCTTTGCTGACGAAACATTTGCACGCAAGCTCGACAAAATTATTGGTGTAACCTAATTGCTTCTACCACCATTTTCTCTGTAGTTATGGCGGAAAAAGTGATTTTCCGTGATTGTTGCTAACGCCCGATTTTGCATTAGACACCATATCTCCAGAAACAGTCACTGGACTGACTTGAGATTTAGTTTGGTACGTCTTATGACGTCATTGAACGCTAACGTGTTCTCATATTTTAGCTTCTTTTATTTTTTTACATTTTTTCTTTTTCCTCATTTACCTCATCTCAGATTAGCCAAACACGCCATGACAGCAAAGAATGCCGACAAACATGCCCAAATTGAAAACATGTTGAACCACTCCATTCCATGGGATGTAATTAAAAAAAAAGTAGGCTGTGGAAAGTCCATGATTCGAAGAATTTCAAGGAAAACCAAGTTGCAGTCAAAAAATAGCGCGGGTAGACATCGTTTACTCACACCTAGGGAGGAAACCAAAGCAGCTAGAGACATAAGACTTGGCTTATCTAAAAGCGCAGCCGATGCTTCCTTTGGCGTTAAAAAACCAGATCAAATGGTCAATCCAAAAACAATTGCTCGTACTTTGAAACGCAAAGGTCTAAAATCGACTAAGAAAAAGACGGTACTTCCACTTAATAATGACAAGCAAAAGGCACGATATGATTGGGCAAAGGCTCATAAAGCCTGGTCCGAGACTGATTGGGAACGCGTTGTCTTTTCTGATGAGACAAAGATCCAAAAAAGAGGGTCTAATGGCCTAGAATACGCTTGGAAAGAGGATAATGCACCTTATCGAGACCATCACTACAAAAAGAAACATGCTTATGGAGGAGGCGGGATCATGCTTTGGAGTTGCATAACTATACATGGAGGGGGCTACATGTCCTGGCTACAAAGTAATGTAAATGGTGAGCTATACACGTCAGTACTTGAGGAGGAATACAAGGAGACATTGAAGTATTATGGCCTGCAAAGTAAGGACATGATCTTTCAACAAGATAATGCAAGCATCCATTGTGCTTCAGCTCCTTCAAAATGGTTCCAAAAGAATAAGATTAAGCTCCTGAGTTGGCCAGCATACTCCCCTGACCTTAACCCAATTGAAAATGCATGGGCCATGCTTAAAAAGAAGGAACAGATGACAAGACCACCTTCTTCTGTGGTTGAGACTGACCAAGCATTTTTGACCGGGTTTCGAAGCTTTGGTATGACCTAGCAACTCCAGAGTACTGTAGAAACCTTATTCACTCTATGCCCCGTCGAGTTCGGGACGTAATCCAGCGTAAGGGCCGCGATACCAAGTACTAATCGAAATTCAAAAAAATAAAAATACATTATTTTCAATATATCTTCTTATAACATGGCGGAAACTAAAAAATACCATTTCCGCCAAATATTGTCAACTTTGTTGAAGGAAGAGACAAATTTTTCGTCAGCAAAGCAGAGCTCTAAGCTTAATTACCGGCGAGGCATTGCGAAAAAACCAAAAAACGGACTGATTTTGTCCCTTACTGTATAGGCGAACAGAGCTGCTGGTAGATATTCATCCCAATCTAGTTTTTCTTCATCCGATCTTCTTTGTAGTATTTGGCCCAGGGTACGATTAAATCTTTCGATGAGACCATTACTCTGCGGATTATAAGGTGTGGTTGTTTTGTGTATTATTGAATAGTTGAAGCCTACTTTCTTGATTAAGTCACTAACAAATGGTTTTCCATTATCAGATATAATGATTGTTGGACAACCATGTCTGCAAATAATTTCCTCATATAAGAACAAAGCTATTTCTGAGGCTGATTGAAATCGTATGGGTCTTGCTTCAACGTATTTGGTTAGATAATCAATTCCGGCAATAATATATCGATGACCAGCTCTAGACGTTTGTATATGTTTGACATCTAAGGCAATTCGATCAAAGGGTTTGCTAGAAACAGCGATAGGATATAATTCTTCATTTAATGATTTACTTCCATGTCGTTGGCATCTGTGGCACTTTTTCACGTATTCTAAGATATCTGCTGACATTGAGTCCCAGTAATAACGTGATGCTATCTTGTGTAAAGTATTGTTATAGGCTAAGTGGCCTCCAAGTGGATGTTGATGATATGAATATAGCATGTCTTCTGCTTCTTGCTTGTTGAGAACTTTACGAATTATTCCATTTGAGGTATTATATCGATATAGTATATTTTTATAAATTGTGTACTGTCGCGCTTCTTTTAATAAGTATTTTGAGTTTTTGGTGAAAGATTGGCAGGGACCTTTAAGGTTTGCAAATAGTGCTTCAGCTGATCTATTTTTTCTTGTTCCATTCTGATGATTAAGTGTTACAATGTTGTCTTGGTTTTATTGTTTGTAATTGGTGTGTTACGAAAGTTGGTTTTAAGTTTAAGGTTGAGAGTGTTACGAAAGTTGATTTAAGGTTGTAAGTGAGGATGCTATGAGTGTTGATTATTGTTGGTGTGTGTATTTTTTTTTTTTTTTTTTTTTTTGTTATTATTATTATTATTATATCAATAGCCAAGGCGTGATAAAAAGTCGGCACTTTCATTTACTCTTCCAGGTCTATATTTGATTTCATATTCGTATTCTGAAAGTATGGTTATCCACCTTGCTATAATTCCTGTGGGATTGGTTGACTTGAGTAACCCATTTAAGGCTGAATGGTCTGTAATTATTGAAAATTTTTGTCCAAGTAGATATGGTCTAAACAATTTAACTGCCCATATAACGGCTAAGCATTCCAATTTTGTAGATGCATAATTGCTTTCACTTGATTTTAAGCTTCTGCTTGCGTAAATGATTGGGTGTTCATATCCATTTTCATCAAGTTGTGTTAGTATACATCCGAGACCCAGTTTTGAGGCGTCAGTTACTAAGATAAATGGCTTTTTAAAATTTGGTCTGACCAAGATAGGAGCAGTAGTGAGCAATTTTTTGAGATGTTCAAATGAATCAGTGGTTTTCTGTGTCCATGGTATCTTTTTTGTTGTTTTTGTCTGATCATGCAACGGTCTGGCTATAGCAGCAAAATTCTTGATAAACCTTCTATAGTATGATGCAAGTCCTAAGAATCCACGTACTTGAGTGATTGTTGTTGGTTTTGGATAATTTTGAATCTTCTTCACTTTATCTGGATCAGTTTGAATTCCATTTTCTGTGATTATATAACCAAGGAATTTGAGATGATCTTTAAAGAAAAAACACTTTTCAGGGTTTAACTTTAAGTTGGCTATTTGTATACAACTGAAAACTTGTTCCAAATGCTCTAAGTGTTCGAACTGATTGTGTGAATACAGTAGCGGACAAAACTGGTGCACAAAACTTTTTTTCAGCTTTTAACTACCATTACCTGCTCATGGTAGTTGCAATAGTCATGAAACTGTACTAGAAGGAGGATATACTAGTCATTGTAATTTATGTATGTTCTAAGCATGACAGTGTTAAAACTGAGCGATGAGCGTGTTTTAAATTTATAAAATTTTATATTTTCTAAAAACCGCAAAAGTGGCTAAGACCTTAGAATTTATATAATCATCTCATCTCTTGATATCATCGGATGTTCTTCTTTGCATATGCTAATAATATGCGTGTATATCATTTTCAGTAAAAGAACCCGGCTCTTTAACTATTCTTTTCCAAAGATCATCGACCCTTTTTGATCTAGTGTCGTATCATCATACCTTTGCCATCAATTGCCACCTGGCATGCTTAAGCGGACTTAGGCCGGGATTAGTGGCGGCTAAACTTGTAGCACAGAAGCGCTGTTATCAAATATTGAGTTTGTGACATGCGTTGACTTGTGCCTTGTGTCATTGTCATACTGAAACGAGAGATTACGACGTTTTAGACTACTATACGCTAGGCTTTTGTGGTATGAAGTAAGCGAAATATATGTGTATATTTATGAGTTCATTATACCATCGTATACCTGACACACATATTCTGGTCCTCAATATCTAATACAGCCTTAAAACATAACAGAGCAGCCAGCATGCTTCATTGTTTGATCACCGTGAAAAAATCGCTAAGGTTGCTCGACTTGCTTTCAATATTAGTGTATACTGTCTGCATCCATAATGTTCATCTTTGTTTCATTGCTAAAGATAGAAGACTTCCAGCCCTCTATAGTATACAATGGCTTGTCGTGATAACACATTCATCGCTTTTTCCGACTTATACAACTGATGAAATTCTTCGATTCCTTACTTCCAGACTCAAAATCTAGCTTCCTACTGTGCCTTTAGACTGACAGTCTGCTAACACTGTATCTTAAGGTCCTCAAAATGTGCTGAGCATCAGGAACTGTGTGTAGCGGACCTTGTCCAAGCTCTAGGTTGATGACTGAACTAATAACTTTTCAGGCTAATAGCGGAATACCTTCATGATCACAAGACATTAAGTTTCTTTCTTCCCTCTTTCTCCTGTTGATTGTCCATTTAGAGATCCTTGTTACTCTAGAAATATCTGCTGTCGTACGAACTAGGCGTGTTCGAGATCTCAGAGTTTCGTTTTTACAGTTGCTTATTTTCTTAAACATATAAGGCTAGTACTTTGTTATAGTGAATAGGGTAAAAACAAAAGGGGGGACTCAATGGGAAATACAAAATAAGTACAGTTTTATATATTTTTTAAGAGCTACTAAAATTTACTAATATGCTGTGAAATCTGAAAGCAAACGGGAGAGATATGGGGAAAATTGAAAGAAGGCTAGACAAGCACTACATTTTTGGCGAAAATTGAAATATGCAAAAAATCACTAAAAATGACCTTATGCCTGGGGGATGTCCGGCACAGTTCCGGTTTACATAACATAATGTATATTTTGGACTGTCTTTCAGATGGTATATGCCACAAAAGTCGCAGACATATGGCGGAGATACAATGTTGATTTTAATTTTTGTGCACCAGTTTTGTCCGCTACTGTATATATATGAATAATATTTTTTTTTTCTTTTTAGCTTTTCTTATTTTTTTAGCATTTCTTATTTTTGCGACTATTATTATTTCTTTGACAATGGTTGTTAAAATAACTAATATTATTTTGACAATGGTTGTTAAAATAACTAATATTATTTTGACAATCCATGTCGGAGTTGGTTTGCGTTTCATCCAAAAAGCGATCATTCTCACAGATTCCCGGGCCACGAGATGAATCGTCCTCGGTTCTTGTCCATTTATCCACTTGTTTCATCCTATTGGTGAATGCTCGAAATAAACTATATCCGGGTATTATAGCCTTCAGTAAGATCTGTTTTGCTGCCATGTACAGTGGGTGAAAAAACTCTAAAAACGTTATGATATTATTAGCGTTTTTGGATGCTCTGTTTTATCAAGTTGGTGTATCACCGTGAAATTTTGCACATATGTAGCACAGATAGTAGCATATCGTATACTATATTTTCAATCTCAGCTGATAAATACTGATCCGAAATCAACTGCTAAAAGAAGACTGGCTTATTTTTAGAGTTTTTTCACTTCCATAATTGTCGGATACACGGACCGACAGACAGACTTTGCGGACTTTTATTGACATATTATGAGTCATAAAGTCTCCAAAAGTATAAAAAGAATCGTTTTTCTCTTTTTCTTCAAATTTTTCCATTTAATTTTTTAAATTTCCTAAACACTTCAATTATGCCTAAATCTCTCTCAGCTGACATCAAAAACAATATAAAGTCCGCTCTACTTGCCGGAAAAGACTCTATGGATGTTGCAAGCCGCCTTGGGGTTACGTATGCAACGGTTAATAACTATGCGAACAAGTTTTTCCCTAACCGACAGCGTGGACTTGGTGGTAGACCGATGGTTGTGTCCGCTCAGACGAAGAGATTCATCAAAATTCAGGTGGTACATGGCCAACTCAAGACTGCGAGGGAAGTACATGATAAACTTATGGAGCTAGGGTATTCCATATCGTACAAAACCGCTATAAACGTATTAAAATCGATGAACTTCTTTTCTGCGATTAAGGTCAAAAAGCCTTTATTAACCACAAAACACATGAAGAGACGGCTAGCGTGGGCCAAAAAGTACCAAAACTGGACTACAGATGACTGGCGACGTGTAGTGTTCTCTGATGAAACAAAAGTCAACATTTGGGGCTCTGACGGATGTAAATACTATTGGTCAAGACCAGGGGACCCTCTTAAGCCTCACCATATCGACGTAACAGTTAAGCATGGAGGCGGTAGCTTAATGATGTGGGGGTGCATGACCTATGAGGGACCTGGGTACGCCTGTCAAATATACGATGGAACTATGAACTCGGATCTTTACCAACATATATTGGATACAACACTTCGGGAAACAATGGAGTACTATGATATGGATTGGTCTACAGCATACTTTCAGCACGATAGTGATCCAAAGCACCGTTCCAAGTCAACTATCCAATGGCTAAATGCCAATGGAGTTAACTATATTGATGACTGGCCAGCTCAAAGTCCTGATCTTAACCCTATTGAGCATCTTTGGCATCATTTGAAGTTGAAGCTATCGTTATATGACAAGAAAGCCAAGGGTGTTCATGAATTGAAAAGGAATGGAACTCCTTTGATAAAGAAGTTTGCAGAAGGTATATTGACACTATGCCTGCACGTATTAAAGCAGTAATCGATGCCAATGGTGGATCTACGAAGTATTAAGTCATCTATAACATAATAAAAGGAAAAGGAAAAAACTCTAAAAATAAACCTACAACACTTCCATCGCATTTACGGACTGTTAAATAATATTCTGAGATTAAAAATTTCATGAGACGTAACAGAAAGTCAAATAAACATGTCATAAAGTTGTTGCATCATCTAAATCACTATACATGCTCACAGAGGCTAAAAACAGAAAAAATGTCTGACGTTTTTAGAGTTTTTTCACCCACTGTACGTAGCTATTGAATCTGGCTGTGCAGTTGGCCGTCTGAATTTAAAGTGAGCCCAATGAGTAGTATTTCGTGAGAGCAATTCACATAATTCATCCCTTTGGTCTTGTAGTCTTGCTATTTCTCTTATAGTTATTGTATATTGATTGTATTGGTCTCTGATGAGCTCTTCAATGTTATTTAACAATTCTTCATCATCCTCTTTCTCCCAGCTATCTTCTTGGAATTCGTCTTGAATTTTGACTCCGAGTTTGGCTTGTATATTTTCAATAGTATAAATAGCGTAATCTTCTCTTGTTCTTTTTATTCCAGCAACTTCGTAAGTACTGTTTTCAGGTCCAATATTGCACTTTTCCCACATTTCTAGGAAATCTAGCGTGGCTGCTAGAGTAACTTCAAGTCCTTGTTCTTGGTAAAGTTTTGTCAAGTAGGCTTCCATGTCCATAGTAAAACCTTCTTCATTGGTAGCAGACTGGCCATATTGAAATTGTTCACTCGTAGTATTCATTTTTTGTATTGTTTTCTTTTTTTTTTTTTGTTATTGAGTTGAAGGTCATCAGTACTCTTCATTGAAGTAGTTCATTTGTTTGTTCATCCAAATTGGTCATGATGCTTCTTTTGTTTTCTTGGCACCATTGGACTTTAGGTAATAGATAAGGTTTCATCCTATTTCCATGTATTCTTCTAAGCTTTGTGTCATGAGGATCCATGCTTTTGATATGATATGTTCCTTTTCCAAGTATATGCTGTATGACATATGGTCCTTCCCACTTATCTTGTAACTTTGCTGACCATGATGTTGACAAATAATCTCGGTAAATGAGAACTATATCTCCTAATTTGAACGGTGGTTTCAGTTCCTTGCGTTCATCTAGTATCTTCTTTTCAATCTGCTTTTTCTGCGTTTCTTGAGCTCGTTGTATGTTTTTCACGGCCATTTCTCTTATTCTGTTAAGATTGTATATTTGGTGAATTGTCCGGTGTCGTAGGATGGCGTCAAATTTGGGTGAATTCCGTTCATACACATGATGATCTATATCGAATGGTGTCTTCGGTTCATACCCATATACAGTAGCGGACAAAACTGGTGCACAAAACTTTTTTTCAGCTTTTAACTACCATTACCTGCTCATGGTAGTTGCAATAGTCATGAAACTGTACTAGAAGGAGGATATACTAGTCATTGTAATTTATGTATGTTCTAAGCATGACAGTGTTAAAACTGAGCGATGAGCGTGTTTTAAATTTATAAAATTTTATATTTTCTAAAAACCGCAAAAGTGGCTAAGACCTTAGAATTTATATAATCATCTCATCTCTTGATATCATCGGATGTTCTTCTTTGCATATGCTAATAATATGCGTGTATATCATTTTCAGTAAAAGAACCCGGCTCTTTAACTATTCTTTTCCAAAGATCATCGACCCTTTTTGATCTAGTGTCGTATCATCATACCTTTGCCATCAATTGCCACCTGGCATGCTTAAGCGGACTTAGGCCGGGATTAGTGGCGGCTAAACTTGTAGCACAGAAGTGCTGTTATCAAATATTGAGTTTGTGACATGAGTTGACTTGTGCCTTGTGTCATTGTCATACTGAAACGAGAGATTACGACGTTTTAGACCACTATACGCTAGGCTTTTGTGGTATGAAGTAAGCGAAATATATGTGTATATTTATGAGTTCATTATACCATCGTATACCTGACACACATATTCTGGTCCTCAATATCTAATACAGCCTTAAAACATAACAGAGCAGCCAGCATGCTTCATTGTTTGATCACCGTGAAAAAATCGCTAAGGTTGCTCGACTTGCTTTCAATATTAGTGTATACTATCTGCATCCATAATGTTCATCTTTGTTTCATTGCTAAAGATAGAAGACTTCCAGCCCTCTATAGTATACAATGGCTTGTCGTGATAACACATTCATCGCTTTTTCCGACTTATACAGCTGATGAAATTCTTCGATTCCTTACTTCCAGACTCAAAATCTAGCTTCCTACTGTGCCTTTAGACTGACAGTCTGCTAACACTGTATCTTAAGGTCCTCAAAATGTGCTGAGCATCAGGAACTGTGTGTAGCGGACCTTGTCCAAGCTCTAGGTTGATGACTGAACTAATAACTTTTCAGGCTAATAGCGGAATACCTTCATGATCACAAGACATTAAGTTTCTTTCTTCCCTCTTTCTCCTGTTGATTGTCCATTTAGAGATTCTTGTTACTCTAGGAATATCTGTTGTCGTACGAACTAAGTGTATTCGAGATCTCAGAGTTTCATTTTTACAGTTGCTTATTTTCTTAAACATATAAGGCTAGTACTTTGTTATAGTGAATAGGGTAAAAACAAAAGGGGGGGCTCAATGGGAAATACAAAATAAGTACAGTTTTATATATTTTTTAAGAGCTACTAGAATTTACTAATCTGCTGTGAAATCTGAAAGCAAACGGGAGAGATTTGGGGAAAATTGAAAGAAGGCTAGACAAGCACTACATTTTTGGCGAAAATTGAAATATGCAAAAAATCACTAAAAATGACCTTATGCCTGGGGGATGTCCGGCACAGTTCCGGTTTACATAACATAATGTATATTTTGGACTGTCTTTCAGATGGTATATGCCACAAAAGTCGCAGACATATGGCGGAGATACAATGTTAATTTTAAGTTTTGTGCACCAGTTTTGTCCGCTACTGTAGTAAGAAAAATGGTGTATTCTTTGTTGATCCTTGTTTAATGGTTCGATAAGCAAATAGTGCAGCTGGTAAGTACAAATCCCAATCGTCCTTTTCTTCTTTTGTACGCTTTTGTAAGATTTGTCCTAAGGTTCTGTTGAAACGTTCAATCAATCCATTGCTTTGAGGATTGTATGGTGTAGTGGTCTTGTGAATAATCGAAAAATTCTTGCATACTTGTTGTATCAGCTTGCTAACAAATGGTTTGCCATTATCCGAAACTATAATTGTGGGACAACCATGTCTACATATGATTTCTTCGTATAAGAATAAAGCGATTTCTGATGCAGTTTGGAAACGAATGGGTCTTGCTTCCACATATTTAGTAAGGTAGTCGATTCCTGCTATGATATATCTGTTTCCGGATCGCGAAGCTTGTACATGTTTAACGTCTAAAGCGATGCGATCGAAAGGTTTTACTGATACTGGCACAGGGTATAATTCTTCTTTTAACGACTTTTTCCCATGTCTCTGACATCTGTGACATTTTTTTACATATTCCATTATGTCCTTGGTCATATTTTCCCAATAATAACGTGATGCGACTTTGTGCAGTGTATTGTTATATGCCAAATGTCCACCAAGAGGGTGTTGATGATATGAATACATGATTTCTTCAGCTTCTTGCTTGTTCAGCACTTTTCTTATTATTCCGTTTTCGGTGTTGTATCTATACAGATTATCCTTGTATATGGTAAACTTATGTGCTTGCTTCTGTAAGTATCTTTTCTGTTTGTGCGTGATATCTTCTGGTAGTTTCAACTCTTGCAGATATTGTTTCACGATGTCAATTTGCTGTTGTTCCATTTTTGGTAATATGAAGTTCTTGATATGTTATTGTTTCAGGGTCTTGATTTTTATGTGTGATATTTCCAATTTTAGTGCTGTTAAAGTTTTTTCTTCTCACGACTGTTTGTTTTCTAGGCTGGCCTTCCTCTTATGATTTTTGAAATTTTCTATTGTTTTTGATGATTTTGTATATTTTGTTTCAACTTCCCCTCCCATCCTCCTTGTAGTTGATAATATGATTCTTCTTTTTTTTTTTTATGTGTATTTTGTGTTGTTTTTGGATTTTTCTAGAGTTTATGTATCCTCTACCCTCCCATCCTCCATGTAGTTGATTAATATACAAGTCTTGACAGGAAATCTGCACTTTCGTTGACACGTCCAGGTCTATATTTAATTTCAAAGTCGTATTCTGATAATGTGACGATCCATCGGGCTATTATTCCTGTTGGGTTTGGTGTCTTGAGAAGTCCAGTTAAGGCTGAGTAATCTGTAATGATCATGAATTTCTTTCCAAGTAAATATGGTCTAAAGAGTTTTACTGCCCAAATAACTGCTAAGCATTCTAATTTTGTGGGTGCATAGTTGGCTTCGTTAGGTTTGAGCCCACGACTTGCAAATATAATAGGATGTTCTTTTCCATCATCATCGAGTTGAGTTAAGACACATCCTAGTCCTAACTTTGAGGCGTCTGTAAATAGGATAAAACTTTTGCTGAAATCCGGTCTTGCCAGGACGGGTGCAGTTGTTAATAATTTCTTGAGTGTTCCAAATGACTTGGTTGCGGCTTCTGTCCATGGGATTTTCTTCTTGGTTTTAGTTTGTTCATGTAACGGCCTTGCAATAGCTGCAAAATTCTTTATAAATCTTCGATAATATGATGCTATTCCTAGAAAAGATCTGACTTGCGTAATAGTGGTTGGTACTGGGTATTCTACAATCTTCTTTATTTTGTCCGGATCGGTTTGTATGCCTTGGTTGGTAACGATGTATCCAAGAAATTTCAAATGATCTTTAAAGAAGAAACATTTCTCTGGATTCAATTTGAGATTGGCGGTTTCTATGCACTGAAATACTTGTTCTAGATGTATTAAATGCTCTTCATCGTTATGGGAGTATACATTAAGGTCGTCTATATAGGCTACTAAGCACTTGTTCATTCGCGGGCGGAAACATAAATCTATTAAACGCTGAAAGGTTGCTGGCGAATTTACAAGTCCCATAGGCAAGGTGTTATAGTGGTATGTTCCATATTTGGTAGTGAAAGCAGTAAATTCCTTGCTATCCTCGTCTAATGGTACTTGATGGAAACCAGAGCGCATGTCGAGTGCTGAAAATACTTTGGCTTTTCCTAGGGTGTCCAATAAGTCGTCTATTCTTGGTAAAGGATATGCATCTTTCTTCGTCTTTGCATTTAATTTTCTGTAATCTATGACCATTCTGTAATCACCATTCTTCTTCTTTACTAATATCACTGGTGCTGCCCACGGGCTATTCGATGGTGATATAACTCCTAATTTACAATATTTATCCAATTCCTTTTGAAGGTGATCTGCTTCCAAAGGACTGATTCTGTACGGGCGGTGACTAATAGGTAATGTATTTTCTTCTATAATAATCTTGTGGTTGATTAAATTTGTGCGTCCGATTGTATCGTTGTCCCAGTCGAATATATGCTGGTATTTTTTCAGTAACTTAAGCAGTTCTTCTTTCATTGATTTATTTATATCTCCTATTTCCAGTTTTTCCAATAGCTGTGGTTTTAGCGTATCTTGGTCTTCCTTGTTTAGATTTTGTTCAATAATATCGTGTTCTAAAGTGCATAATGTCGAGTTTCTGTCTATTTCATATGCTTTGATTATTGTATCGTCATTTAGATCATGAGCTTCCAATATTCCAATTTCTTCACCAGGTTCTAGATAAATATCATTTTCTGTGCGATTATATATGCGTATGTCGAGTGACTTTTTGTTGATTATGAATGAAGATGACTGATCAAAATATCCTGAAGACTGCATTAACTTTGGATGTGTAATGTAAAAGTCATATAGTATGTTCTGAGTGTCTTCTTTGGATTTGTCTAAGCTGATATGTTTCGATGAATACGCTTGTACTAAAAGTCCTGTGTCTGTTGACTTTATCGAATACATTTCTTGTGAATTTGTAATAACTACTTCCTCGTATTTGTCATTTTCCAAAACTTGCAATGATTCTTGTTCATAACTTCTTTCTAAGGCTGTTACTTCCATTTCTATATCATCGTCACTGGTTTCTTCGCTTTCTGATTCAGATTCCTCTTCGGTTGATGAGTAACTTCCTTCTGAATCGCTATCTTCAAAATGTACATGCTTATCGGAATGTGAGTTTGTGAGACTTATAGGATGTTGATAGTCTTGATGGAATGTTTTCATTTTGGGTAACGGTGTACTTTTTCGTATGAAGTGTATTGGTAGTTCTGCCTTTTGGTTTTTATATTTGACTTTTAATGAAGAGCTATTGAAATCAATCTTGGCTTTAGCACGGTTTAACCAATTGCTTCCTAGTATAAGATGTGAAGGGCATGATGGCAATACTTCAATTGTGCAGGGTATGACCATGTCTTCCTTGACTTCAATTGGGACGTCGTATATCAATCCGAGAGCGGGTTGCTTGGTTCCATTTCCTAGTGTGAATACGTTTTCGGATGCTGAATCTATTTCTAATTCAAGAGCGTCTGCTAGGGCCTTTGACATACAGGTTTTTGATGCACCACTATCTACTAGGGCTTTAATGTTTTTGTCTCCAATACTCACAGTTGAGTAGGCTGCAGTGGTATTGATTTCCTCGTCTTCTATCAGAGCCATTGTTTGTTGGGTAGCTTGTTTATTTCCTTCTTGTCTTGGTTTTCTTTTTGGTCTACATTCTTCCACAAGCTTTTTGCGTAAAGATGGGGCTACTGTGATCAAATCTCCAATTTCGATATCGGCTTTTTGTTTTAATACATCTGAGACTATATCATATTTGATATCTGGATCTATTCTTCTAGTCCTTGGTTTATTTAGTCGACCATTAACCTTGTCTTGTATAGGAAGATCCGTATCCATAGCTTCAGTTCGAGTGGGTTGCGTTTGTTGTACTGGTGTGGGATTTTTCACTTCTTCGATATGACTTCGTGTAGTGACTTTTCTGGTTATGGTAGGTTTTGCTACTTGTTTTCCTTTTTCTTTATTTGTGGGTCTAGAGTTTGGATAGGGTGTAGCTGTAGCAACGTCAGGAGGTCTTTCTGGTCTGATTGCTGCATAGAGATCCTTTTGTTTGTTATTGTATTTATCTGTTAATATTGCATTGAGCTGTTGTTGTTTAGGGGTTTTAATGGTTTTTGTATCTTTTTGGGTGTTCAGTTGACCATTCTTCTGTGAGTTATCAAAAGCAACTGACCCTAATAGTTTTTTGACTGATTATTTTGTTGATTGTTATGTTGAATACTGGGTTGGTTATTCGGTTGCCGTTGATCCTGACTTGCTGGTTGGTCATATGATCTCCTTTGATTTGGCGTATAATTTCTGTTACTGTTATCGTATCGTCCATTGTTGTCGTTATTTCCATATCTTCCAGACCTATTATAATTATTGTTATAATTATTATACCTGTTGTTTCTAGTAGGTTGCTGTTGATATTGTTGACTACTAAGCTCTTGGCGAATAGCTTGTTGTATAAGACCAATAAGATCTTGCTGTTGGTTAGGACGTATGTGTTGATGTCCGTTGTATTGAGTATGATGCAACTGATTACGGTTTCTTGATGTATTCATTGTTGTCAATTGATTTGTGCCATGTGTATTGTCATAATAGTAATTATTACTAGGTTGAGCATTGTTATAATGTATTTGATTATATGCTAGTGCTGGCATGGCATGTTCATTTGTATCAACTAAGTCAATATTATGATTACTTGATAGATGATGATGGTTATGATTTTCATTATGATATATCAAAGCTTGATTGGCATTCCTTGGTATGAAAGGATTATCAACCATTGCAATCTTTCGAGGTCGATTGGCGTTCCACCATCCTTCGGCGTGATTGATCCAGTCTTGTAAGTTTTTAGAACTACTCTGTATACAGAACTGTTTGATTTCTCGTAAGAGACCTGCACGAAATCGGCTTTCGATGACTGCATCATTAGTTATGTTAGCAAGGTCTGCGGCTTCTTTTAGTCTGGCCAAGAATATTTGTGGGTGTTCCTGTTCGCCTTGATACATTTCGTTAAATTCTAATTCGTAACTCTGTATCAATTCTGGAGTTATGTAATAATTTTTCAATAGGTCTACGGCTTGTTCGTAGTTGATTCCAGGTATTCTTTTGAGTATTTCTTTTTCGTAATACACTTTGGCGGCTCCTCTTAGTTGTGCCTTGAGAATAATAAGCTTGCGTGGTTCTTGAGTAATATTGTTAATAGCAAAGTAAGATTCCAAACTTTCTACAAAATGACGGAAGTCTTCTCCTTCGTAGCCATGGAAATCAATTAAAGCAGGTCGATAACTTGCGTTCATGTTAGCATTTGCCAACGCGATGTGTCCGTTTATATAAGCCATTTTAGTTCCAGGTAAATTTGATAATATTTTTTTGTTTAAGGTTGTTTCTTGGTTGTTGAATTTCTTGATTTGATGTTTTATTTCGATTTGATTTCTTGATTTGTTGTTTTATTTCCCTCGTAGTGACCACCAAATGTTATTTTATTATGGTTGGCTTGTAGGTTTGTGTTAATTTGAGTTAAGTTTGCTTGTAAAGCTTGATTGTAAGGTTGTGATTGCCTTGTAAGTTGTTGTTTTATATAGAATTTAAGCAGATGCTTGATAAGTAGTGACCACCAGATCTTATATGTAAGATCAATACGATATTTCTTGATAAAAGTTAAAGTAGAGTAAAAAGTTTAAGTGAACAGGGACTTTCTTGTTAAAGTTTGTTAATTATTGAGTAAAAATATATGATTTATTTAAACTGACTGACAATTTCTTCACAAAAAGATGGGATATATATATGAATAATATTTTTTTTTTTCTTTTTAGCTTTTCTTATTTTTTTAGCATTTCTTATTTTTGCGACTATTATTATTTCTTTGACAATGGTTGTTAAAATAACTAATATTATTTTAACAATCCATGTCGGAGTTGGTTTGCGTTTCATCCAAAAAGCGATCATTCTCACAATAGGAAAAATAATGACAATTTGTAAAGTGATTTACAAAACGTCAAAAATTAAAGCTTGAAAGAAGTTTCGGAGTTCAAATCTTCATAATCATAGCTACAGTGTTACAATACCAAAAGTAGAATCAAAAGATGTGACAACAGGTTCTTGTGTTATAAAATAGAAAATGAGAAAACGTCAGCTACAGGGTTCGAACCTGTGCGGGCGGAGCCCATTAGATTTCAAGTCTAACTCCTTAACCACTCGGACAAACTGACGTTCTTTCGTGTTTCTGATTGTTACACCAATGTTTGTCTGGCTAAACAATCACCCCACACTGCAAATAATGTTGCGCCTTTGACGTAGAATTCTGATATCGGTGACAGTCATAGGTCCACAGATTTTAAAGTTTTTTTTTTAAAAAAACAATATATCTTGCTGTATTGGTCATTTTCGAAATATGAAAAATGATTTAGATGCGAAAAAAATAAAGAAATTAAGTAATGTTATTTTTTTCATTGTAAGGTAAATATTCATAAAGTTATTCACGTTTTAAAAAAATGTCTTTTTTTTTACAGATGATCTTTTTTTGGAAAGCTTGTTCTCCTCTATCGTTGAAAGACCGATATCTTCTTTTTTTTATTTTTGAGGGCAAAATGCGGAAAACAAAAACACATTGTGATTATTTTGATCAGAAGAATACATATTAGGAAGGCAGTCTGTGCTTTTTAGCTTAGCTCATTAGAAACGTGTAACAGAATGTAACAAAATAGTTGCGTTTGGGAAAAAAAAAGAAGCTGAAAAATTAAAAGTAAAAAAAAAAAGACAAAGTTAAAAAAAAAAGACCTAGTGAAAAAAAAAAAAAAAAAAAAAAAAGAGCATAGCAATAAAATGTTACTTATTCAAATGAAAACAATAACCTAACAGTAAACATGTTTTATAAAAATACAAATGCTTTTACATTATAACAAAAGAATACGTGTATATTCTAAAAAGAATAAAAAAAAAAGAAGCTTTGTTAACATCTTGTTACAAGGCAATGATAATTAATAGATACATGCACAGTTTTTTGTTTTTCAAGTAAATAAAGTGCTTTATTATTTTTTATGACAGATAACATAATAGAATATATGTTTTTAAGCTTATATTAGTTCATTACTTACTTTATGTTTGCACATGGGTGTAATTTGCCATTAGCCATTAGCCATTAGAGATGTTAACATTGCCAACTTCCTTTATCAAAAAGGGCTTTTCAACAACAAGCAACAATATAAGTTTGATATTCTTATAGTTTTATCGTGTTAAAACGAACAACTTTGCTCATGTGGCTCATGTTCGTCATCCGAATGTGTCCCATTAGGAATTCCTAATGTAAAAAAAAAAAAAAAAAGAAACCGACATTAGACTTGGTTGTTATTACTTTTTTATAAGCTTACATTTGACCAGTGCTTGAGCTTTCCTTTTTTTTTGTTTTGTGCCTTTGGCATCTAGAGTATTCCATGAAACAAAACAAGGGAAAAAAAAAAGAAGTTGTTTTACTGCCTTATTTCATTGTTTAAGCACCGACTGTTTTTGCAAATTTACTACTCGTTTTTTATCAGGCGCATTTTTTTTTTTTCCTTCTTTATTTCTTTACAAAATACTAAATTCTTCAAAATGAACAACATCAACAACATTAAAATCGCTTGCACTTGTACCGAATGCAGCATGCATCCCGGTGGATTTAGAAGACTTGCAAAGAGAACTGTTCTTACTCATAAGCGTCTGGACAGATTCAGAGGAAGAGGTTATAGTTTTTATTTTTTCGTATAAACGCACTCGTGTTAATGTAAAAAAAAAAAAAAAAAAAAAAATAGAGTCCAGAAGACAAGTAGCCGAAGTCATGCAACAACCAACAGCCGTCCTTGAAAACGAAAGTGAGCATACCACCTTTGAAGGTATATTTTCAGTCGACAAAGCATTTTACATTAGAAAGGATTTATTTATTGAACTGTATTTTACAATTTGTTAGACCACATGAATGTTGATGGAGAGGAGGAATTGAGCCACGAAGAACAGCTCAAGCATCTTTTGGTGCTCTACGTGGTTCTTTTTCAAGCAAAGTACCTCTCTGTACAAGCTGGTGAAGAATTGTTGGCCTTTCTCTCTTTCTTTGTTCGTGCTCTTGGCCATGACATGGAGATACCAACAAAGATCTCCACGGCTCGTGTCATGGTCAACTACTCGTCTGCCAGCAGTGGTGTTTCTCGTTTTCTTGTCTGTTCCCTTTGCAGAAGCGTTTACACCACGGGAAGTTTGCATGCCCGACAATGCTCTTATGTCAGGTTTGCAAACAACCCTCACCGCCAAGAACAACCATGTGGTAATCCTCTTTTTGTTGGAAGCACCGTCAAGCCTGCTCTTGAGTACCCTTACAACTCAATTTTGGAAACGTTGAAGAAGTTTTTTGCTCGTCCTGCCTTCGAGTTCCAAATTGAGCAGTGGAGAAGTAGATCGGTGGAAGAGGATGTTCTTTACGACATCTATGATGGTAGAGTTTGGAGTCAGCTTGCCGACTCAAATGCTCAGCCATTTGTCAACAAAGAAAGGTCGTTGATGGTGTCGTTGAATGTGGACTGGTTTCAGCCTAGTGACGGTATGCACTATTCTTGTGGTGGTGTGTACCTCACTATCAACAATCTCCCAAGAAGTTCAAGGATGAAGACTTCCAACGTTATTCTTGTTGGCATGATTCCTGGTCCTGGCGAGCCCACGGATGACCAAATTCAAAACTTCTTGCGGCCAATGGTGGATGAGTTGATTGTCCTGTACGATGGTGTGGTTATACCCACCTATCAATGCCCAAATGGTATGCTTGTTCGTGTTGCTTTAATGTCAGTCAATTGCGACATACCTGCAGCGCGTAAAGTAGCCGGGTTTATGGGGCAGTCAGCTCATAAGGCTTGTAACAAATGCTCAACTGTCTTTCCTAGAATCAGTACTGGTGTGAATTCATCCAAGCCTGATTTTTCCAACTTTGATGATGAACACTGGATAATGAGGGACAGTATTCAACAAAGACAAGAAGCATTTGACTGGCTGAATGCAACTCACATCACTCAGCAAAGAGCCTTACAGACGAGCACGGGGAGTAAATGGAGTGAGCTCCATAGACTTTGTTATTTTGATGTGGTGAGATTGACAGCTGTGGATCCAATGCACAACTTGTTTCTTGGTACACCAAAAAGAATGATTGAAGTTTGGGAAGGCCGTGGTTTGCTCACTGTAAATGATTTCAAGGCAATGGCTGATGAATCTAGCTCAGTTATCATTCCTTCTCAATACTGCAAGATATCTAGATGTATGTAACAAATATAAAAAACTTTAATTCATGTTCAAGCTAACAATTATTTTTTTTTTAAAAAAAAAAAGCCAAGATTGAAAGTTGTTTCAGTAACATGAAATCAGACGAGTGGAGAACGTGGTGCGTTGTGCTGTCGCCATTTCTCTTGAAACAGAAACTGGCAAGAGAGCACTTTGACAATTGGATGCTGTACGTTGAAGCGGTGAAATTGGTCACTGGGCCCCTTGTTACAAATGAAGACATAGACATAGCCCATTCACTCTTTAAAAATTTTGGCAAGACTTGTGTTCGACTATATGGAAACTCTATGGCAACACCAAACATGCACATGCATATGCATCTCAAGGAATGCTTTTTGGACTTTGGTCCTTCTTATGCCTTTTGGCTTTATGGTTTCGAACGCCTTAATGGTAACATAAAAAATATAAACATTAATTTTAAGACAGGCTTCGAAACAACCTATGCAATTATGTTTATCCAAAATGTTCATACACAAGACCTCATACACTCATTACATTCATTCATTAACACAACCAACAATGACATGCTCCTATTAGTGAAATCTATAGAAAAGATAGGCGAGGTTACGAGTGATGAGAGTGGTTTAACGCCATTTGACTACTCTCGTTTCATAGACGGGCCTAGTTTATTCAATTCGACGATTACTGGTAGTGAGCCTCTGCCACCAACCTCCTATCCTTTAAAATACAACAAAAAAACACACCTTATATGCCATGAACATTATGAAGCTTTAAAAGCCTATTATATCTACACCTATGCAACTAATACATACATCGATACTACTATACATTCATTTAAAAATATCACTTTGCTTGGACAACTTTATCAGCCAGCAATTAACAATTCCTTTTCATCATCACCTTCATCATTCATTCAGGCCATTGTCGACAATCAACTGCGCATTGGTCAAATATCATATCTTTTCACACATTCATTTAACAATATGACTCATTACTTTGCATTTGTCAATTGGTACAGCCATGCGACCCAGCATTTCCCCACCTTCGATGGTACTGGCATCCAAGTGTGGAAGAATCAATATGAACCAGTGTCAAGACTTAGCATACTTCCAATTCATCGAATTTATAACCCTGTTGCTGTCAAATCATACATCGATAACCACATCCTCACTCTCTCTCTTCCAAGAAAAATTTATATGTAACAAATATGCAAAACCATTAAATCATTCATTTATCTATCGATATTATTATTATTATTTTTATTTTATTACATATTTTACTAAAGAATCATTCAATAGACTAGCTTTTTTTTTTTAACAAATGTTTATTCAATTTGAAAAACGACAACAAAACAAGGAACAAAAAGGAAAGGAAAAAAAAAAAGTGGATGCCTATGGCATTGGGTTGACGGCGGCAAAGGAGGAAGAACCAGAAACAGAAGTTGGAAAGCCAAGAGCAGGGGAAGAAAAAGCCCAGGAAGGGTAATACTCATGGTCGAGCTTATAAGGGAACTCCACCTCAACATTTTCTATTCTTCTTCTAATAGCTGGTGGAGCCCCCTTTTTCTTTAACAAGTCTTTGTGCCCTTTCTGCAGCTCTTTGTGGAATTCCACTACCTGTAGGCAATTAAGGTATATTAGAAAAAGAGGTTTATTGATATGTTATACTTACTCTTTCACTTCTGAATGATGGCCGCTTGACAATAAATGTACGGCCATCTTCATCTTCTGGGCCATCCTCCTCATCAGAGGTCCAAGCAACCGTCAAGATCTTTTCGGCAAATGGGAACCGGGCGTGGTATGCTGCTGCGTTGGCGTTGTAAGCAATCCTCCTGTTAAGGAGTTTCTATCATAAAGTATTGATATAAGTATTATAGGCATTTTATATTATGATTTTTTGAATATCAAGTACTTACTGCATTTACGCGGCTGCGGCAGGCTGACGTTGGTGTCGCCACAGCTTTCCCATTTGCCTTATCCACCATGTAATAGAACTTACTTCTAATCATGGTGAATATCTGCGAATCAGTCAGGCAATTGAAGCGTTGGTGCTTCCTGACTTCATCGCGCAACAGATTTTTTACTTTTCTGTTGGCCTTGTCGGTGATGGACTTGAGCGTATCAAACTTGATGCCACGGCCAACCAAGTATTCACGGTAGTGATCAGCTATGTGATCCTATAATGTAAGTGAAAAAATTAAGAAATAAAGTTACTAAATTGAATTTACTAATTGATACTTTAATTTTTAGCTTACACTACACTGCTTTTTGATCTTGTTGATCTCAGCCACAGAAACATACTGCTGCCCTTGCTGTGGCTGTTGAACTGAATGTTGCTGCTGCTGCTGCTGCTGTTGCTGTTGCCACATTTGAGCAAAAAACTGCATTTGGGCAGCCATCATCTCTGGTGTGAAACTAGAGGCTGCTCCAATAGCCTCTGCACCAGTATGGCTACCAAATGTTGCAACAGGAGCGGCCACAGGAGCAGAAACGGGAACAGGAGCAGAAGCGGGAACAGGAGCAGGAGCGGGAACAGGAGCAGGAGCAGGGAAAAGAGAAGAGGAAGAAGGAACAACAGTGGATGATGATCCAGCGATATTTGAAGAAACTCTTGCCCTTTTTGGGGCATTGCTGGGAACGTTGATGGGTGTAGCGACGCGTCTAGACATTTTTTAAAATAAAGTATAAAGAAGAAGAAAAAAGAAGAATGTGCTACATTGTTTTTATATTCTTCAGTTTATTTTGTACTCTTTTTTTTTTTTTTTTTTTTAAAAAAAAAAGAAAAAAAAAAACACTATTAGGGTTGAAGATGTTAAATTTAAATAAAGAATAAGTCTAACAATATATAAACAAGCTTTTTGAATATTTAATAGCTGAACTGTGTTAAAAAATGCAGTTGAAACGAGCTTTCATGGTTATTAGAATTTACTAATACTGAATAATTGTAACACTTGTAAAATGAAGCTATAAAAAAAGTACTTTTTTTTCCCTTTTTTTTTTCCTTTTTTTTTTAAAAAAAAATCTTTTCTGAAAGGTAAGTTCTTAATATTATATATACTCTATTATTGCTCTAATGGTACTTGTACTTTAGTAAAGTTGTGTTGGCTGCTTTCTTTATAGTTTAAATTGTCTTTATAAAGTCTTTTTCCCAGGATTATAGTTGCTTCTTCTTTTACTTGTTGGTATAAGCTTGGCTGGTGTCTTTTTTTCTTCTTTTATCTCGTGGTTCGTCTAAAGCAAGGTACTATTACTTTTACTATATACTCCATAACTAATATTTATTATAGATGCGTTCTGCTTCCTTTTTTTTTACTTGTTGGTAAAGCTTAGCAAGGTTTTTCTCTTAGCCCATCTAAAGAAAGGTACTATTACTTTTATTACATATCCTTCATAGCTAATAATTATTATAGATGTCTGCTGCTTTTTTTACTTGTGAGTATACGCTTAGCTAGTTTTTTTCCCATGGTCTATCTAAAGAAAGGTACTATTGCTTTTATTATATATACACGATATTTAACATCTATTGTAGATGAATGTTGCTCTGCTTTGGCCTCTTTCTGTTTCTTTCCTGGCTTTTACTTTGGTTCTTAAGTACTGATGTATTTCCTTCTTTTGCTTTAATTACCCAGGTCCTTGTGCCTTTGAGTCCTTGTGTCTTTGAATCCTTGAGCTTGGCTTTTTTTTTTTTTTTTTTTCTTTTGAGAACTTTTTGAGTTCCACGAGACTAGTTGATGTATTTTTAGATTAGATGCTGCTATTCTGGTGACATTAGGTAAGTCAAGCACACTGCTAAAATGCTACAAGCAAAGAAATACTATGTATTGTTATTATTATTTTATTCAAATAAAAAAAAGCTATTTTTTATAAACAAAATCCCTATTTTTTTGTATATATAAAGCAAAATTTATTGCAATATGAATGGTCGATAAAGAAGTATATAAAGCAATATAAGTGGTTTATAAAGAAATATATAAGGCAATATGAGTGGTTCATAAAGAAGTATATAAGGCAATATGAGTGGTTTATAAAGAGTAAAAAGACAAATAAAGTAATGATTTAAAAAGTATCATTGGTTGCCAAATTATTTATAACGTAGAATAGACTATGTAAAGCAGCTAACAAGAGAGACGCCTTCGCAGAACGACAATTGGGTCTGTATAAATCTACTTATAGCTATGGATCATCATTTTCGTTAATATCGGCACCATACAGAGACGCAGAATATATTGACAGACATTTAGGTCCTTAAAGGGTGCCGATATTGACGTCGGCATAAATACCCATTCAATCACAGCTTTTGGCATCGTTAAACAGAAAAGCATATTGCTAAAAATTAACAATGTGCAGAGTTTGCACGATTATTTGCAGTGCCACCACTGCAAATAATCGTTCCAATTAGGTACCGGATTGCGCAAGATTGCTCTTCGTTTGGGTAACAAATTGCTACTTTTTTTCGTGAAAAAAATTAAATCTTGCTGTATTGATCATTTTCGAATTTTGAAAAAAGATTTAGATGTGAAAAAAATAAAGAAATTTAACGATGTTATTATTTTATTTGTAGGGTAAATGTTCATGGAGTTATTCACATTTTTAAAGAAATGTCTTTTTTTACAAATGATCTTTTTTTGGAAAGCGTATTTCTCTCCATTGTTTAAAGACCGATATTTTCTTTTTTTTATTTTTGAGGGCAAAATGCGGAAATCAAAAGCACCGTGCGATTATTTTGTACAGAAGAATACATATTAGGAAGGCAGTCTGTGCTTTTTAGCTTAGCTCATTAGAAACGTGTAACAGAACGTAACAAAATAGTTGCGTTTGGGAAAAAAAAAGAAGCTGAAAGATTAAAAGTAAAAAAAAAAGACAAAGTTAAAAAAAGACAAAGTTAAAAAAAAAGACAAAGTTAAAAAAAAAAAAGACAGCGAAAAAAAAAAAGAATATAGCAATAAAAGGTTTCTTATTCAAATGAAAACAATAATCTAGAGCAAATATACTTTATAGAAATGCAAATGCTTTTATGTTATAACAAAAGAATACTTGTATATTCTAAAAAGAATAAAAAAATAAAGAAGCTTTGCTCACATTTTGTTATAATTAACACATACAAGTACAGCGTTTTTGTTTTTCAAGTAAATAGATTGCTTTATTATTTTTTATGACAAATAATGCAAGAGAATATATGTTTTTAAGCTTACACTGGTTCATTATTTACATCATGTTTACACATGGGTGTAATTTGCCATTAGACCATTAGCCATTAGCCATTAGCCATTAGAGATGTTAACATTGCCAACTTCCGTTACCAAAGAGGAATTTTCAGCAGCAAGCAGTAATAAAAGTTTGATATTCTTATAGCTTTGTCATGTTGGAAAGAACAGCTTCTCTCATGAGGTTAATGTTCATCATCCGAATGTGTCCCATTAGGAATTCCTACTGTAAAAAAAAAAAAAAAAAAAAGAAATCGACATTAGACTTAGTTGTTATTTTTTTTTAATAAACTTACATTTGACCAGTGCTTGAGCTTTCCTTTTTTCTTATGCCTTTGGCATCTAGAGTATTCCATGAAACAAAACGAGGGAAAAAAAAAGGTTACTTTAAGCACCGACTTTGTTTTTTAAATTTAACATGTTTTTTTTTTATCAGGCATATTTTCTCTTTCTACCAATTTTCTTTGCTATTTCCAAATTTAAAAACTATAAACATGAACAACTTCAACGCCACCAAAATTATTTGTACCTGTTCTGAATGCAGCAACCATCCCAATGGATTCAGAATGCTTGCAAAGAGAACTGTAAGAGGTCATGAACTTATCGACAGAGTTAGAAATAGAGGTTTTTTTGTTTTATTTTTCAATAGAAATCCAAACGTGCTAATTTTCAAAAAAAAAAAAACAAAATAGAATCGAGAAGAGTATCTGAAGCTAACGACAACGGGGAGGAAACTGTCGAATACTCATCAGCCATTCCTGAACCAGTAACTGAAGGTATATTTTTAATCAGCAAAGTGTTTAATATAAGAAAGGTTTTATTTATTGAAATGTATTTTGCAACTTGTTAGACGGAATGAATGTTGACGAAGAGGAGGGAATGAGTAATGAAGAACAGCTTCGTCACCTTTTGCTGTTGTTCATTGTGCTTTTTCAAGCAAAGCACCTCTCGGTGAAAGCCGGTGAAGACTTGTTGGCCTTTCTTTCCTTCTTTGTCCGTTCTCTTGGCCATGGTATGGAGATTCCTACAAAGATCTCTACTGCCCGTACTATGGTCAATTATTCCTCTGCCAGTAATGGTTTGTCTCGTTTTCTTGTTTGCTCTGCTTGTCGAAGCGTTTACACTTCTGGAAGCTTGCATTCTCGCTCCTGTGGTTATGTACGCTTCCCTAACAACCCTTATCGACAAGCACAACCATGTGGAAATGCTCTTTTTGCAGGCAGCAGTTTAAAGCCAGTGCTTGAGTATCCCTACAACTCAATTACTGAGACTTTAAAAAAGTTCTTTATGCGACCCAGTTTTGAACAACAAATTGAGCAATGGAGAAGAAGATCAGTTGATGAAGATGTTATGTTCGACATATACGATGGCAGAGTTTGGAATCAGCTTGTGGATTCAAACGGGCAAATTTTTACCAGTCAACCAAAATCATTGATGGTATCCTTGAATGTGGATTGGTTCCAGCCAAGTGACAACATGAAGCATTCTAGTGGTGCCATTTACCTTGCAATCAACAATCTGCCAAGAAATACACGTATGAAGTTTTCCAACATCGTTTTGGCAGGTGTTATTCCTGGACCGCATGAGCCCAACGATGATCAAATACAAAATTTCTTGAAGCCATTGGTAGATGAATTGCTTGTACTGTACAATGGTGTTATAATGCCCACTTACGAAAATCCTAACGGAGAACTAGTTCGTGTGGCATTAATGTCCATCAACTGTGATATGCCTGCAGCAAGAAAAGTAGCTGGATACATGGGCGCCATGGCTACTAAAGCATGTAACAAGTGCTCAACTGCTTTTGGCCGTCTATCAACTGGTACCAGGTCTTCAAAGCCAAACTTTTCTGATTTCAACGATGAAAACTGGGTGCAAAGAACATGGGAGCAGCAGAGATTTGATGCGTACGACTGGTTGACTGCTACGCACAAGGCACAACAAGAAGAAAAGCAAGCAAGTTCTGGTACAAAGTGGAGTGAAGTACATCGACTTCCCTACTTTGATGTGGTGAGATATGTAACTGTCGATCCAATGCATAACTTGTTTCTTGGAACTCCTAAAAAAATGATTGAAGTCTGGCAGGATTTTGGCTTGCTTGTTTCTACTGATTTTTCAGCAATGGCAACAGAGTCGACTACTATCAGCATTCCTCAACAATACGCTAAGCTATCTGAAGGTATGTAATACTGCTTGATCGTGTTTATATATACATGGAATAAAGCTTTATTTCATGGTGGAGCAAAATACTTATTTTTTAAAAAAAAAAAAAATAGGAAAAATATCTGGTGCTTTTGCCAATATGAAATCAGATGAGTGGAGAACCTGGGTTGTTGTGCTGTCACCTTTCCTGCTCAAACAAAAACTGGCAGGTGAACATTTTACGAACTGGTTGCGGTATGTCGATGCTGTAAAGTTGGTCACTGGCCCTTCCATCACAGTAGAAGACATAGATACCGCACATCTATTGATGAAAAACTTTGGCAAGACCTGTGTCGAGCTGTATGGTGAATCTATGCCCACCCCAAATATGCATATGCATCTTCATTTGAAAGAAAGCTTCCTGGACTTTGGTCCATCATACTCTTTTTGGCTTTATGGCTTTGAACGCCTTAATGGCGATATGAAACATATCAACATCAATTTTAAGACTGGATTTGAAACAACTTATGCTACTATGTTCATTCAAAATGTTCACACACAAGATCTAGTATATTCTTTACATTCCTTTATCAATTCAACAAACGAAGACATACTCCTACTAATTAAATTTATAGAAGAGATAGGTGAGGTTACGAATGACGAGAGTGGTTTAACGCCATTTGATTACTCTCGTTTCATAGACGGACCTAGCTTATTCAATTCAACAATAACTGGTAGTGAGCCTCTGCCACCCACATCCTTTCCTTTAAATTTCGACAATCGAACCCAACTTATATGCCCAGAACACTATGAACAATTGATTAATTACTACACCTACACCTATGCACTCATCCCTGGCACGTTTATCAGCAATATTATTCATTCATTTAAAAATATAAACTTGCTTGGACAAAAATATACGTCATCAAATAATAATTCAACTTCTTCATCCTCCTGCATTATCCAAGCTATTATCAACAACGAAATACGCATTGGTCAAATTTCTTATCTCTTTACACATTCATTTAACAACTACACTCATTACTTTGCATTTGTCAATTGGTACAGCCATGCGACCCACCACTTTCCCTCCTTTGATGATACTGGCATTCAAGTGTGGAAAAACCAGTTTGACCCAGTCTCACAACAAAATATACTTCCTGTTCACAAAATTCACAATCCAGTAGCAGTGAAGTCATATTTAGATAATCATATTCTTACACTTTCTCTCCCAAGACGGATCTATATGTAAAAACTATGTCGAAGCGTTCATTCATTCATTTATTATTATTATTATTATTGTTTTATTATATATTTTACTAAAGAATCATTCAATAGACTTTTTTTTAAAAAATTTTATTTAATTTGTGAAGAAACAACAAACCAAGAAAAAAAAAAGGGGAAGAATGCCTACTGCATTGAACTGGAAGTCGCAAAAGAGGAAGAAGCAGAAACAGAGGTTGGAAAACCAAGAGCAGAAGAAGAAAAAGCCCAGGAAGGAAAATCGGCATCATCAAGTTTGTCGGGGAACTCCACCTCAACGTTTTCTATTATTCTTCTAATAGTTGGTGGAGCCCCCTTTTTCTTCATCGACTCCTTGTATCGTTTTTGCAACTCTTCGTGGAATTGCACCACCTATAGATTAATTAAGGTATATTAGAAGATGAAACTTGTCAACAACATTTTGCTTACTTCGTTGCTTCTAAATGATGGCCTTTTGACCACGAACGTACGGCCGTTCTCGTCCTCTGGCCCATCTTCTTCATCTGACGTCCAGTCAACAGTCAGAATTTTACCAGCGAACGGGAAACGGGCGTCGAACGCGGAAGGGTTAGCCATATAAACAGATCTCCTGTTAGAGAGTTTCTATTGTAAGGTATCAATGTAAGTATTTCCTATATTTTATAGTATAATCTTCAAAATATTAAATACTCACCGTATTTATACGGCTACGACAGGTAGTTTTTGGTGAAACAACTGTCTTCCCCTTGGCCTTGCTCATCATGTAGGAATACTTGCTCCTAATTATAGCATTTATTTGTGAGGTGGTGAGCAAATCAAAACGATGGTGCTTTCTGGCTTGCTCATACAACAATGCCTTGACTTTTCTGTTATTTTTATGGGCGAAGGTAACGTCCAAGTCAAATTCGCTTCTGCGACCAACAACGTAATCACGGTAGTATTCTGCTAAATAACTCTATATGACACAGAAAGGTATAAAATATAGTTATTAAATTACAATTACTAATTTAATAAATACAGTGGGTGGACTAATTGTCCCAGTGTTTCAACATTTTTTACGTTTGACACTGTAACTCGACCAATTCTTAGGCTATGTGACTAGTTTTATGCTCATTAGAAAGGGCGCACTTCGTGCTACATAATATCAAAGAGCTGGCGCTCGGAGATTACACAGTCTGAGTTAATCAGCAATAGAAAAAAAACACCGCACTGGGACAATTTTTCCGCTACCTGCTTATTTTGCAATGTGTTCTAAACATCGCCTTCTTAGCAATCAGAAATCACCGAAACTAATATACAAGTCTTATCTATGATAATCTATGACTCATATCTTTAATGTAAAGTATAAAAAGCTTTACGTTATTCTTTTTTTTTTACATTATTCTTAGTCTCTTTATATACTGCACTTCTTACGACTTTGTCCCGCATCAAATGACTCCTACTATCAGCAAATCTGTTCAGAAACAAATCCAAATGCTTTTGGCTAGTAATATGACATATGAACAAGTTATGGAACGCATTCCCGGATTGAAAAAGTCAACTTTAGGTAGGTATGCGAACAAGTTTTTTCCAAACCGAATGAAGGCAACCCCTGGTAGAAGAGCAACTATTGGTGAAACTACCAAGTCATACATCCGTAGACAAGTAATAAAGGGTGAATTCAAGACAGCCAAAGCAGTACATCAATATCTGAATGGTTTGGGATATACTATTGGTTATTCTGGAGTCTTGAAGCTTCTTAAAAGTATGAAATTCAGAGCTAAAATCAAAGCGAAGAAGCCTCTGCTCAGTAAACAGCACAAGGAACGACGTTTAGCATGGGCTATGGCCCACAAAGACTGGACAACCGATGACTGGAGGCGTATGGTGTTTAGTGATGAGACTAAAGTCAATGTTTTCGGATCAGACGGTTGCAAGTATTACTGGAGTCGACCAGACGATGTATTGCAGCCTCATCACTTAGGCCTTACAGTTAAAGGCGGCCAAGGAAGTGTCATGGTATGGGGTTGTATTACTTATGATGGCCCTGGATATGCTTGTTGGATACATGATGGAACTATGAAAGCTGTGGATTATGTAAATATCTTGGAAACTACACTTATGGACAGCCTAAAGTACTATGGATACAATCCTGAGGATATCTATTTTCAACAAGATAAGGATCCTGATCACACTTCGAAGCTTGCTAAGCAATGGTTTGTGGATAATAACTTCAAGAGTGATCATATCTTTAGCTGGCCAGCCCAAATTCCCGATTTAAACCCTATTGAACATGTATGGCATCACCTTAAACTCAAGCTGAGTGTATATGCCACTAAGGCTAAAGGAGTACATGAGTTATGGGAAAGAATCGAAAAAGAATGGAATATTTTTACAGTGGATGAGTGTAGAAGACATATAGATAGCATGCCGGATCGTTGTAAAGCAGTTATTGGTGCTAAAGGGGGACATACCCGTTATTAAATAAAATTTATGTTCAAGCGGAAAAATTGTCCCAGTGCGGTGTTTTTTTTCTATTGCTGATTAACTCAGACTGTGTAATCTCCGAGCGCCAGCTCTTTGATATTATGTAGCACGAAGTGCGCCCTTTCTAATGAGCATAAAACTAGTCACATAGCCTAAGAATTGGTCGAGTTACAGTGTCAAACGTAAAAAATGTTGAAACACTGGGACAATTAGTCCACCCACTGTATGTCCTAAACTTACACTGCATTCTTTTTTGGCCGCGTCGACCTCAGCTTCTGAAGCTCGGTGTTGCTGCTGCTGCTGTTGCTGTTGCTGCAGCAATTGTTGTAATTGCTGTATCTGAGCAGCTATTATCTCTGGTGCGAGACCAGAGGCTGCTCCGATGGCTTCAGTGCCAACAGGGCTCTCCAAGCGAGGAGCTGTAAAGCTACTGAAGCTTGCAACAGGAACAGGAACAGGAACAGGAACAGGAGCAGGAGCAGGAGCAGGAGCAGGAGCAGGAGCAGGAGCAGCAGCAGAAACAGGAACAACGGTGGATGATGATCCAGCAATGCTCATGGAAATTCTTGCTCTCTTGGGAGCATTGCTGGGAACGTTGATGGGGGTGGCAGCACGACGAGACATTTTTTAAAACAAATTATATATGGAAGAAAAAAAAAAAAACATAAGTACAAAATAAATTGAAGATGAACACAAAACAAGATGATACTTTTGTTTGTTCTACAAAAAAAGCGAAGAAAAAAAAGCCTTTGGAGTTAAAGATATTACATTTAAATAAAAAAAAAAAAAGAAGAGAAAGTTTAAACTGTTTATGAATAGCCTCTCTGAATGTTTCAATAGTTAAACAGTATTAAAGAAGACTTATTTTTAATCGATAGTGGATAACTGTAACACTGGTAAAATGAGGCTATAAAAAAAGTACTTTTTTTTTTTCCTTTTTTTTTTTTTTCTTTTTTTTTTTAAACAAAACATTCTTTCTAAAAGGTAAGTTCTTAACATTATATATATTCTATTTCTATTCTTATGGTATTTTTTTTTTAGTAAAGTTGTGTTTGTTCCTTTCGTGATGTTTTAAATGGTCTTTATAAAGTCTCTCCCATGATTATCATTGCTTCTTTTACTTGTTAGTATAAGCTTGGCTGATGCTTTTTTTTCTTTTTTTTTTTTTATCTCATGATCCATCTAAAGCAAGGTACTATTACTTTTACTATATACTCAATAACTAATAATTATTATAGATGCTTACTGCTTCCCTTTTTTTTTTTTTTTTACTTGTTGGTAAAGCTTAGCAAGGTTTTTCTCTTAGCCCATCTAAAGCAAGGTGCTATTATTTTTGCTACATATACTCAATAGCTAATAAATATTACAGATGTCTGCTGCTTTTTTAGTCGTTTGTATACGCTTAGCTAGTTTTCTTCCCATGGTCTATCTAAAGAAAGGTACTATTACTTTTATTATATATACACGATAGCTAATAACTATTATAGATGAATGCTGCTTTGCTTTGGCCTTTTCTATCTCTTTTCTGCCTTTGCTTTGGTTCTTAAGTACTGATGTCTTTTCTTTTGCTTTGAGTACCCAAGTCTTTGAATCCTTGTGTCTTTGAATCCTCGAGCTTGGCTTTTTTTTTTTCTTTTTTTCTTTTTTTCTTTTTTTCTTTTTTTTTTTTTCTTTTGAGAACTTTTTGAGTTCCACGAGGCTAATTGATGTATTTTTAGATTAGATGCTGCTATTCTGGTGACATTAGGTAAGTCAAGTACACTTTTAAAACGCTACAAGCAAAGAAATACTATGTATTGTTATTATTATTTTATTCAAATAAAAAAAAAAGCTATTTTTTATAAACAAAATCCCTATTTTTTTGTGTATATAAAGCAATATTTATTGCAATATGAATGGTCAATAAAGAAGTATATAAAGCTATATAAGTGGTTCATAAAGAAGTATATAATGCAATATGAGTGGTCAATAAAGAAGTATATAAGGCAACATGAGTGGTTTATAAAAGAGCGAAAAGACAAATAAAGTAATGATTTACAAAGCGTGATTGGTTACCAAGCACCATTAGATGTCAAATTGATAATAAACAAGAGCCACAACGTAACTGATGAAAGATCCATCTTGCAAGATCAGTTAACGAAAAAGTCTCCCAACAGTCTCCTGTGTTGGCCACAAATCTTGAACCATCAATTAACCAAAGGGCAAACAATAACTTACACGATTTGTGGCAGAGACAGGAGGCTGTGCGTGGATAAATCTCTTACCTGATTGTACACGATTGTAAATTATTTCACAAGATTGGTAAACGATTTGTTACCCAATTTACACTATTATTTGCAGTGCCCGCCACTGCAAATAATCGTTCCAATTAGGTACCGGATTGCGCAAGATTGCTCTTCTTTTGGGTAACGGATTGTTATTTTTTTTCCTGAAAAAAATTAAATCTTGCTGTATTGATCATTTTCGAATTTTGAAAAAAGATTTAGATACGAAAAAAATAAAGAAATTTAACGATGTTATTATTTTATTTGTAGGGTAAATATTCATGGAGTTATTCACATTTTTAAAAAAATGTCTTTTTTTACAAATGATCTTTTTTTGGAAAGCGTATTTCTCTCCATTGTTTAAAGGCCGATATTTTCTTTTTTTGTTTTTGAGGACAAAATGCGGAAAACAAAAGCACAATGTGATTATTTTGATCAAAAGAATACATATTTGGAAGGCAGTCTGTGATCTTTAGCTTAGTTCATTTGAAGCGTGTAACAGAACGTAACAAAATAGTTGCGTTTGGGAAAAAAAAAAAAAAGAAGCTGAAAAATTAAAAGTAAAAAAAAAAAAGACAAAGTTAAAGAAAAAGACTGAGTAAAAAAAAAAAAAGAATATAGCAATAAAAGATTCCTTATTCAAATGAAAACAATAATTTAACAGCAAATATACTTTATAGAAATGCAAATGTTCTTGCATTATAACAAAAGGATACATGTATATTCTAAAAAGAATAAAAAAATAAAGAAGCTCTGCTCAAATTTTATTACAAGGCAGTTATAATTAACAAATACAAGCAAAAGTTTTTGTGTTTCAAGTAAATAGATTGCTTTATTATTTTTTATGACAAATAATACAAGAGAATATATATTTTTAAGCTATATTGGTTCATTACTTACTTTATGTTTGCACATGGGTGTAATTTGCAATTAGCCATTAGCCATTAGAGATGTTAACATTGCCAACTTCCTTTATCAAAAAGGGCTTTTCAACAACAAGCAACAATATAAGTTTGATATTCTTATATTTTTATCGTGTTGGAAAGAATAACTTTGCTCATGAGGCTCATGTTCATCATCCGAATGTGTCCCATTAGGAATTCCTAATTTAAAAAAAAAAGACCGACATTAGACTGGTTGCTATTATTTTTTTTATAAACTTACATATGATCAATACTTGAGCATTCTTTTTTATCTTTTGTACCTTTGTCATCTAGTGTATTCCATGAAACAAAACAAGGGAGAAAAAAAAAAAAGATATTGTTTTACTGCTATAATTTGTTAAGATACCGACTTTTTTTTTATTTCAAGTAAAAAATAAAATAAATAATACCCTTCATGCTAAACATATTGCATTCAAGTAATAAACCTTGTTCAAGTAATGTATCAGTTACCTTTTGGGATACCATTAAATGTAAACTATATGAAAAGCAACAGTTTTTGATTTCTAATATGGATAGACATTGAATAAGTGTAACATTGGTAAAATAAGGCTACAAAAAACGCACTTCTGTTTTTTTTTTTTTTCTTTTTTTTTCTTCTCTTTTTTTATAAAAGGTAAGTTCTTAATATTATATATATTCTATTCCAGCTCTAATGGTGCTTTTACTGTAGTAAAGATGTATCGGCTGCTTTCTTTATGGTTTGAATGGTCTTTATAAAGTCTTTTTCCCAGGATTATCATTGCTTCTTCTTTTCCTTGTTGATATAAGCTTGAGTAGTTTCTTTTTTTCTTTTCTTTTTTTTTTTCATGGTCCATCTAAAGCAAGGTACTATTACTTTTACTACATACACTCAATAGCTAATAATTATTATAGATGTGTGCTGCTTTTTTTACTTGTGAGTATACGCTTAGCTAGTTTACTTCCCATGGTCTATCTAAAGAAAGGTACTATTGCTTTTACTACATATACACGATAGCTAATAAATGTTATAGATGAATGCTGCTTTGCTTTGGCCTCTTTCTGTTTCTTTCCTTGTTTTTACTTTGGTTCTTAAGTACTGATGTCTTTTCTTTTGCTTTGAGTGCTCAAGTCCTTGAATCCTTGAATCCTTGTGTCTTTGAATCCTTGAGCTTGGCTTTTTTTTTTCTTTTTTCTTTTGAGAACTTTTTGAGTTCCACGAGACTAATTGATGTATTTTTAGATTAAATGCTGCTGTTCTGGTGACATTAGGTAAGTCAAGTACACTTTTAAAACGCTACAAGCAAAGAAATATCATATTTTGTTATTATTATTTTATTCAAATAAAAAAAAGCTATTTTTTATAAACAAAATCCCTATTTTTTTGTGTATATAAAGCAATATTTATTGCAATATGAATGGTCGATAAGAAGTATATAAAGCAATATAAGTGGTTCATAAAGAAGTATATAGGCAATATGAGTGGTTTATAAAAGAGCAAAAAGACAATAAAGTAGTGTTTTACAAAGCGTGATTGGTTGCCAAGCACCATTAGATATCAAATTGATAATAAACAAGAGCCACAACGTAACTGATGAAAGATCCATCTTGCAAGATCAGTTAACGAAAAAGTCTCCCAACAGTCTCCTGTGTTGGCCACAAATCTTGTACCATCACATAACCAAAGGGCGAACAATAACTTACACGATTTGTGGCAGAGACAGAAGGCTGTGCGTGGATAAATCTCTTACCTGATTGTACACGAATGTAAATTATTTCGCAAGGTTGCTAGTCAATCAGGTAACGAATTTGCACTATTATTTGCAGTGCGCACACTGCAAATAATTGGTGATTTATCAGCGTTTATCAGTCATTTGCAGTCATTTCTAACATCAAAATTTCAACGATTTGAACAACATTGAATAACGAAAAAAATTAAAATGCTCTGTATTGCACCTTTTTGAATTTTGAAAAAAGATTTAGGTGCGAAAAAAATAAAGAAATTTAATAATTTTATTATTTTTTTTTGTGGGGTAAGTATTCATAGAGTTATTCATGTTTTAAAAAAGTGTCTTTTTTTTTTCAAATAGTCTCTTTTTGGAAAGCCTGTTCTCCTCTATCGTTGAAAGACCGATATTTTCTTTTTTTTTATTTTTGAGGGCAAAAATGCGGAAAACAAAAACACATTGTGATTATTTGATCAAAAGAATACATATTAGGAGGCAGTCTATGATCTTTAGCTTAGTTCATTTGAAGCGTGTAACAGAACTTAACAAAATAGTTGCGTTTGGGAAAAAAAAGAAGCTGGAAAATTAAAATTAAAAAAAAAAAAGACAAAGTTAAAAAAAAGACCTAGTAAAAAAAAAAAAAAAAAAAAAAGAGCATAGCAATAAAAGGTTCCTTATTCAAATTAAAACAATAACCTAACAGTAAACATGTTTTATAAAAATACAAATGCTTTTACATTATAACAAAGAATACGTGTATATTCTAAAAAGAATAAAAAAAAAAGAAGCTTTGTTAACATCTTGTTACAAGGCAATTATAATTAATAGATACATGAACAGTTTTTTTGTTTTTCAAGTAAATAGATTGCTTTATTATTTTTCATGACATACAATAAAAAGATTATATGTTTTAAGCTTATACTAGTTCATTACTTACTTTATGTTTGCACATGGGTGTAATTTGCCATTAGCCATTAGCCATTAGAGATGTTAACATTGCCAACTTCCTTTATCAAAAAAAAAACTTTCAACAACAAGCACAATATAAGTTTGATATTCTTATAGTTTTATCGTGTTAAAACGAACAACTTTGCTCATGTGGCTCATGTTCGTCATCCGAATGTGACCCATTAGGATTCCTAATGTAAAAAAAAAAAAAAAAAAAAAAAAAAAAAAAAAAAAAAAACTGACATTAGACTTGGTTGTTATTATTATTTTTATAAGCTTACATTTGACCAGTGCTTGAGCTTTCCCTTTTTTTTGTTTTGTGCCTTTGGCATCTAGTGTATTCCATGAAACAAAACAAGGAGAAAAAAAAGATATTGTTTTACTGCTATATTTGTTAAGATACCGACTTTTTTTTATTTCAGTAAAAAATAAAATAAAATAAAATAATAACCTTCCTCCTAAACATATTGCATTCAAGTAATAAAACTTACTCAAGCATGTATTAGTTATCTTTTGGGATACCATTAAATGTAAACTATATGAAAAGCAACAGTTTTTGATTTCTAATATGGATAGACATTGAATAAGTGTAACATTGGGTAAAATAAGGCTACAAAAAGCACTTTTCTTTTTTTTTTTTTCTTTTTATAAAAGGTAAGTTCTTAATATTATATATTCTATTCCAGCTCTAATGGTGCTTTTACTGTAGTAAAGATGTATCGGCTGCTTTCATTATGGTTTAAATGGTCTTTATAAAGTCTTTTTCCAGGATTATAGTTGCTTCTTCTTTTGCTTGTTAGTATAAGCTTGGCTGCTGTCTTTTTTTCTCTTTTCTTTTTTTTTTCTCATGGTCCACCTAAAGCAAGGTGCTATTACTTTTAATATATACTTGATAACTAATAATTATTATATGAGGAGTACTGCTTCCCTTTTTTTTTTTTTTTTTTTTTTTTTTACTTGTTGGTAAAGCTTAGCAAGGTTTTTTCTCTTAGCCCATCTAAAGAAAGGTACTATCACTTTTATTATATATACTCAAAGCTAATAATTATATAGATGTCTGCTGCTTTTTTTACTTGTGAGTATACGCTTAGCTAGTTTTCTTCCCATAGTCTATCTAAAGAAAGGTACTATTACTTTTACTACATATACACGATAGCTAATAATTGTTATAGATGAATGCTGCTCTGCTTTGGCCTCTTTCTGTTTCTTTCCTAATTTTCGCTTTGGTTCTTAAGTACTGATGTCTTTTCTTTTGCTTTGAGTGCCCAAGTCCTTGAATTCTTGAATCCTTGTGTCTCTGAATCCTTGAGCTTGGCTTTTTTTTTTTTTTTTTTTTTTTTTTTTTTTTTTCTTTTTTTTTTCTTTTGAGAACTTTTTGAGTTCCACGAGACTAGTTGATGTATTTTTAGATTAGATGCTGCTATTCTGGTGACATTAGGTAAGTCAAGTACACTTTTAAAACGCTACAAGCAAAGAAATACTATGTATTGTTATTATTATTTTATTTAAATAAAAAAAAAAGCTATTTTTTATAAACCAAATCCCTATTTTTTTGTATATATAAAGCAATATTTATTGCAATATGAATGGTCAATAAAGAAGTATATAAGCTATATAAGTGGTTCATAAAGAAGTATATAAAGCAATATGAGTGGTTCATAAAGAAATATATAAGGCAATATGAGTGGTCAATAAAGAAGTATATAAGGCAATAGGAGTGGTCAATAAAGAAGTATATAAGGCAATAGGAGTGTTCGATGAAGAAGTATATAAGGCAATATGAGCGGTCGATAAAAGAACAAAAAGACATATAAAGTAATGTTTTAAAACGTATCATTCGTTGCCCAAACGTTGACTAGTATTAATTGAAACGTAAAAAATGGTTTGGTAAAAGAACACTAAATGACATCCTCTTGCTTGCGTAAAAGTTATTTAACGATTACTGAACTGCATCGAAAATCGTTTAAAAGAGCAATAAAATTCCGTGGAGTTGCGTTAAACTTCGCGTTGTTGCGCTCATTTATGCTAAAAAACTACGTTTAATATCTCCAATTATTTGCAGTGACTTCTCTAAAGAAAACCTATCAATCCGTCATTAGTTCGATACATCCATCAAGAAACAACATTATTCCACTTACCACACCTTCTTCAATTCAAACCTCATCAAGTAATCCAGTTTCAAAGATTCAAGAAGAAACTACAACCCACAGCAAAATCAGTAACCAGGAACCTATTTCCTCCTCCTCCTCCACCGCCTCTACTAAGCGCACCCTCTCCGACCGCTCACCACAACTTCAACCCCTTGACCAAGTGAGCCGTCCCAATCGCAAGATAAAGTCACATAATATCGACTTTATCATGAATCCTCAAGCAACTCTTGACTTTGGGCACACCCAACAGCCTACCCACCAGACTCCCGTGCTCACAGTGGACCAACCACTTGATTTTGGTTTACCTTCTTCCGTCCCGGATTGGTTCCGGCCCTTCCAAGCCAGGCTTCTTCATGTGGAGTCTTTGGTCCAAGAGAACCAACGCCTTCGAGAGGAGCTCAAGGTAGCTCAGGCCCGTATTGCTGAACTTGAGGCCCCTCAAGCCCAACAGCCACAACAACAGCCCAAGCCTAGCGCTGGCACTGAGGCCTCAAAGTGGAAATCGACTCCTTGTCCTCCTCCTCAACCCATGGCTACTCCTGCTCCCTATAAGGCAGCTGCTTTAAAGGGAAAGAAAACCGCTCCTCCTGCGCACAAGCCTCCCACCACTCGCCCCCGCAAGGTGTTGTCCACCAGACAACTTCAAGTGGTGGCACGTACGTTCACTCCTGTCTCCGGTACCCATGGGTACCAATACATACAGTAGGTCAAAAAATTGCTGCAAGGAATTGCAAAATACCGGTTTTACAGCTGGTTGTCTATGGATACTGCACCAAACTATCTCAAACTTTGATCGTTTGTACCTCACTAGAAAGGGCATTTATTCGTCGATTATCTGATATGGACAATGGTTATTGGCGGAATTTGATATAGTTAAAGGGAATGTTATAAACATCTGGCATTTTTTACTTGTTTACATATGTTTGGAATAACGAATTTTAATACGACCCAGCCGATTGTTATCGTATGAATTCACATCCTTGACATCGTAAGAATGTTAGCAGTATATAAAGACGCTTGCAATTCCTTTATTTTAAATTTTAAATTGTCTTGCTTGCACTATTTATCTTTTTTACCCTATCATCAACCACATGCCTAAACGACTATCAAACGAGAAAGTAAACAATCTCAAACAAGCATTAACTGAGCCCACATCAGCGTACGCTATTGCTAAGGAGACTGGAGTACATAAATCAACTGTTAGTAGTTACTTTAGAAGGTTGTTTTTAAACAGGACAATAAATACTGGTGGTAGACCTACAATAAACTCCAAAGTGACGAAGCGGTTAAGCAAAAGAAAATTCGTTAAAGGGGTTCCAAATACTGCCAAAGAGGTATGCCGGGAGCTGGCTGAACTTGGCTATGATATCTCATACCAGTCAGCAATTAAGGTACTGAAATCAATGGAGTTCCATTTTTCAATAGAAAAAAAGAAGCTATTTCCGACAAAAGCACATATGTAGCATCAGTTAGAATGTGTCAACGATCATCAGGATTAGACAGTAGACGACTGACAATAAACGGTATTCTTTAATGAATCTGAGATCAATGTATGGGGATCTGATGGTGGTAACTACTATTGGAAAAGGCCAAGTGGTCTTTTTCAACATCGTGACCTGAAATTTACAGTCAAGCATAGAGCTAGCAAGTTGATGACGTGAGGCTGTATAACATGCGGAAGTCCAGGATATGACTGCCAAATTTACGATGGAAGCATTTATTCGGATGTTTACCAGCATAATTTGAACACCACGCTTCGTGATACTATGGAGCACTATAATTCCGACTGGTCCTACATTTACTTTCAGCATGATAATGACCCAAAGCACAAGATAAAATCTACAGTAGCCTGGTTGAATAGTCACCAATAGAGTTATATTAACGATTGGCCAGCTCAGAGTCCGGACTTAAATCCAATAGAACATGTATGGCATCAGCTGAAGTTAAAGCTCAGCTGTTACGAACGTAGAGCAAAGAATACGGATGAGCTTTGGGAACGAGTACAAAAAGCATGGAATGGATTTGATAAAGAACTTTGCCAAAGGTACATCGATAGCATGCCGGCAAGAATTCAAGAGGTTATTAATAGAAAAGGAGGATCAACTAAATATTAATAAATAAATTCATTGCGTTCAAATTTTCGTTTTTTCAAATTTTCAAATTGCGCGCCTCATACTTCCTTCAATACTTATCCAATAGGGCTTAAACTCTTTCGGATTTTTCAAGACATGTAGGAAATCTACTATGTGGAAACAGAGGCAGTTTGTACCATTGTGGCAGGATGTACGCTACAAAAATTGAGAAAAATGGATTCCTTGCAGCAATTTTTTGACCTACTGTATACCTCCCTTGCCGTTTCCGCGAGTCCATCGGTAATGCCCGTGCTAAGCTAGCCAAGCTACGCCTTGAGAACTCCCGGATTCTCCACTTGTATTACCCCACCAGCCGTGTAGTCGCCATCTTGGTTCACAATGACTACGTAGACCATGCTTTGACTACACTCAACAAGGCAGGCATCAAGCCTCTGGAAGAGTTCAACCCTCGCGATGCTGCTAATCTTAGAGATTCCAAGTTTGCTGATCTCACAAATGACGAACGACATCTCAAGATGTGTGAAATTCACACCGCCTCTCTCCTTCGTGCCTTGGATCACGTACGCGTTGAAGTGCGTCCCTCAGTTGCGCGCTCCTTTCTCAACAAGTCTTGGATCACTCAGGAGCAATACCAAGACCTTTTAAACAAGTCCCGCCCTCCACGTCAAGCCGCCACCAAGGTCAAAACATCCTTTCTGGATGTCATAATGAATGAAGTTGACCCTCAAGAACCTCTCCCATCTCTTCAAGATCAACCTTCTCCTACTGGTGCTGGTGAACCAGCTGAAGAGATCTAATGAGTCAGGTAAATAATAATAACAATCATAATGTATACCCTCCTTCCACTCCTTCGTCTATACCAAATAATATCCTCTCTATGACCTTATGGAACACCAATGGTTGTGCTCGTCACACTATTGATGCCATTACTAACTCCATTCCTTTTACCCATCTACTGTTTCTTACCGAGACGTGGCTCTTGTCACCGTTGAGGTTTCTCACCAATTGGAAACAGTACCATACATATGCAATACCAGTACACAACACCTATCGTGGTGAAATGGGAATCAGTCTCTTGGTCCACCCTGATTGTCCATATGAAGTCACTCATTTTACATCCACCTCCCCATACGTCCTCACCTGTCAAGTCTCCAACATGCTGATTCACTGTGTTTACCTGCCACCAGCACTATCAGTCGATGAAGCTATGGAAATACTTGACAATCTACCCGTACAAACCCACCCATCACAACAAAACACCATCATCTGCGGCGACTTTAACGCTCGACACCGTGAGATGCTTGGTGATAACCGCACCACCCGTCGTGGCACTGCTCTGAACAACTGGATCGTCGAGAATGGTTTACGCTGTTGGAATTCTGAACTTGCGTTTGGAATACCCACGTATAATTCGCACACACGATTCAGCTCCATGACAGGCCGACATTTCCATAGTGTTATTGACCTTTTCCTTAGCACGCAGGACCTCCACAACGCACAATTAAGAGTCCATGACGATCTTGCTCTCGGGTCTGATCATAGTCCTCTGTCTCTTTCTTGTCTTGTGCCCCCTCCTCCTCCTGTCTCGTCCAGTCATCCTCGCTTACTTTGGAACCTAAGTAGATTGTCTGACGATGACTGTACCTATGTACAATTGTTTAAAGATAAGATACAACCGTTCCATCAGTTGCTTCAAGAATATACCTCTACAGATGGTGTCTACACGTCCGTACGTCCCGATCTTGATGCACTGACTCTTCAATTCAATGAGATTATCCAGTCTAGTTTGGATCAGTCCATTGGTCGCAAGAGCCCTCACAGTCGCCACCATGCTTGGTTCTGGACAGCCGACCTGCAGGCCGCGTTTGACCATCGCGAGTCTTGTAGACGTGCTTGGAAAAGAGCCTCTGGTCCCAGCAAAGCAGCAAGATGGACTGACTATACTTTGGCATGCTTGCGGTACAAGTCTGAACTTCGTCGTCGACGTCGCTTCACTTGGAAACAGTTTTGTCACAAGTTGTCATATGGTCCTCTTGCTGATACTAACTCCATTGTCAGTAGGATTAAGCGCAATCGGGTAGTTCAACCACAATTCTCTCATCCCGAGGGTTCCCGTGTTACTGCTTCCGTCATGGCAAGACATCTCCAACAGGTGTTCTCTGGTGTAAACCTGCCTGACACTCGTTACCCTGCCCCACTCATTCCAAATGGTCCTCATCCCATAGATGAAGCCAGCTGTCCCATAACGACCAGTACAGTACACCATGCTCTGTTGAAACGTCTTTCGAGACGCAAAGCCCCTGGTGTCGATCACCTCCGTACTGAAATGCTGTTGCCGATCGCGGATGAGGTCATTCCAGTGATTACTCTCCTTTTTCAACTTTGTTGGAAGTGGTCATCGGTCCCCTCAGCCTGGTGTACTGCTCAAGTAGTCCCTATCTACAAGAAAGGAGATGCCTTAGACCCAGGTAACTATAGACCAATCTCACTCACCTCGATCATGCGCAAGCTACTCGAGTTGTGCCTGCAGCAGGAGCTGGAATCCACTGCCCCACCACTTGATCCTGTCCAAGGTGGGTTTCGACATCATCGTAGTGCGCTCGATCAAGCCTTGTGCTTGCACGAGCTGTGCCGACAACACACTATCGACCACTCCGGTGAACCACCTGTCCTTGCCTTCTTGGACATCAAGTCGGCCTATGACACTGTTGACCGTGCTATTGTATGGCGTGCTCTTGAGACATATGTCTCTGAGCCCATGCTTGGCATCCTTCAGTGTCTATTCGATCAGGTAAGTATAGAGGTATTACTTGCTGGACACTCTTCACCTTCGTTCTGGCCTCGTACTGGTGTACTGCAAGGTTCAATCCTCTCTCCCTTCCTGTACTCTGTGTACATCAACTCTCTTCCTGCTGTCCTTCGGGATATTCGCTTGCCTGTCTCTGCACGATATTACAGTACCATGCCCCAACGCGAGTTCGGTGGCCTCTGGATAAATTGTTTGCTGTATGCTGATGATGTCGTTTTGATTGCTGCTCCTGAGGTTATGCCAAAGTTGCTCAAGAAAGCAGAAGAACACTCTCAGTCACTTGGTTATCGGTGGAATCCTGCCAAGTGTGTCGTGCTTAACTGCCCTAGTGACCATGGAGGACGTCGAATGAAGCTCTACGGGTCACCCATACCCAAGGAATCTTCGTTCACTTATCTTGGCGTCCCTTTCAGTCCACAGGGTAAGATTGCCACTGACCATCTTATTCGTAGGAACTCAGCCTCTGCTATCTCTGCCATGCGTGCGACTCTGTTGCCAATTGGTATTAGATCCGCAAGCTTCTCTCGACTCATGGCCAGTCGTCTCTATGCTACCTTTATTAGGCCCAAGTTTGAGTACGGTCTGTGCATATGTACCTTCCTGGTCAAGCAGTTGACTCTATTAGAAAAGGCTCAAGACCAGTGTCTCCGTATGGCTTTTGGTGGTCATCGTACCTCATCCACCACTGTCTACAAGCATTTGGTCAACCTTCCCTCCATGAAAGAACGTGCCAATATCTTGGTCTTCAAGTTCATCCTCCGAGTCCACTTCCTCCCTGAAGATACCCTCCTCTCTCTCCTTCTGCGCTTTGTACAAGAGGCTCCTGCTCGTAGTCGTTTTCGTTGGCCGGCCTTAGTAGCGTCAAACCCACTATGGTCCAACCCAGCGTTAAATGGTGGTCATGCTTCAACAGCTAACCGCATTGCTCACTTTACCTGCGTCGCTCATGTTCGCCTGTGTACTGAGACCTATCGCGAGCTCAATCTAGCAGCGATCTATCAAAAACCAAAGCCTCCAATTCTTCTCTCTGCTTGCCGTCCGTACCATTGTGTAGATCCAATCCTTACAATACCGATGAGCGTCTACGATCGTAGTCGTCTCCTGAGGTGGCGTATGGGTTGGCTACCAGGTCGTCCTATCGCCTGTCGCTGTGGTCACCCACATGCATCTAGAGCACATTTGTTGAGCTGCCTTCGGGTGGCAATACGTTTAAATGTTGCTCTAAACACTCGCCCTAATCCGCTGGATTATGTGTTGAATCAGTTGCCCCGCAAGCTCCCCGTTCGGCATTCTCCTTCTCTTCTCTCTCGTTGGTCTGCTTGGTGGCCGGTTGTTTGTGCCATCTTGTTTGAAATCGAACAAATCTGTCAACCTGATGAAGAATTTTCCCCTGCAGCATCCGATACATCAGGCTCATTACTCTTAGACAAACTCAAGCCAGCTACAACTGTGCACCTTTCCACTTTACTGTCAATCGCTGAATAACTCCTTGCTGTTTACTTATAGATTAAAAAAAAAAAAAAAAAAAAAAAGAAAATATATATAAGAAAATACAAAAAAAGAGGAAAATACAAAAAAGAACTAAAACTAGAAAAAAAAAAAAAAAAAAAAAAAAAAAAAAAAAAAAAAAAAAAAAAAACATAAAAAACAAAAAAAAAAACATAGCTTTTACTACCTCACGCCATTTGGCTTTCTTTAACTCCGCCCAGCCTCTGTCTGTTGGCTCTACTTTCATCTGTTCAAAAGAGAAAAAAAAAAAAAAAAAAACAACAAAAAACTCTTTTATATATTACTTTTTACTCTGTACACACACTTATAGCTATTAACCTCTTCTTTAATAGCTCTCAAAGCTACTTTACCTGCTGCTATAGCATCCTTTGCTCCTTCTGGACATCCATTTTGGCCTTTGTGCCCTTCAACTATCTTTCTTTCCTGGCTTCGGCCCTCTCCATCTATCATCTGCCAGTATCATCTGTGCCCTCAAACCAACCTCATCTCGCGCTATGTCGCCCTTCACTCTTGCTCTCTTGGCCTCTGCTGCCCTCTCCTCTTCTTATCATACAAGCTATCCATGTCGATCACCTCTTTCAAGATCCGATTCATGCGAACCTCCTACACCTTTTTTTTAGTTCTACTGTTTTTTTATTACAATTTCATATTACATCTGTAATAACCACTCCAAGGCGAGGCACTATGCTCACACTGGCTACGCCTCCATGCCTTTTAATAAAGAAAATCTTTTATCTCAACCAATCTGGACAATAACATGCATAATACTGACAAAGTCGAATTTTGGTCGATAATCGCCTTTGATACCTTTTTGACACTGCAAATAATAGTGTAAATTGGGTAACAAATCGTTTACCAATCTTGTGAAATAATTTACAATCGTGTACAATCAGGTAAGAGATTTATCCACGCACAGCCTCCTGTCTCTGCCACAAATCGTGTAAGTTATTGTTTGCCCTTTGGTTAATTGATGGTTCAAGATTTGTGGCCAACACAGGAGACTGTTGGGAGACTTTTTCGTTAACTGATCTTGCAAGATGGATCTTTCATCAGTTACGTTGTGGCTCTTGTTTATTATCAATTTGACATCTAATGGTGCTTGGTAACCAATCACGCTTTGTAAATCATTACTTTATTTGTCTTTTCGCTCTTTTATAAACCACTCATGTTGCCTTATATACTTCTTTATTGACCACTCATATTGCATTATATACTTCTTTATGAACCACTTATATAGCTTTATATACTTCTTTATTGACCATTCATATTGCAATAATATTGCTTTATATACACAAAAAAATAGGGATTTTGTTTATAAAAAATAGCTTTTTTTTTATTTGAATAAAATAATAATAACAATACATAGTATTTCTTTGCTTGTAGCGTTTTAAAAGTGTACTTGACTTACCTAATGTCACCAGAATAGCAGCATCTAATCTAAAATACATCAATTAGCCTCGTGGAACTCAAAAAGTTCTCAAAGAAAAAAAAAAAAAAAAAAAAAAAAAAAAGAAAAAAAGAAAAAAAGAAAAAAAGAAAAAAAGAAAAAAAGAAAAAAGAAAAAAAGAAAAAAAAAAGCCAAGCTTGAGGATTCAAAGACACAAGGATTCAAAGACTTGGGTACTCAAAGCAAACGAAAAGACATCAGTACTTAAGAACCAAAGCAAAGGCAGAAAAGAGATAGAAAAGGCCAAAGCAAAGCAGCATTCATCTATAATAGTTATTAGCTATCGTGTATATATAATAAAAGTAATAGTACCTTTCTTTAGATAGACCATGGGAAGAAAACTAGCTAAGCGTATACAAACGACTAAAAAAGCAGCAGACATCTGTAATATTTATTAGCTATTGAGTATATGTAGCAAAAATAATAGCACCTTGCTTTAGATGGGCTAAGAGAAAAACCTTGCTAAGCTTTACCAACAAGTAAAAAAAAAAAAGGAAGCAGTACGCATCTATAATAATTATTAGTTATTGAGTATATAGTAAAAGTAATAGTACCTTGCTTTAGATGGATCATGAGATAAAAAAAAAAAAAGAAAAAAAAGCATCAGCCAAGCTTATACTAACAAGTAAAAGAAGCAATGATAATCATGGGACAGACTTTATAAAGACCATTTAAAACATCACGAAAGGAACAAACACAACTTTACTAAAAAAAAATACCATAAGAATAGAAATAGAATATATATAATGTTAAGAACTTACCTTTTAGAAAGAATGTTTTGTTTAAAAAAAAAAAAAAGAAAAAAAAAAAAGGAAAAAAAAAAGTACTTTTTTTATAGCCTCATTTTACCAGTGTTACAGTTATCCACTATCGATTAAAAATAAGTCTTCTTTAATACTGTTTAACTATTGAAACATTCAGAGAGGCTATTCATAAACAGTTTAAACTTTCTCTTCTTTTTTTTTTTATTTAAATGTAATATCTTTAACTCCAAAGGCTTTTTTTTTTTCGCTTTTTTTGTAGAACAAACAAAAGTATCATCTTGTTTTGTGTTCATCTTCAATTTATTTTGTACTTATGTTTTTTTTTTTTTCTTCCATATATAATTTGTTTTAAAAAATGTCTCGTCGTGCTGCCACCCCCATCAACGTTCCCAGCAATGCTCCCAAGAGAGCAAGAATTTCCATGAGCATTGCTGGATCATCATCCACCGTTGTTCCTGTTTCTGCTGCTGCTCCTGCTCCTGCTCCTGCTCCTGTTCCTGTTCCTGTTCCTGTTCCTGTTCCTGTTCCTGTTGCAAGCTTCAGTAGCGTTACAGCTCCTCGCTTGGAGAGCCCTGTTGGTACTGAAGCCATCGGAGCAGCCTCTGGTCTCGCACCAGAGATAATAGCTGCTCAGATACAGCAATTACAACAATTGCTGCAGCAACAGCAACAGCAGCCGGAACAGCAACAGCAGCAGCATCAGCGAGCTTCAGAAGCTGAGGTCGACGCGGCCAAAAAAGAATGCAGTGTAAGTTTAGGACATATTTATTAAATTAGTAATTGTAATTTAATAACTATATTTTATACCTTTCTGTGTCATATAGAGTTATTTAGCAGAATACTACCGTGATTACGTTGTTGGTCGCAGAAGCGAATTTGACTTGGACGTTACCTTTGCCCACAAAAACAACAGAAAGGTCAAGGCGTTGTTGTATGAGCAAGCCAGAAAGCACCATCGTTTTGATTTGCTCACCACCTCACAAATAAATGCTATAATTAGGAGCAAGTATTCCTACATGATGAGCAAGGCCAAGGGGAAGACAGTTGTTTCACCAAAAACTACCTGTCGTAGCCGTATAAATACGGTGAGTATTTAATATTTTGAAGATTATACTATAAAATATAGGAAATACTTACATTGATACCTTACAATAGAAACTCTCTAACAGGAGATCTGTTTATATGGCTAACCCTTCCGCGTTCGACGCCCGTTTCCCGTTCGCTGGTAAAATTCTGACTGTTGACTGGACGTCAGATGAAGAAGATGGACCAGAGGACGAGAACGGTCGTACGTTCGTGGTCAAACGGCCATCATTTAGAAGCAACGAAGTAAGCAAAATGTTGTTGACAAATTTCATCTTCTAATATACCTTAATTAATCTATAGGTGGTGCAATTCCACGAAGAGTTGCAAAAAAGATACAAGGAGTCGATGAAGAAAAAGGGGGCTCCACCAACTATTAGAAGAATAATAGAAAACGTTGAAGTGGAGTTCCCCGACAAACTTGATGATGCCGATTTTCCTTCCTGGGCTTTTTCTTCTTCTGCTCTTGGTTTTCCAACCTCTATTTCTGCTTCTTCCTCTTTTGCTACTTCCAGTTCAATGCAGTAGGCATTCTTCCCTTTTTTTTTTTCTTGGTTTGTTTCTTCACAAATTGAATAAAATTTTTTAAAAAAAGTCTATTGAATGATTCTTTAGTAAAATATATAATAAAACAATAATAATAACAATAATAATAATAATAATAAATGAATGAACGCTTCAACATATTTTTACATATAGATCCGTCTTGGGAGAGAAAGTGTAAGAATATGGTTGTCTAAATATGACTTCACTGCTACTGGATTGTGAATTTTGTGAACAGGAAGTATATTTTGTTGTGAGACTGGGTCAAACTGGTTTTTCCATACTTGAATGCCAGTATCATCAAAGGAGGGAAAGTGATGGGTCGCATGGCTGTACCAATTGACAAATGCAAAGTAATGAGTGTAGTTGTTAAATGAATGTGTGAAAAAATAAGAAATTTGACCAATGCGTATTTCATTGTTGATAATAGCTTGGATAATGCAGGAGGATGAAGAAGTTGAATTATTATTTGATGACGTATATTTTTGTCCAAGCAAGTTTATATTTTTAAATGAATGAATAATATTGCTGATAAATGTGCCAGGGATGAGTGCATAGGTATAGGTGTAGTAATTAATCAATTGTTCATAGTGTTCTGGGCATATAAGTTGGGTTCGATTGTCGAAATTTAAAGGAAAGGATGTGGGTGGCAGAGGCTCACTACCAGTTATTGTTGAATTGAATAAGCTAGGTCCGTCTATGAAACGAGAGTAATCAAATGGCGTTAAACCACTCTCGTCATTCGTAACCTCACCTATCTCTTCTATAAATTTAATTAGTAGGAGTATGTCTTCGTTTGTTGAATTGATAAAGGAATGTAAAGAATATACTAGATCTTGTGTGTGAACATTTTGAATGAACATAGTAGCATAAGTTGTTTCAAATCCAGTCTTAAAATTGATGTTTATATGTTTCATATCGCCATTAAGACGTTCAAAGCCATAAAGCCAGAAAGAGTATGATGGACCAAAGTCCAGGAAGCTTTCTTTCAAATGGAGATGCATATGCATATTTGGAGTGGGCATAGATTCACCATACAGCTCGACACAGGTCTTGCCAAAGTTTTTCATCAATAGATGTGCGGTATCTATGTCTTCTACTGTGCTGGAAGGGCCAGTGACCAGCTTCACAGCATCGACATACCGCAACCAGTTTGTAAAATGTTCACCTGCCAGTTTTTGTTTGAGAAGGAAAGGTGACAGCACAACAACCCAAGTTCTCCACTCATCTGATTTCATATTAGCAAAAGCACCAGAGATTTTTCCTATTTTTTTTTAAAAAAAAAAGAAAAAAAAATAAGTATTTTGCTCCACCATGAAATAAAGCTTTATTCCATGTATATATAAACACGATCAAGCAGTATTACATACCTTCAGATAGCTTAGCATATTGCTGAGGAACGATGATAGTGGTCGACTCTGCTGCCATTGCTGGAAAATCAGTAGAAACAAGCAAGCCAAAATCCTGCCAGACTTCAATCATTTTTTTGGGTGTTCCAAGAAACAAGTTATGCATTGGATCGACAGTTACATATCTCACCACATCAAAGTAAGGAAGTCGATGTACTTCACTCCACTTTGTACCAGAACTTGCCTGTTTTTCTTCTTGTTGTGCCTTGTGCGTAGCAGTCAACCAGTCATACGCATCAAATCTTTGCTGTTCCCACGTTCTTTGCACCCAGTTTTCATCGTTGAAATCAGAAAAGTTTGGCTTTGAAGACCTGGTACCAGTTGATAGACAGCCAAAACCAGTTGAGCACTTGTTACATGCTTTAGTAGCCATGGCGCCCATGTATCCAGCTACTTTTCTTGCTGCAGGCATATCACAATTGATGGACATCAATGCCACACGAACTAGTTCTCCGTTAGGATTTTGGTAAGTGGGCATTACAACACCATTGTACAGTACAAGCAATTCATCTACCAATGGCTTCAAGAAGTTTTGGATTTGATCATCATTGGGCTCATGTGGTCCAGGAATAACACCTGCCAAAACGATGTTGGAAAACTTCATACGTGTATTTCTTGGCAGGTTGTTAATTGCAAGGTAAATGGCACCACTAGAATGCTTCATGTTGTCACTTGGCTGGAACCAATCCACATTCAAGGATACCATCAATGATCTTGGTTGACTGGTAAAAATTTGCCCGTTTGAATCCACAAGCTGATTCCAAACTCTGCCATCATATATGTCGAACATGACATCTTCATCAACTGATCTTCTTCTCCATTGCTCAATTTGTTGTTCAAAACTGGGTCGCATAAAGAACTTTTTTAAAGTCTCAGTAATTGAGTTGTAGGGATACTCAAGCACTGGCTTTAAACTGCTGCCTACAAAAAGAGCATTTCCACATGGTTGTGCTTGTCGATAAGGGTTGTTAGGGAAGCGTACATAACCACAGGAGCGAGAATGCAAGCTTCCAGAAGTGTAAACGCTTCGACAAGCAGAGCAAACAAGAAAACGGGACAAACCATTGCTGGCAGTGGAATAATTGACCATAGTACGGGCAGTAGAGATTTTTGTAGGAATCTCCATACCATGGCCAAGAGAACGGACAAAGAAGGAAAGAAAGGCCAACAAGTCTTCACCGGCTTTCACCGAGAGGTGCTTTGCTTGAAAAAGCACAATGAACAACAGCAAAAGGTGACGAAGCTGTTCTTCATTACTCATTCCCTCCTCTTCGTCAACATTCATTTCGTCTAACAAGTTGCAAAATACATTTCAATAAATAAAACCTTTCGTATATTAAATACTTTGTTGATTAAAAATATACCTTCAGTTGCTGGCTCAGGAATGGCTGATGAGTATTCGACAGTTTCCTCCCCGTTGTCGTTAGCTTCAGATACTCTTCTTGATTCTATTTTTTTTTTTTTTTTTGAACATTAGCACATTTGGATTTTTATTAAAAAATAAAACAAAAACCTCTATTTCTAACTCTGTCGATAAGTTCATGGCCTCTTACAGTTCTCTTTGCAAGCATTCTAAATCCATTGGGATGGTTGCTGCATTCAGAACAGGTGCAAATAATTTTGGTGGCGTTGAAGTTGTTCATGTTTATATTTTTTAAATTTGGAAATAGTAAAGAAAATAGGTAGAAAGAGAAAATATGCCTGATAAAAAAAAAAACGTTAAATTTAAAAAACAAAGTCGGTGCTTAAAGTAACCTTTTTTTTTTTCCCTTGTTTTGTTTCATGGAATGCACGAGATGCCCAAGATACAAAAGATACAAAAGAAAACTCAAGTATTGGTCAAATGTAAGTTTATAAAAAAAATAACAACAACCAAGTCTAATATCGGTTTCTTTTTTTTTTTTTCTTTTTTTTTTTACATTAGAAATTCCTAATGGGACACATTCGGATGATGAACATTAACCTCATGAGAGAAGCTGTTCTTTCCAACATGACAAAGCTATAAGAATATCAAACTTTTATTACTGCTTGCTGCTGAAAATTCCTCTTTGGTAACGGAAGTTGGCAATGTTAACATCTCTAATGGCTAATGGCTGATGGCTAATGGCTAATGGCCTAATGGCAAATTACGCCCATGTGTAAACATGATGTAAGTAATGAACCAGTGTAAGCTTAAAAACATATATTCTCTTGTATTATTTGTCATAAAAAATAATAAAGCCATCTATTTACTTGAAAAACAAAAACGCTGTACTTGTATGTGTTAATTATAACAAAATGTGAGCAAAGCTTTTTTATTTTTTTATTCTTTTTAGAATATACAAGTATTCTTTTGTTATAACATAAAAGCATTTGCATTTCTATAAAGTATATTTGCTCTAGATTATTGTTTTCATTTGAATAAGGAACCTTTTATTGCTATATTCTTTTTTTTTTTCGCTGTCTTTTTTTTTAACTTTGTCTTTTTTTTTAACTTTGTCTTTTTTTTTAACTTTGTCTTTTTTTTTAACTTTGTCTTTTTTTTTAACTTTGTCTTTTTTTTTAACTTTGTCTTTTTTTTTAACTTTAATCTTTCAGCTTCTTTTTTTTTTTTTTTACTAAACGTAACTATTTTGTTACGTTCTGTTACACATTTCCAATGAGCTTAGCTAAAGATCACAGATTGCCTTCCTAATATGTATTCTTCTGTACAAAATAATCGCACGGTGCTTTTGATTTCCGCATTTTGCCCTCAAAAATAAAAAAAAGAAAATATCGGTCTTTAAACAATGGAGAGAAATACGCTTTCCAAAAAAAGATCGGTTGTAAAAAAAAACATTTCTTTAAAAATGTGAATAACTCCATGAATATTTACCCTACAAATAAAATAATAACATCGTTAAATTTCTTTATTTTTTTCGCATCTAAATCTTTTTTCAAAATTCGAAAATGATCAATACAGCAAGATTTAATTTTTTTCACGAAAAAAAGTAGCAATTTGTTACCCAAACGAAGAGCAATCTTGCGCAATCCGGTACCTAATTGGAACGATTATTTGCAGTGTGATTTTTAAAGCTTATTTTGTATTCAAAAGATGCTCCTTTTCATGGCGATTCGAATGGTATGCTTTTCGGTGTGGTTGGATAACTCTAACAGACGTTATTGAAGAAAATGTAAAAGAAAATAAGGGGAAAGGAAAATAATCAGCTTCACCGCATCGGGAATTGAAAAGACACACGTCACAATTGGCCGACATTATTTTTCTTACCTATTATTTTCTATCCCTCATAGGATACATCAAGAAGACGATCTCTGGACGCATTATTCACCCAATGTGCCAGCACACTAAACAGAAAAGAACACCATAAAAAATCAACATGAAGACGAACACTCAATTGATACATTATTTACTTTATTTATCAAAAATCACCATCATTCCCTTTATAACTGTATATTTTCCCCCTATTACCTTATATTAATATGTTATTCTAAAAGTATCAATTGTTGTAAAGTAATAAAAAAAGGCTTTCTTCCCGCTAAAATTAATTTTGGGTGCCGAGTAAATTCTTTTTGCACGTTCAAGCAATTGAAGTCAAGAACTAGTTTATATTGTTAACTTTGTTGTTATTGTACATTAATAGTCTTTACAGTCTTCTATTAATTGGTTTCTGTTATCACTTCACCGTATAGCGAAACTAGACATAACATACATATTAGCAACTGTCAATACAATTATATTTTATTGATATCCACAGCAAAATGTCTAAAAATGATGATTTCCTAATAAGGAAATTGGAAATTTTAAAGTCCGACGGCAGCAAAGGTACAACCATCCGAGATGTTAACATTACCAACTTCCTTTACTAAAAAGAGTTTCTCAGCAGCAAGCAGTAATATAAGTTTGGTATTCTTATGGTTTTATCATGTTGGGAAGAACAACTTTGCTCATGAGGCTCATGTTCATCATCCGAATGTGTCCCATTAGGAATTCCTAATGTAAAAAAAAAAAAGAAACTGACATTAGACTTGGTTGTTATTTTTTTTTTTGTAAACTTACATATGATCAATACTTGAGCATTCTTTTTTATCTTTTGTACCTTTGACATCTAGTATATTCCATGAAACAAAACAAGGGAGAAAAAAAAAGATATTGTTTTACTGCTATAATTTGTTAAGATACCGACTTTTTTTTATTTCAAGTAAAAAATAAAATAAAATAATACCCTTCATGCTAAACATATTGCATTCAAGTAATAAACATTGTTCAAGCAATGTATCAGTTATCTTTTGGGATACCATTAAATGTAAACTATATGAAAAGCAACAGTTTTTGATTTCTAATATGGATAGACATTGTGTGATATTTAGGGTTTATAATATAAAAAGTACTAAGTCAATCAACAAATATAAAAAATAAGTGAGACTCCAAAGTAGGTTGTCCTTTATTCAAATTAAAAATATGAGGGTATTTATACTTTTCTATCCACGGCTAAATAATAGTATTCACAGTATATGATTATTGATTATTAATCGATATTAGACGATGCGTTAATTATATGATTGGTATTGTTTAACATCTTTTATCAAGAAGTAATTATTAATCCTGATTCAGGAACTTGTTAGAATATTCTGGAGTGGATCGGGATATAATTTTATTTGACGTGGCATAATACAATGTCCGATATTCCTAATTTGGATGATCATTGTTCGTAGTAATTTACAGTATTACTTTATTATATGTGTAAATACCACACATTGAATAAGTGTAACATTGGTAAAATAAGGCTACAAAAAACGCACTTCTGTTTTTTTTTTTTTTTCTTTTTTCTTCTTCTCTTTTTTATAAAAGGTAAGTTCTTAATATTATATATATTCTATTCCAGCTCTAATGGTGCTTTTACTGTAGTAAATATGTATCGGCTGCTTTCTTTATGGTTTAAATGGTCTTTATAAAGTCTTTTCCCAGGATTATCATTGCTTCTTCTTTTCCTTGTTGGTATAAGCTTGGCTGGTCTTTTTTCTTTTCTTTTTTTTTTAATGGTCTATGAAAGCAAGGTACTATTACTTTTACTACATACACTCAATAACTAATAATTATTATAGATGCCTGATGCTATTTTAGTCGTTTGTATACGCTTAGCTAGTTTTCTTCCCATGGTCCATCTAAAGAAAGGTACTATTACTTTTACTACATATACACGATAACTAATAATTGTCAGATGAATGCTGCTTTGCTTTGGCCTCTTTCTGTTTCTTTCCTTGTTTTTACTTTGGCTCTTAAGTACTGATGTCTTTTCTTTTGCTTTGAGTGCCCAAGTCCTTGAATCCTTGAATCCTTGTGTCTCTGAATCCTTGAGCTTAGCTTTTTTTTCTTTTTTCTTTTGAGAACTTTTTGAGTTCCACGAGACTAATTGATGTATTTTTAGATTAGATGCTGCTATTCTGGTGACATTAGGTAAGTCAAGTACACTTTTAAAACGCTACAAGCAAAGAAATATCATATTTTGTTATTATTATTTTATTCAAATAAAAAAAAGCTATTTTTTATAAACAAAATCCCTATTTTTTTACGTGTATAAAGCGATATTTATTGCAATATGAATGGTCAATAAAGAAGTATATAAAGCAATATAAGTGGTTCATAAAGAAGTATATAAGGCAATATGAGTGGTTTATAAAAGAGCAAAAAGACAAATAAAGTAGTGTTTTACAAAGCGTGATTGGTTGCCAAGCACCATTAGATGTCAAATTGATAATAAACAAGAGCCACAACGTAACTGATGAAAGACCCATTTTCCGAGATCAGTTAACGAAAAAGTTTCCCAACAGTCCCCTGTGTTGGCCACAAATCTTGCACCATCACATAACCAAAGGGCGAACAATAACTTACACGATTTGTGGCAGAGACAGGAGGCTGTGCGTGGATAAATCTCTTACCTGATTGACTAGCAATCTTGTGAAATAATTTACAATCGTGTACAATCAGGTAAGAGATTTATCCACGCACAGCCTCCTGTCTCTGCCACAAATCGTGTAAGTTATTGTTCGCCCTTTGGTTATGTGATGGTGCAAGATTTGTGGCCAACACAGGGGACTGTTGGGAAACTTTTTCGTTAACTGATCTCGGAAAATGGGTCTTTCATCAGTTACGTTGTGGCTCTTGTTTATTATCAATTTGACATCTAATGGTGCTTGGCAACCAATCACGCTTTGTAAAACACTACTTTATTTGTCTTTTTGCTCTTTTATAAACCACTCATATTGCCTTATATACTTCTTTATGAACCACTTATATTGCTTTATATACTTCTTTATTGACCATTCATATTGCAATAAATATCGCTTTATACACGTAAAAAAATAGGGATTTTGTTTATAAAAAATAGCTTTTTTTTATTTGAATAAAATAATAATAACAAAATATGATATTTCTTTGCTTGTAGCGTTTTAAAAGTGTACTTGACTTACCTAATGTCACCAGAATAGCAGCATCTAATCTAAAATTACATCAATTAACCTCGTGGAACTCAAAAATTTCTCAAAAAACAAGAAAAAAAAGCCAAGCTCAAGGATTCAGAGACACAAGGATTCAAGGATTCAAGGACTTGGGCAATCAAAGCAAAAGAAAAGACATCAGTACTTAAGAACCAAAGCAAAGGCAGAAAAGAGATAGAAAAGGCCAAAGCAAAGCAGCATTCATCTATAATAGTTATTAGCTATCGTGTATATATAATAAAAGTAATAGTACCTTTCTTCAGATAGACCATGGGAAGAAAACTAGCTAAGCGTATACAAACGACTAAAAAAGCATCAGACATCTATAATATTTATTAGCTATTGAGTATATGTAGCAAAAATAATAGCACCTTGCTTTAGATAGACCATAAAAAAAAAGAAAAGAAAAAAGACACCAGCCAAGCTTATACCAACAAGTAAAAGAAGAAGCAATGATAATCCTGGGAAAAAGGCTTTATAAAGACCATTTAAACCATAAAGAAAGCATTCGATACGTCTTTACTAAAGTACAAATACCATTAGAGCAGGAATACAATTTATATAATATTAAGAACTTACCTTTTATAAAAAACAGAAGAAAAAAAAAGAAAAAAAAAAAAGAAAAGTGCTTTTTTTGTAGCCTTATTTTACCAATGTTACACTTATTCGCTGTCTATCTATATTAGAAAACAAAAACAATTGCTTTTCATGTAGTTTACATTTAATGGTATCCCAAAAGATAATTTATACATTGCTTGAACAAGTTTTATTACTTGTGTGCAATATGTTTAGGAGGAAAGTTGTTATTTTATTCTATTTTTACTTGAAATAAAAAAAAGATCGGTATCAACAAATTATAGCAGAAAAACAACTTCTTTTTTTTTCTCCCTTGTTTTGTTTCATGGAATACACATGATGCCAAAGACACAAAAGATAAAACAGAAAACTCAAATATTGGTCATATGTAAGTTTATAAAAAAAAAAAAAGGTAATAACCAAGTCTAATGTCGGTTTCTTTTTTTTTTTTTTTTTTTTTTTTTTTTTTTTTTTTACATTAGAAATTCCTAATGGGACACATTCGGATGACGAACATGAACCTCATGAGCAAAGGTATTCTTTTTAACACGATAAAACTATAAGAATATCAAACTTATATTGTTGCTTGTTGTTGAAAAGCCCTTTTTGGTAAAGGAAGTTGACAATGTTAACATCTCTAATGGCTAATGGCTAATTGCAAATTACACCCATGTGTAAACATAAAGTAAGTAATGAACTAATATAAGCTTAAAAACATATATTCTCTTGTATTATTTGTCATAAAAAATAATAAAGCAATCTATTTACTTGAAAAACAAAAAAATTGTGCTTGTATCTATTAATTATAATTGCCTTGTAACAAGATGTTAACAAAGCTTCTTTATTTTTTATTCTTTTTAGAATATACAAGTATTCTTTTGTTATAACGTAAAAGTATTTACATTTTTATAAAGTATATTTACTGTTAGATTATTGTTTTCATTTGAATAAGGAACTTTTTATTGCTATGCTCTTTTTTTTTTTTTTTTTTTTCACTAGGTCTTTTTTTTTACTTTTAATTCTTCAGCTTCTTTTTTTTTTCCCAAACGCAACTACTTTGTTACGTTCTGTTACACGCTTCAAATGAACTAAGCTAATGATCACAGACTGCCTTCCTAATATGTATTCCTTTGATCAAAATAATCACAATGTGCTTTTGATTTCCGCATTTTGCCCTCAAAAATAAAAAAAGAAAATATCGGTCTTTCAACGATAGAGAAGAACAGGCTTTCCAAAAAAAGACTATTTGAAAAAAAAAAGACACTTTTTTAAAACATGAATAACTCTATGAATACTTACAACACAAAAAAAATAATAACATTGTTAAATTTCTTTATTTTTTTCGCATCTAAATCTTTTTTCAAAGTTCGAAAATGATCAATACAGCAAGATTTAATTTTTTTCACGAAAAAAAATAACAGTTTGTTACCCAAAAGAAGAGCAATCTTGCGCAATCCGGTACCTAAATGGAACGATTATTTGCAGTGGCCCACTGCAAATAATCGTGCAAACTCTGCACACTGTTAATTTTTAGCAATATGCTTTTCTGTTTAACGATGCCAAAAGCTGTGATTGAATGGGTATTTATGCCGACGTCAATATCGGCACCCTTTAAGGACCTAAATGTCTGTCAATATATTCTGCGTCTCTGTATGGTGCCGATATTAACGAAAATGATGATCCATAGCTCTAAGTAGATTTATACAGACCCAATTGTCGTTCTGCGAAGGCATCTCTCTTGTTAGCTGCTTTACATAGTCTATTCTACGTTATAAATAGTTTGGCAACCAATGATACTTTTTAAATTATTACTTTATTTGTCTTTTTACTCTTTATAAACCATGCATATTGCCTTATATACTTCTTTATGAACCACTCATATTGCTTTATATACTTCTTTACCGACCATTCATATTGAAATAAATATTGCTTTATATATACAAAAAAATAGGGATTTTGTTTATAAAAAATACTTTTTTTTATTTAAATAAAATAATAATAATACATAGTATTTCTTTGCTTGTAGCGTTTTAACTGTGTACTTGACTTACCTAATGTCACCAGAATAGCAGCATCTAATCTAAAAATACATCAATTAATCTCGTGGAACTCAAAAAGTTTTCAAAAGAAAAAAAAAAAAAAGCCAAGCTCAAGGATTCAGAGACACAAGGATTCAAGGATTCAAGGATTCAAGGACTTGGGTAATTAAAGCAAAGAAGGAAATACATCAGTACTTAAGAACTAAAGTAAAAACCATGATAGAAACAGAAAGAGGCCAAAGCAGAGCAGCACTCATCTATAATGATTATTAGCTATCGTGTATGTATCGTAAAAGCAATAGTACCTTTCTTTAGATAGACAAGGGGAAGAAAACTTGCTGAGCTTTTACCAATAAGTAAAAAAAAGGAAGCAGTACGTATCTATAATAATTATTAGCTATGATGGATATGTAATAAAAGTAATAGTACCTTTAGATGGGCTAAGAGAAAAAACTAGCTAAGCGTATACTCACAAGTAAAAAAAGCAGCAGGCATCTATAATAATTATTAGCTATGATGGATATGTAATAAAAGTAATAGTACCTTGCTTTAGATGGACCATGAAAAAAAAAAGAAAAGAAAAAAAGATACCAGTCAAGCCTATACCAACAAGTAAAAGAAGAAGCAATAATAATCCTGGGAAAAAGACTTTATAAAGGCCATTTAGACTATAAAGAAAGAAATCAATACAATATTACTAAAGTACAAGTACCGTTAGAACAGGAATACAATTTATATAATATTAAGAACTTACCTTTTATAAAAAAGAGAAGAAAAAAAAAAGAAAAAAAAAAAAAAAAGAGAAGTGCTTTTTTGTAGCCTTATTTTACCAATGTTACACTTATTCACTGTCTATCCATATTAGAAAACAAAAACAGTTGCTTTTCATGTAGTCTGTATTTAATGGTATCCCAAAAGATAACTTATACATTGCTTGAGTAAGTTTTATTACTTGCGTGCAATATCTTTAACGTGGAGGATATTATTTTTCTTTTCTTTTTTTTTTTTTTTTTTTTTCTCCCTTGTTTTGTTTCATGGAATACACTAAATGTCAAAGGTACAAAAGATAAAATAGAATGCTCAAGTATTGATCATATGTAAGTTTATAAAAAAAAATAATAACAACCAAGTCTAATGTCGGGTTCTTTTTTTTTTTTTTTTTTTTTTTTTACATTAGGAATTCCTAATGGGACACATTCGGATGACGAACATGAACCTCATGAGCAAAGTTGTTCTTTCCAACACGATAAAACTATAAGAATGTCAAACTTATATTACTGCTTGTTGTTGAAAAGTTTTTTTTGGTAAAGGAAGTTGGCAATGTTAACATCTCTAATGGCTAATGGCTAATGGCAAATTACACCCATGTGCAAACATAAAGTAAGTAATGAACTAGTATAAGCTTAAAAACATATATTCTTTTATATTATTTGTCATAAAAAAAATAATAAAGCACTTTATTTACTTGAAAAACAAAAAAAAACTGTGCATGTATCTATTAATTATAACTGCCTTGTAACAAGATGTTAACAAAGCCTCTTTTTTTTTTATTCTTTTTAGAATATACACATAATCTTTTGTTACAATGTAAAAGCATTTGTATTTTTATAAAACATGTTTACTGTTAGGTTATTGTTTTCATTTGAATAAGTAACATTTTATTGCTATGCCCTTTTTTTTTTTTTTCACTAGGTCTTTTTTTTTAACTTTGTCTTTTTTTTTTTACTTTTAATTTTTCAGCTTCTTTTTTTTTCCCAAACGCAACTATTTTGTTACATTCTGTTACACGTTTCTAATGAGCTAAGCTAAAAAGCACAGACTGCCTTCCTAATATGTATTCTTCTGATCAAAATAATCACAATGTGTTTTTGTTTTCCGCATTTTGCCCTCAAAAATAAAAAAAAGAAGATATCGGTCTTTCAACGATAGAGGAGAACAAGCTTTCCAAAAAAAGATCATCTGTAAAAAAAAAAGTCATTTTTTTAAAACGTGAATAACTTTATGAATATTTACCTTACAATGAAAAAAATAACATTACTTAATTTCTTTATTTTTTTCGCATCTAAATCTTTTTTCATATTTCGAAAATGACCAATACAGCAAGATATAATGTTTTTTTAAAAAAAAACTTTAAAATCTGTGGACCTATGACTGTCACCGATATCAGAATTCTACGTCAAAGGTGCAACATTATTTGCAGTGGCCAGTTGACACGGTAGGTTTGAATCGTCTAACCTTCGACACGACACAAATAAAAGTGGTCCTGTGGCGTAGTTGGTCATCGCGTCGCCTTTACACGGCGAAGGTCTTCGGTTCGAACCCGGACGGGATCATTTTTGAACATTGTAGCTATGATTAAGATATGAAATCCTGTCATACTTTTCATTCTAAATTTGGTATTGTAGCTATGATTATGAAGACATGAACTCCGAAACTTCTTTCAAGCTTTAATTTTTGACGTTTTGTAAATCACTTTACAAATTGTCATTATTTTTCCTATTTGACAAATTTTTAACCATTTGATATATTGTAACACAATGCAGCAAACTTTTGCAGCATTTGACTTTTCTCTCTCCAACTAATTCAAATCCAGGAAAATACAAACAAATACGTATGAATACGTATGAATACAGATAATCCAGAAAAATACAAAAAAATACAGAATATCTACAAAATCATCAAAAACAGCATATAATCAGAAAAGCCAAAAACATATAAATAACCTCAATATTTCTTATACTTACTCTTGACTTACTTACTTCACTTTTAACTTTTGTTTTACTTCACTTATTTACTTTACTTTTTGATTATTTTAATAAATATCATACAAAGTAAATCTCTTTTGTTTTTCTTTTATTTTATCTAATATCAAGAACAAGAAGTCCCTTGAAGCAAATACACTTCATTGTAATCCCTTTTTTTTAATATTTTTACTTTATTTTATTCACAACAGTTTGATCTACTTAACAAGATCTGGTGGTCACTTCTTACAAGCAAACTTATATTCAAATCATTACTCTTTTTGGAATCAAATCCTACCTAAACCTTTGATCTTATATCAAGACTCTCTTAAATCAAACCTATTTAACACTATAAAAACCTTACAAACTCCAATCTCACAATATTTTTTACTTTTTGATATTTTTTTAACCTTTTGATATTTTTTTAACCACTTCAATATTTTTAACCTTTGCGAATATTTTTACATTTTGTAAAAATTGAACTTTATATTTTTGCCTATAAAAAGCCTAGCTTTTTATTCTTTTGACAAAACTTCACTTATCTTGACTTACTTTTCTTGACTTACCTCAACTAGCCTTTTTATAACAATATAAATATATTTTATCCAATAAATCAAGTATCTTTATCCCTGAATCTTTTGGTATAACACTCTTAAAACACAAGCAAGACAAGTCCCTTGAAGTCAATTAACTTCATTGTAAAACCTTTTAATACTCTTTTCAAGTTATTTTATTACAAACAAGTTTGATCTACTTAACAAGATCTGGTGGTCACTTACAAGCGAACCTAATATTAATACTCTACCCAACTCTTATTTTTTTATCTATTTTCATCAACTTTACTCTATTTCAAAACCGTTAACTCTTACAAGCCATTGAAGCAACCCGAAAATTACAGTATGCTACATTGTACTTCTTTTGGCTATTCAAAAACAATATATCAACCGCAGTAGAAACCGCAGCACCATACATTCAATATTAAAATAATAGATACACAACCGCAGCATATAGAAATAATATAAATATTCCTCTATTTTAATTAAATAAAGACTCATTCACTATTTTAATAAGTTATCTGTACTTTTGTTGATTAATATAAAAAGACTATTGGTGATCAAAAACGACAATCCGAAACTTCTTTCAAGCTTTAATTTTTGACGTTTTGTAATGTAACGAAAATGGTAATAAGGATACACAGAGATTAGCCGAGTCAAGTCAGTGTAACACTGTAACACACACAATGGGAAAATATTAAAAAATTGTACCACAAGAATTGAATGAATACAGACAACTGTATGAATACAGACAGTGTATGAATTCAGATGGCTATGTAGATTCATACAAAAATTTTCCACACTAAAAACCAAAAACAACAGATAATCAGAAAACTCAAAAAACATATAAATACCTCGACATTTTAACAGCAATCAAAACTTACTTACTTCACTCTTAACTTTTGTTTTACTTTACTTTTTGATTATTTGAATAAATATCATACAAAGTAAATCTCTTTTGTTTTTCTTTTATTTTACTTAACATCAAGAACAAGAAGTCCCTTGAAGTATATACACTTCATTGTAAATACTTTTTATTTTATTTTATCTTTATTTTACCTTTTTATTTTTAATTTACTCAAAACAGTTTGATCTACTTATAAGATCTGGTGATCACTCTACTCAAGCAACTTATATTCAAATCATTACTCTTTTTGGAATCAAATCCTGCCTAAACTTTTGATCTTATATCAAGACTCTCTTACAGTGGCCGTCAAAATTGGTCGCATGTTTTCATATTTTGTTTATACACGTTGTGGTCTACTTCATTTCTTAGTTTATAGCAATTTAATATACACCATTCGAAAGAGCAAACTCTGGGTAATACTGTGGTAGTACAAATATTGCAGTAGAGCCAGTGTATTGGTAATAACTGGCCCTCAAAGTCCGACGGTACATGCGACCAATTTTGACGGCGTTTATAAGTAAACGTTTTGACACACTTTATTTAAAAAAATCAATACTTAGTCCAACGACCTTTTGCTTTAATAACTGCAGCACACCTTTTAGGCATACTTTCGATGTATTTCTGACATTCCTCTTTAGAAATGGCATACCAGGTCTGACCTATACGCTCCCATAGCTCATGCATACTACTTGGTGGTGCCTCATAGCTACAGTAGGTGAAAAAATACGAGCAACCTCTGTTCGATTTGTCTTCATATCTTTTTATTTTCGTGTGCATATTCGCCAGAGCTTTAATATCACACACACTAATTAAGGCAACAAAGATACATACAATACACTAAAGAGATTGACTCTACTTGAAGTACAAGCTTTTTAAAAAGGGAAAGACAGTCATAAAAGAGCCAATGATGATTTTTCAAAATTCGCTATGTTTATTTAATATTTTCTACATCTTCCCTTTGCTTTAATAAGTGCTTCTACTTTGGCTGGCATACTATTGATGTACCCCTTGCAAGCATTTGCATTGAGTTTATTTCGCTCTACATCCACAAATTGCTAAAGCTTTCTGACACCTCTTTCTCCGACTTCATGTGGTGTCAGATTAAGTTTGAGCTGATGCCAAACATGCTTTATATGATTTAAATCCAGACTTTGAGCATACCAATAGTTTATATACCTTACACTGATACCGCGTACCTATACAGTTATGATTTTTAATTTATGCTTTACGCCGCTATCACTCTGAAGGTATACATCAGATGTCTTCAAAAGATGATACTCTAATGTGTTCATGTAAATACAGTGGGTCAAAAAACTGCACCAACCTAACCTAATTTTTCGGAAATAAGAGCACAGGTCTGTCAGTTTTACAGCAAACATTCTGAAACTTGAACCAAACAAATTTAATACTATTATGATTTATTGACAAAACTTTCAAAGTCAGACGCTGAGTATACACTTAAAGCGCGTCCAAAAAAAAGCGGAGGTCGGTTGGTGCAGTTTTTTGACTTTTAAAATAAAAGTGGGTTTGATATGATATGCCCGGACTGAGGCCTTTCCGGGAGATTTAAATTAGTCTGTGGAGTATCTAGTCACACTGAGGACCTTAAAATAAGCTTTTTTACAATTATTTCCCTTTTTTTTTCTTTCCTACTTTACCCAAACGCATCATACATCGCCAGTGTCCATCCATCATTAGAAATGCCCAAAACGCTTCCATCCGATGTTCAAAACAGTATCAAAGCACTATTAGAAGGTAACGTTGACCCTACAGTCATTGGGAAACGAGTTGGAGTGCATAGAAATACCGTTAATAGGTATGCAAATAAGTGGATGCATAATAGAATACGTAAAAGTGGAGGTAGACCGAGCATTGTGACAGAATCAACGCGTCGATACATCAAGAGACAAGTACTCACGGGTTATTTGAAGACTGCCAAGGATGTGCAAATGAAGTTGGAGGAGCTTGGACACCCTATGTCGTATCAATCGGCCATCAATGTTTTACATTCAGTTGAAATTTATGCTGAGATCAAAAAGAAGAAGCCATTATTGACTGAAAAGCACAAAAAGGCTCGATTGGCATGGGCCAAAAAGCATCAATATTGGACAGTACATGATTGGCGACGTGTGATCTTTTCTGATGAGACCAAAATTAACATTTGGGGCTCTGATGGTTGCAAATATTATTGGAAAAAAAATGCGATCGTTTACAGCCCCATCATATCGACGTTACTGTGAAGCATGGAGGCGGTGGTCTCATGTTATGGGGTTGTATAACCAGCGCAGGGCCTGGATACGCATGTCAGGTCTATGATGGTACCATGAATTCAGAGCTATACCAAGAAATTCTTGCTACAAGTCTGAAGGACACCATGGAGTACTATGGTCTGAATTGGAAAACATCGGTATTTCAGCACGACAATGATCCTAAACATCGATCAAAGTCCACAACGCAATGGATGAAAGATAGTGGCATGGTTTACATTGACGATTGGCCATCACAAAGTCCAGATCTTAATCCTATTGAACATGTATGGCATCATTTGAAGTTAAAGCTGAGCATGTATGATAATAGGGCGACCAGCATCCATGAGCTGTGGGAAAGAGTCGAAAATGAATGGAATTCGTTTACTAAGAAACAATGCATCAAATATATAGACAGTATGCCGGACAGAATACAAGCAGTATTAGCAGAAAAGGGTGGTTCCACTCGATTTTAAGAAAGTCAAAAAACTGCACCAACCGACCTCCGCTTTTTTCTGGACGCGCTTTAAGTGTATACTCAGCGTCTGACTTTGAAAGTTTTGTCAATAAATCATAATAGTATTAAATTTGTTTGGTTCAAGTTTCAGAATGTTTGCTGTAAAACTGACAGACCTGTGCTCTTATTTCCGAAAAATTAGGTTAGGTTGGTGCAGTTTTTTGACCCACTGTAATGCTAAGTATATGCAGACAAGTCGTTGAGTTTATATTATCATCATAAAACTGACATATCTAAGCTGGTCCCGGAGTAGCTATGTGACCGCATATGTTGGTCCTACGGCTGCTGTGCTTTACTGTAATGTCGATGTGATGAGGGAGCAAAATGTCATTTTATACTACTCTATACTACTTTACTCCATCTGATCACTAGATGCTAGTCTTTGCTTCAGCTGAGAACGCTACTGGTCGTCACTCTTGACTTGACCAGTTGCCATGCCTTTTTGCTCAGGCCATCTGCTTTTTTCAATGATCCTTTTTTAAGAATGCCTTCTTTTTTTTAGCTCTCGGTGGCACTTTATGGATCTCAGCGCATTTACTCCTGAATGGTACATGAACAAGTAACCAAACTTACCTAACTCCCTGAATAGCTCTTTCGCTACTATTCGATGACCAGTAATAATACACAGCTTGATATAGTGCTTCATGGCATAAGAGACAATAGTATGTCTTCCAGCCGACAGGTGTGAATTTCATGGAAAAAGCTTCCTAGTATATCTTTTAACTGTGCGAGAATGAACGTAATACTTATCTGTGATATCCTCTAGCTTCATGCTATTCGGTGATATATTTCTTATTTCTGGATTGCTTTTCCATTGGTATAGATTTAGGCATGATGATGAGAAGTAGTGAGAGAAGTTGAGTAAAAAAAAAGAAACCAAGGGCTCTTGAAGCCGCACTTGCTTTTATATGAATACAATAAGGAACACTCACAGTTCCATACAAGTACGCTATATAGTCTTCCGATATGTTCTTTGTTGACTTAAATGTAAACATATGATTACCGTACATAATTTAAGCTGGTCGGAAGTCAAATTTTTAAATTCGCATTCTTATCTCTCTCTCAATTTCCAGTATTGCTACATGAGACCTTTACTGTTTCAAGACACATGACCCCTAAAATATACCATACAGTGACTCCCAAAAGTGTCCCAATGTTTTGTAATTTTGTCTTTCACTGTCATTGGTGCTATTGCTATTTGCATAAAATATGTCTTGTTGTACCTCATTTGAAGACTACGGTAGTGTAGATGTACGTGGTACAAGTTACGTCTCAATTGATGTAGCGCGGGCGGAGATAAATCATATACAAAACAAGCGGTGCATTGGGACACTTTTGGGAGCATATTGAAAAAATCGGAATATCTACAAAATATCCACCCACAACTTGCATACAATCACCAAACTGCATATATTAGCTTCGCAAACGTATCTGATGTCCAAATTATCATTTGCTGAAGTTTTAAGCTCCTACTCTGCTATAACTCGCTCATTAAATCTCAATATGAAACAAGTCCCCCAAGATATGGTATTTCAAGCTATTTCTCTCCTTAAACAAGGTAAGTCGGTTCGGGAGGTGGAAGAATTGACGCGTTTAAGCAAGAGTACGGTTGGGAGACTCCGAAAAACCCATTGCGCTGGTGTTATGAAGCCAAACATGGGCCGATCCAAGGTGTTGTCTGCAGCCGATGAACGTTACTGTGTACGCCAGGTCACCAAAAATCGTGTTCCTAGTGCTGTGAAGGTTACCGAATGCCTTGAAAACGATATTGGAAAGAAAGTAGGTGCCGAAACAGTTCGTAGAGCCCTTCGGAAGGCAGGCTTAGGTGCGATTGAGAAGCCAAAGAAGCCGTTACTCAGCGCGAAGAATATCCGAAACAGATTTTCTTGGTGTATTGCTCACAAGGACTGGACAGTAGATGACTGGAAACGTGTTATTTGGTCAGACGAAACAAAAATAAACAGATTTAATTCGGATGGACGCACCTGGGCATGGATTCGATCAGGGGAAAGCCTAAAATCTCATCATGTGAAGATGACTGTTAAACACGGTGGAGGCAGTATTATGTTGTGGAGTGCTATTACCTATGCTGGAGTCGGTTGGATGTGCAAAATCAATGGTAATATGGACAAAGAATTGTATAAAGAGATTTTGGAGGATGAACTGGAGCGTACAATTGAGTATGGTGTCAGTAAATTAGGCTTCGAACATCACCAGGTGATTTTCCAGCATGACAACGACCCTAAGCATACATCAAAAGTAGTAAAGGAGTACCTCCAAAAACAATCTTATACTGTTTTACAATGGCCTGCACAATCTCCGGACTTAAACCCTATCGAAAATATGTGGTCATTGCTGAAAAGGAGACTTAATGACTATGAAACCGCACCAAAAGGCATGAACGAGCTTTATGAACGTGTGACTAAGGTTTGGTACGACCTTATGAAGCCGGAAGAGTGTCAAAAAGTTATAGAAAGTATGCCACAACGTATACAAAAGTGTATTCAGAACAAAGGACGTTGGACAGACTATTAATAATAAATAAATAAAGATATTCCGATTTTTTCAATATGCTCCCAAAAGTGTCCCAATGCACCGCTTGTTTTGTATATGATTTATCTCCGCCCGCGCTACATCAATTGAGACGTAACTTGTACCACGTACATCTACACTACCGTAGTCTTCAAATGAGGTACAACAAGACATATTTTATGCAAATAGCAATAGCACCAATGACAGTGAAAGACAAAATTACAAAACATTGGGACACTTTTGGGAGTCACTGTAGGAGTCTCAAGCCGGTAGTTGGCATGCTCCTTTTGATATAGCGAAAAAAGTCGATTCTGCCAAAAGGTTGCTCGTATTTTTTCACCTACTGTAGTTCTTGGTGGTTTTGCTTGTGCTCTTTCTTACTCCAACAGTCTTTCTTTATATGACCTTTTTTCCCGCATTTAAAGCATTTGCGATCCCTGTTCCTGTTTTCCGAACCGTTATTAAATCTTGAATAGCCTCCAGATTTCTTGTTGTCATGACGCTGTTGGTAATTTTGTTGTTCACCCTCAGTAGCAGCTGATTCAGGCTGGTACTGAATAGGACCCATAGACATCGTCTTCTTAGTCCTCATCAAGGATCGTTCAATTTCTGTAGCGATCTTGATACCCTCCGCCAGATTTTTAGCACCTATTAATATAACTGCTTGTTCCAACTCAGGTCTCAGTCTATCCTTCAAGTAATCCAGTTGGATACTTGGCTGATATATAACTGCCCGTTGCAACAAGCTAGTGATTTCTGGACCAAACGTCTTCATAGGCTTATCACCTTGCTTATACATCTTGAGTTCGTCATAAGCGATCAAAGTAGGATCACTTCCTTGAGCATGCATATGTAGTGTGGTATTTACACATATAATAAAGTAATACTGTAAATTACTACGAACAATGATCATCCAAATTAGGAATATCGGACATTGTATTATGCCACGTCAAATAAAATTATATCCTGATCCACTCCAGAATATTCTAACAAGTTCCTGGATCAGGATTAATAATTACTTCTTGATAAAAGATGTTAAACAATACCAATCATATAATTAACGCATCGTCTAATATCGATTAATAATCAATAATCATATACTGTGAATACTATTATTTAGCCGTGGATAGAAAAGTATAAATACCCTCATATTTTTAACTTGAATAAAGGACAATCTACTTTGAGTCTCACTTATTTTTATATTTGTTGATTGACTTAGTACTTTTTTATATTATAAACCCTAATTATCACATGTAGAAAGGCTGCCTTGACTTCTTTCCAATCCTCTCGGATGGTAGGTTCCAAACCTATGAACCAGTCTAAAGTATCACCACCAAAGACAGCTACCAGTTCGTCTGTCTTTTCCTTGTCCGTAAACCCAAGATAGTTGGCCAATACCTCGTAGCGATTCAGCCATTGTTGTGCTTCGTGTGGAGTACCTCGTTCAAATGTTGTGAACTTATGTCTTCGTCTTCTCTCCAAAAAGACAGGATCGAACTTCTTGACCTGTTGATCCTTAGCCTCAACCAGATTAGTGGTAATCTTGGCCTGATTGCTCTTTTGCACCTGAGCTTCCAATACAGCAATTCTATTGCGTAGATACAGAGACTCTGCCGACTCTTGAGGACCCTCTTGCACCTGTAAACCTGATGCACCCCTAGTAATAGTACTAGCATTATAAGTTCCCGTGATCATGTATTGATAATCCATTGATAAACCCAAGTCTTGACATGCTTCTAAAGTAGGCCAGTTAAACTCATGTACCAAGTCATTCATGTTGCCTCCAGGACCAGCGTGCAGAATACCGATCATAGTATTCAGGATATCTTGTCTAGTAAAGTCTACCAAACCGTCATAGTGCTCCAACTGAGCACGATCTTCCTCGGCTAATTGTTGCCGTTCCCGAATTAAATATTGAAGCTTAATTCGTCCATTGGGATGGATATGTTCGAGAGTGTCCGTTATCATCTGGGCCTGTGATAACTTATCGTTCATACCATCTATCCAGGCTTGACGTTGACCAGAGAAGTACCTGGCCAATCCTTCGTATTCAGCCTTAGCGCTCAGGAACATTTCCCGAACGGATTCTCCATCATACTGAAAGCGTTGGTCAATATCAGACATAGGAACCGCAAAACCTCGAACATCCGATAGGTCCGGGGGAGCCTGAGCTTCCCCACTCATTTCTCCCTCCTAAAGAAGAGTCCTGAAACGACCCTTACTACCTTGGCTACCGGAGTTTTTGTTTGAGTTTGCATTTATATTATTTGCCATATTAGCTTCTCCACCAATGTAATATCTGAGATATAGTAATCACTGCGGCGCAAAAAATCTCCGCATAACACTCCACACCTGTCGAGATTTTTGGCAAAATTTAGTAAAAACACGACTTAGACAAATGTGATTGGCTGATGGCCGTTTTTTTTCATTTTTCAATTTTTTTTACAAAGTACTAAAAAATGCAGTCAAATAAAGTTTCTGCTCAAAAAAATAAAAAATTACAGTGCAAATTTATTTATTTTTGACAGTTTTGAGAAAGGGCGTTGCAAGTGTTGGGATTTTTTAAAAGTAAAATGCTTCCAAATTTGTTGGTATTGATGAAGCGAGAGGAATCTGAAGCTACTTGGTGCATATCCAGTGTACCGACAGGAATCAGACCATTCATATTTAGGTTTTCTTGAGTTTCATTGCATAGAACTCTACTATAATCATACTTCTCTGCATCAATTTCATATTTTTTTACTGTTCCATTTTTTGTAATTATTCCAACAACATATGTATTTTCAGAAATGTTTTTAAATACTCCAGAGAATCCAGCTTTAGGAGTTCCTTTTACGTTTTCATAATTATTTTCTGCGAATTCGCGAGCCCTAAAAAATAAGGAACGAAAGGATTCATTAGCTTCGACAAATTGTTTTATTTCGCTTCCATATCGCACTCGTTTGGAATTTTTGTTGGTCCAAGATCCACCATCTATGATAGACTTTAGGATTTCTTGGCTTCCAAACCTACAGTAGGTGGAAAAATGGTCCGGATGTTTTTAAATTATTCACAAATATCGCTATAGCTTTACCAAATCTCAATCAAATTGGACAGAACAAACATTATTTTGAAGAGAAAACATTACTTTATCTTTAGTAAAAATTTGATATGTCACACAAAAGTTCAAAGGGAGCTACAAAAGATCAAATATTTCAGCAGCATCCGGACCATTTTTCAGGGTGCCCTATAGAATTTTAATTACCCAGATTGTTCAATGCTGCTGACTCAGAAGCCGTCAGTTTTGTCTCAGATGATTAATAATACATTAGACTCGTATTAATAATCAAAAAAAAATATAAATATCTACTTTTTTTTGCTGATTTAGCACGTCTTCTTCTTCTTTCGTTATTATTGCTGTTTTATACAAATATGGTTCGCTCTTTGCCTTTGGATGTACAAGATAACATCAAGTCCTTACTCAAATCTGGTCATTCTTACTCATCCATCATAAAACGAGCGCCTGGAGTCAAGAAAAGCACCATCAGCGACTATAAGCGAAGGTGGTTTCCTAACATGGGGCCCCTTAAATCAAGCCGCAAGTCCGAAATTACTGCTACAACCAAGTCCTACATCAGACGGTCAGTCATAACAGGTAAATTAAAGACGGGGGAGGATGTACAACGATATTTATGTGATGTTGGATGAGCAATTGGCTACTCTGCTTGCTTAAAACTTTTAAAATCGATGGGATTCCAGGCCCGTATTAAGAAGCGCAAGCCGTTTTTAAAGGCTATTCATATGAAAAAGCGACTTGCATGGGCCAACGCCCACAAGGATTGGACAAAAGATGATTGGCGTCGTATGGTATTCTCTGACGAGACTAAGTTAAACGTTTGGGGATCAGACGGTGTGAAGTACTACTGGAAGAGAGTAGGTGATAAGCTTCGATTCCACCATCTTGACTTAACAGTAAAAGGAGGTGGAGGCAGCGTTATGATGTGGGGCTGTATTACATACGATGGTCCTGGGTATGCTTGTCGTATCTATGATGGAACAATGAAGAAAGAGGATTATGTACATACAGTAGCGGACAAAACTGGTGCACAAAACTTTTTTTCAGCTTTTAACTACCATTACCTGCTCATGGTAATTGCAATAGTCATGAAACTGTACTAGAAGGAGGATATACTAGTCATTGTAATTTATGTATGTTCTAAGCATGACATTGTTAGAACTGAGCGATAAGCGTGCTTTAAATTTATAAAATTTTATATTTTCTAAAAACCGCAAAAGTGGCAAAGACCTTAGACTTTATATAATCATCTCATCTCTTGATATCATCGGATGTTCTTCTTTGCATATGCTAATAATATGCGTGTATATCATTTTCAATAAAAGAACCCGGCTCTTTAACTACTCTTTTCCAAAGATCATCGACCCTTTTTGATCTAGTGTCGTATCATCATACCTTTGCCATCAATTGCCACCTGGCATGCTTAAGCGGACTTAGGCCGGGATTAGTGGCGGCTAAACTTGTAGCACAGAAGCGCTGTTATCAAATATTGAGTTTGTGACATGCGTCGACTTGTGCCTTGTGTCTTGTGTCATTGTCATACTGAAACGAGAGATTACGACGTTTTAGACCACTATGCGCTAGGCTTTTGTGGTATGAAGTAAGCGAAATACATGTGTATATTTATGAGTTCATTATACCATCATATACTTGACACACATATTCCGGTCCTCAATATCTAATACAGCCTTAAAACATAACAGAGCAGCCAGCATGCTTCATTGTTTGATCACCGTGAAAAAATCGCTCAGGTTGCTCGACTTGCTTTCAATATTAGTGTATAATATCTGCATCCATAATGTTCATATTTATTTCATTGCTAAAGGTAGCAGACTTCCAGCCCTCTATTGTATACAATGGCTTGTCGTGATACCACATTCATCGCTTTTTCCGGCTAATACAGCTGATGAAATTCTTCGATTCCTTACTTCCAGACTCAAAATCTAGCTTCCTACAGTGCCTTCAGACTGACAATTTGCTAATACTGTATCTTAAGGTCCTCAAAATGTGCTGAGCATCGGAAACTGTGTGTAACGGACCTTGTCCAAGCTTTAGGTTGGTGATTGAGCTAGTAACTTTTCAGACTAAAAGCGGGAGACCTTCATGATCACAAGACTTTAAGTTTCTTTCTTCCCTCTTTCTCCTGTTGATTGTCCATTTAGAGATTCTTGTTATTCTAGAAATATCTGTTGTCGTACGAACTAAGTGTATTCGAGATCTCAGAGTTTCGTTTTTACAGTTGCTTATTTTCTTAAACATATAAGGCTAGTACTTTGTTATAGTGAATAGGGTAAAAACAAAAGGGGGGATTCATTGGGAAATACAAAATAACTACGGTTTTATATATTTTTTAAGAGCTACTAAAATTCACTAATATGCGGTGAAATCTGAACGCAAACGGGAGAGATATGGGGAAAATTGAAAGAAGGCTAGACAAGCACCACATTTTTGGCGAAAATTGAAATATGCAAAAAATCACTAAAAATGGCCTTATGCCTGGGGGATGTCCGGTACAGTTCCGGTTTACATAACATAATGTATATTTTGGGCTGTCTTTCAGATGGTATATGCCACAAAAGTCGCAGACATATGGCGGAGATACAATGTTGATTTTAATTTTTGTGCACCAGTTTTGTCCGCTACTGTATATTGGACACAACTCTAATGGACACCCTAAATTACTACAATTATGACCCTAAAAACATCTACTTCCAGCAGGATAACGATCCGAAACATACGTCAAAGGTCGCAAAAGCTTGGTTTGAAGGAAACAACTTCGACAGCAAGTCTGTTTACAGTTGGCCAGCTCAGAGCCCTGATCTAAACCCGATTGAACACATTTGGCATCACCTGAAGCTAAGGTTAAGTGCGTACGAAACCAGAGCTAAAGGCGTACATGAACTATGGGATCGAATTGAAGAACAATGGGCGAGATTTACAAAAGATGATTGTAGAAATTATATAGACAGTATGCCGGATAGAATCAAGGCTGTTATTCAAGCAAAAGGGGGATATACGGACTACTAGCAGATATTATGGAGCACCCTGAAAAATGGTCCGGATGCTGCTGAAATATTTGATCTTTTGTAGCTCCCTTTGAACTTTTGTGTGACATATCAAATTTTTACTAAAGATAAAGTAATGTTTTCTCTTCAAAATAATGTTTGTTCTGTTCAATTTGATTGAGATTTGGTAAAGCTATAGCGATATTTGTGAATAATTTAAAAACATCCGGACCATTTTTCCACCTACTGTAATTGCGACATCTCTAGAAGGTGGCAATCGGTTGGTATGAAATAGCTGTTCTCGGATGAACTTGTTGAACATCTCGCCTTTCTCTGTTTCAAACTGCAATGCACATCCAAAGCGTCGTATATCCTGATGAATATGATGAAGATAATGAACTTTTGGTTTAGTTGAGTAGGCGTTTTTGTTATGCGTGACAGTATCAAATTCATATAAAGACGCTGTAAGTTCTTTAACTGATACTTCAATTGAGTTCACATAATCTTCAAACCCTGCTTCAATTTGGCGAACAAACAGTAAAGAGCACAGCTTACCCAACGCTTGCAGGGGCCGGTTTAGTTGAATAACTTTAATGTCATTGACTGGATCAGTGAACTCGGAAGCTATGATACCAGGCAATACTTGTATTAACTGCTTGAAGTCGCGACCCACAAAAGATCCGACATGCCTGAGTTGTCTCCTAAAGTTTTTAGTGTAGGAGGGGTTACATTCATTTTCTTTAAGTCTGCTTATCAAGCGATTCATTTTGTCTTCATTTGCTCTGCCGCCTAAGGCAATCTTTACCAAATGCTCTATTAAATATTTGGCCACACCGAGAGGCAAACAGTGTAACGCTTCAACAGGAGTATCTTGTGAAGGGTCAAAAGAATTTAGTAGGAGCAAATCTTGAGAATCAGTGTTTTTAAAATTCAAATCGCACGCATTCAGAGCTCCAGCTTCCAAAGCATCTACTATTTGAACATTTTTACGACTGCAGTCTGAGGCAGCTAAGATGTAATGATTTCTTGATCTATTATTGTACACGCGGTTTAAACTCTCTACAGTAATACCACTCTCAAGAAAGCTGCGGTTTTTTTTGGATGATTTGCGAACATAACATTTTCGACAAAAGTACAAAGTAGTTTGTTGTTGAATACCACATATATCAGAGTGGGCTGGGTTATCAGCAGAAATAAACATCACAGGGGCTTTGACTAGAACAGTTTCATTGTGCTCACCAGAGAACATTGCTACGCCCTTTTCAAGAGCTTTCATGTCGGCAACCAGAGCAGGAATAAAATGCATAGCATTGATACCATCACTTTTCGGAGCGCAGCCTATGAACATTGTATTTTCTCTGCTGCCACGTTCCTCAAGAGGAAGGGCGGCGTACGTCATTGATCAGCTTTCATATGGAATATGCTCTTTCGAAGAGTCTCCAGGAGTGTCATCAGTAAAAAAAATGCTGGGGACAATTACAACCTTCAAGTATTTGTTATCAATTTTGTTAGATTTTTTAACTTTCGAATCATTGACTTGAAATAAAAGATTTTGCAAGTGGTTTGGAAGAGGACAAGGGGAGTCATTGAACATTGAAAAGCAGTTATTAGAAGCAATCAATTGTTTATCCAGTACAGCACTCATTTTATCTTGCGGGATCATACTAAGCTCTGGTAATATCATATACATGTCATCCTTTTTCACAACAAAATATCCATGTACTTTGAAATGAAGTGAATGAAGATTACGCAAAAAAATGAATAACAGCAATTACACAAAATCAACTCAGCAGTACCACTCTGATTCTTTATAAAAACCCCTTTGAATTTTATCTTGTTTTGTCCTTCAAAAACTACTCATATACAGTAGGTCAAAAAATTGCTGCAAGGAATTGCAAAATACCGGTTTTACAGCTGGTTGTCTATGGATACTGCATGAAACTATCTCAAACATTGATTGTTTGTACCTCACTAGAAGGGGCATTTATTCGTCGATTATCTGATATGGGCAATAGTTATTGGTGGAATTTGATATTGTTAAAGGGAATTTTATAAACATCCGGCATTTTTTACTTGTTTACATATGTTTGGAATAACAAATTTTAATACGACCCAACCGGTTGCTATCATAATTTTTCACATTCTTGACATGATTAGAATGTTGCCAGTATATAAAAGCGCTTACAATTCCTTTATTCTAAATTTTAAATTTTCTTATCTAAATTATTTCTCTTTTTTACCTTATTACCAATCGCATGCCTAAACGACTGCCAGAAGAAAAAGTAAACGATCTCAAGCAAGCATTAACTGGACCCACATCAACGTACGATATTGCTAAGGAGGTTGGAGTACATGAATCAACTGTTAGTATATACTCTAGGCGGTTGTTTTCAAATAGGACAATGGGCTCAGCTGGTAGACCTACATTAGTCTCCAAAGTGACGAAACGGCTAATCAAAAGAAAAGTCATTGAAGGGGTTCTAAAGACTGCCAAAGAGGTACACCGGGAGCTGGTTCAACTTGGCTATGATATCTCATACCAGTCAGCAATTAACGTCCTGAAATCAATGGAGTTCCATTCTTCAATAAAAAAAAAGAAGCCGTTTCTGACAAAAGCTCATATGCAGCATCGATTAGAATGGGCCAAGAAGCACCAGGATTGGACAGTGGAAGAATGGCGAAAAGTAGTCTTTTCTGATGAAACCAAGATCAACGTATGGGGCTCTGATGGTTGTAAGTATTATTGGAAAAGACCAAGTGATCCTCTTCAACCGCATCATCTAGAGTTTACAGTCAAGCATGGAGGCGGCAAGTTGATGATGTGGGGCTGCATAACATCTGAAGGACCAGGATATGCTTGTCAAATTTACGATGGGAACATGAACGCGGATGTTTATCAGCATATATTAGACACTACACTTCGTGATACTATGGAGTACTACAATTTCAACTGGTCCAACATTTACTTTCAGCATGATAATGATCCAAAGCACAAGGCAAAATCCACAATAGCCTGGTTAGATAATCATCAAGTGCGCTATATTAGCGATTGGCCAGCTTGTTGTAGAACAGTAACTGATCGTAGTAGACATTGATAAATATAAGTCTTAATACAAGATCATAATTAAATAAAATAAAAATATAAGTTTATTTAAATAAGATCATACAATCAATTCCAATTAAACATATTCTTTTAGAATATGTTTTGTATTAATGAGAGTTCTTTGATAAGAAGAAGTATCAACTAAAATAACAAGATCCAATCCAATATCAGGAATATTGCTAATCTTTCACATAATTGAAATAACGCGTAAAATAACGTTATTCAAATCAGTGAGGAATTCCCAGAATAAAAGATAATCTATGACAGACATACAAAAGAACAAATGAAAACTTTTTATAATCATAATTATAGATGACACTTGCTAAAGTACCTGAATATTAGAAGAACGCTTACAATAGAAGATATCAAGCCACTCACTCAATAAGATATAAATACCTGCCTTCAATTAGAATAATTTTTACTAAAAACTTAAACTGAAATAAAGATCAGTCTCAAAAAGTACCTACACTGTTTCTTTATTTTTGTTTCTACCTTTTCTTCAACTACTTTTACCATTATACAACACAGCTCAGAGTCCGGACTTAAATCCAATAGAACATGTATGGCATCAACTGAAGTTAAAGCTCAGCTGTTACGAACGCAGAGCAAAGAATACGGATGAGCTTTGGGAACGAGTAGAAAAAGCATGGAATGAATTTGATAAAGAACTTTGCCAAAGGTATATCGATAGCATGCCGGCAAGAATTCAAGAGGTTATTAATAAAAAAGGAGGACCAACTAAATATTAATAAATAAACCCATTTCGTTCAAATTTTCGTTTTTTCAAATTTTCAAATTGCGCGCCTCATACTTCCTTCAATACTTATCCAATGGGGCTTAAACTCTTTCGGATTTTTCAAGACATGTAGGAAATCTACTATGTAGAAACAGAAGCAGTTTGTACCATTGTGACAGGATGTACGCTACAAAAACTGAGAAAAATGGATTCCTTGCAGCAATTTTTTGACCTACTGTAGTTTACACAAAAGAGTATTTCTATATTTTGCTTGAAAAAGACAGAGAACGTAAGAACCATTATAAATTATAAAGTGAATTCTTGTTAACCGTATCAATAAAAAGTGCTGTTTAAAGACATAAATAAAATAAATTATCATCAAAATATTTTATGGTGCCTTCTGCCAGAAGTGGGAATACAGATATCGAGCAAGCACATAATTCTCTAATCGAACCTACTACTGGCCAATCAATTATAATGAACAACCTAATTAATGGCTTCCGTATCCCTACGTATGAAAAGGGTCAAGATCCAAAAGAATGGTTCGACATGTACGAAACGGGTGTGAAAGTAGCCAAAATACCGGAAGCGGAAAAACTTACAATGATACCTGGATCCTTCTCATCATCCACAGCAAGAAGATGGTTCTTCAATCAAGAGTTTACCGATTGGGCCACCTTTCAAGAAGAATTTATGGATCGCTTTAGTGCAAGAAAAGGATCACCAAAGAAAATCCTCAAGAAGTTGCTTGACATAAAACGCCAACCAGAAGAATCAATTCGAATGTACATCGATCGATTTGACGCACTCAAGGCCGCGCATCTAGGGGAAACAAAGAAAAACCCGAATTGCACGACACTCACTAGTTCGGATCTCAAAGATGCGTTTATCAATGGTTTACAACCTAGATTTTTGAAAGAAGCGATATTACAAGCCAACCCTGTTACACTCAAGGATGCGAAGAGCCTTGCTAAAGCCAAGGAAGATAATGAATTGTCCGGTGAAGAAGAGTCGCAATCGTCAGATGAGGAGGATTTCCCGACCGAGAAAGTAACTAAGTCTATGGGAAAAAAATCAGATGGTCGCAAAACAATCGAAAAAGATAAGACCGTGTCACAAGCTAGTACCAAAACCAAAAGCGATAACTCTGACCTCCAAGACTCTATGAAACAACTTGCGGAATCCTTTCAATCACTTATCCTCTTCGTACAGACCCAAATGAATAACAATAATGGTCAACGAACAGTCAAGGAGAAAATATGTTATAATTGTCAAAACCCTGGTCATGATGCCAAGCAATGTACGTCTCCGTGTAAAGTATGTCAAGGACAATTGGGTAACCATGTGTATTGGGATTGTCCACGTTACAGACCTAAGAACGCTCAAGGTACCCAACAATCCTTTTAGGTTTTGTCTTCGGAGAACTCGGACGAAGATGGTTACAATTCGGAAGTTGAGGAAAATTATGCTGCTGAAAAACGAAACCTACAGTGGCTCACAAAATTGTACAAGTGTTTTGCATTTTTTGCTTCAGTAGGATTTATCGACACTAAAACGATAAATAATCTACAGCATGTTATACAGTCCTGCTGTTAACTGCCTAACAAAAATAAAATTTAAGATAATTCCCGCAAAAATAAAGCTAAACTTTTTAAATTTTAATGGAACAGTGCTAAAACAACATATTTTTATTGAACAAATTTTTATAGCACACTGATTAGTAAAACGTGGCGGAATTTAAAAAAATGAAAAATGACTATAAAATCAATCTGACAGCAAATCTTTAACGCTTTGTATATCCACCTTTAGCCTTGATAACCTCTTCAATTCTTTTTGGCATACTCTCGTAATACTTCTTCATGTCCTCTTTAGTGAATTTGTTCCACTCTGCATCAAATCTATCCCACAATTCATCCATATTTTTGGGCTTGGTGTCATATGCATCTACAGTAGGTGAAAAAATACGAGCAACCTTTTGGCAAAATCGACTTTTTTCGCTATATCAAAAGGTGCATGCCAACTACCGGCTTGAGACTCCTATGGTATATTTTCGGGGTCATGTGTTTTGAAACAGTAAAGAACTCATGTAGCAATACTGGAAATTGAGAGAGGAATGAGAATGCGAATTTAAAAATTTGACTTCCGACCAGCTTAAATTATGTATAGTAATCATACGTTTACATTTAAGTCAACAAAGAACATATCGGAAGACTATATAGCGTACTTGTATGGAACTGTGAGTGTTCCTTATTGTATTCATATAAAAGCAAGTGCGGCTTCAAGAGCCCTTGGTTTCTTTTTTTTTACTCAACTTCTCTCACTACTTCTCATCATCATGCCTAAATCTATACCAATGGAAAAGCAATCCAGAAATAAGAAATATATCACCGAATAGCATGAAGCTAGAGGATATCACAGATAAGTATTACGTTCATTCTCGCACAGTTAAAAGATATACTAGGAAGCTTTTTCCATGAAATTCACACCTGTCGGCTGGAAGACATACTATTGTCTCTTATGCCATGAAGCACTATATCAAGCTGTGTATTATTACTGGTCATCGAATAGTAGCGAAAGAGCTATTCAGGGAGTTAGGTAAGTTTGGTTACTTGTTCATGTACCATTCAGGAGTAAATGCGCTGAGATCCATAAAGTGCCACCGAGAGCTAAAAAAAAGAAGGCATTCTTAAAAAAGGATCATTGAAAAAAGCAGATGGCCTGAGCAAAAAGGCATGGCAACTGGTCAAGTCAAGAGTGACGACCAGTAGCGTTCTCAGCTGAAGCAAAGACTAGCATCTAGTGATCAGATGGAGTAAAGTAGTATAGAGTAGTATAAAATGACATTTTGCTCCCTCATCACATCGACATTACAGTAAAGCACAGCAGCCGTAGGACCAACATATGCGGTCACATAGCTACTCCGGGACCAGCTTAGATATGTCAGTTTTATGATGATAATATAAACTCAACGACTTGTCTGCATATACTTAGCATTATTTACATGAACACATTAGAGTATCATCTTTTGAAGACATCTGATGTATACCTTCAGAGTGATAGCGGCGTAAAGCATAAATTAAAAATCATAACTGTATAGGTACGCGGTATCAGTGTAAGGTATATAAACTATTGGTATGCTCAAAGTCTGGATTTAAATCATATAAAGCATGTTTGGCATCAGCTCAAACTTAATCTAACACCACATGAAGTCGGAGAAAGAGGTGTCAGAAAGCTTTAGCAATTTGTGGATGTAGAGCGAAATAAACTCAATGCAAATGCTTGCAAGGGGTACATCAATAGTATGCCAGCCAAAGTAGAAGCACTTATTAAAGCAAAGGGAAGATATAGAAAATATTAAATAAACATAGCGAATTTTGAAAAATCATCATTGGCTCTTTTATGACTGTCTTTCCCTTTTTAAAAAGCTTGTACTTCAAGTAGAGTCAATCTCTTTAGTGTATTGTATGTATCTTTGTTGCCTTAATTAGTGTGTGTGATATTAAAGCTCTGGCGAATATGCACACGAAAATAAAAAGATATGAAGACAAATCGAACAGAGGTTGCTCGTATTTTTTCACCTACTGTAATTTCAACTTAACATGATGCCAGAGGTGTTCAATTGGGTTTAGGTCGGGACTATTTGCTGGCCAGTCTTGAATATAGTTAATTCCGTTATCTGCAAGCCATTTTTTAGTGAGTTTCGATGTGTGCTTTGTATCTCCGTGCTGTTGAAAGATGACTTCCTCATTGCTGAGACTGAAGTGCTCGAGTGTATCCTTATAGGAAGTATCCAAGATATGGGTGTACAGCTCTGATTTCATAGGATACTCAATAATACGGCATGCGTAACCTACTCCTGATGATGTCATGCATCCCCAAACCATCATTGAGCCTCCGCCACCTTTTAATTGAGTCTGATAATTATGTGGTCGAAGTGGGTCATCCTTATGTTTCCATGTAATTTGAGCTCCATCTGATCCCCATCTGTTGATTTTGGTTTCGTCGGAGAATATGACCTTGTTCCAGTCCTCTACAGTCCAGTCACGGTGTTTTTTGGCCCATTCCAATCGCTTTTTCTGGTTAGTTCTCTTGATTAAAGGCTTCTTTTTCTTATACAGAGCTTTAAGGCCGAGGGATCTCATTAGTTGTGTCGTAGATGAGTACTGCAATTTGTAACCAAGAGACCACAGATATCTTTGAACATCCTTTGCTGATAATAAGAAGTCTTTTCGGACTTTAAAAGCTATGGCTTGCTTTGTAAAATCAGGAACGGTGCTGACTCTACCACCACGGGGTTTGACGCGATCAGGATCAACTTGCTTTTTCATGAGAATAACTAGGGCTCTAGACACTCCAGTGGCTTGTACAATATTTTTAGTACCCTTTCCGGCCTTAATTAATGAAATGACGTTATTGCGTGTGTCGTTGCTGAGTTTATAAGGCATTACAAAGAAGTAGTTGTCAAGTGTAGAAGTAGAGATGTGATGGGGGAAATGAAGAGAAAAGTGTCGCTTTTTTATACATTTTTAGCTTCTCTACGTCATGATGATACGTTATGTACGTTATCATTGCATCATGTACGCCAAAATAGGGTTTAAAGTACATTTAATCATACTTACATGATTTTCCATTTAACCCAAAATCAATTTTTCTTGATTTAGATATTTGTGTAACAAGCTAGAATTACATCATTCTTTTCTTCTTATACTATGACGCATGGGCTATCTAATGGTTTTTATTTCGTAGTTCTGACGTAATTATAGCACTGTGCAGGCCATTTTATGGTTTTGTTAGGCAGTTGACAGTAGGACTGTATATTAAAATTGATAAAAGATAATAATTTAAATCTTTATCAAATAAAATATATTCTTCTTCTTTTTATATAAAACTATCACTATTAGATTCATTCTATAAAGTAAACATGAACAATAAATAAGCCATGATCTTCACTATTCATCAATTCTGTAAATGAATAATAATGGATCAGGTGCCTAGTCAACTTTGATCTGACTGGAGGCATTTCATATAAATATATCTTTCCTCTCAATGAAGACGGGACAATTCTCCCAGATCAGTTAAAGAACAATAAGATCTATAAAAACAACGAATTAAAAATTTTTCATAATCGATTCAGTGATCATTGTTGTAGAACAGTAACTGATCGTAGTAGACATTCATAAATATAAGTCTTAATACAAGATCATTATTAAATAAAATAAAAATATAAGTTTATTTAAATAAGATCATACAATCAATTCCAATTAAACATATTCTTTTAGAATATGTTTTGTATTCATGAGAGTTCTTTGATAAGAAATATCAACTAAAATAACAAAACCCAATCCAATATCAGGAATATTGCTAATCTTTCATATAATTGAAATAACGTTATTCAAATCAGTGAGGAATTCCCAGAATAAAAGATAATCTATGACAGACATACAAAAGAACAAATGAAAAGTTTTCATAATCATAATTATAGATGACACTTGCTAAAGTACCTGAATATTAGAAGAACGCTTACAATAGAAGATATCAAGCCACTCACTCAATAAGATATAAATACCTGCCTTCAATTAGAATAATTTTTACTTTAAAACTTAAACTGAAATAAAGATCAGTCTCAAAAAGTACTCACACTGTTTCTTGATCTTTGTTTCTGCCTTTTCTTCAACTACTTTTACCATTATACAACAATCATTCTTCAATCAAACATGTCAATTATTGGATCTACGCTCATAACTACTCATTTACCCGCCAACTGATAGAAGAATATAAATAGTAGACTTTGTAATGATTTCTTTTTAACAATGAAGATTGTCTTAAATAAAGTTCAGTCTCAAAAAGTATTCTTTGGTTTTATTTTTATTCCTTAATTACTTTACCAGAACATAACAGTATGCCTGGGATAGTATGCCTGGGATAGTCTTCCTGCAAGGGGGGGCAAACTCAGATAAAAATAGTTACCAAAGATAGTATAAATATGAATAAATCAAGGGTGTGAGTTTGAAGTGAATTTTTTTTTAATTTTTTTTTTTTTCAAAAATTTGAGAAAAATCTCGACGGGTGTGTCATTGCAGGCGCGGATTAGTAAAATAAAAATGCTAAAAATGTCGAATTTAGCATAGTTTGGAATAAAATTGGAGTAAAACATGATGCTACATGAACTCTCATACGCTTTCACATAACAATTTAATTGGATGAGGCAAAGTTGGAGTAAAATAGAGTAAAATTGGTGTAAAATATAACAATTTAACTGGACGAGGCAGACATTAGCTGCTCTGTATATAAGCAGAGTATGGCTATGTTTAAGCAATTATGTCCAGTAAAATGGGTAGGTTTATTATTGTATAGGGCAGTATAAATGGACAAATTTAAATGATTTAATAATACGATGCTTTATTTATTTTATTATATTATTCATTTAATATACATTGTTAGGCATACTTAAAACAATCTCGGTTGTCTTCGTTCCAAACCCCGATATAGTGGTAATAGCTCTCTAAGCCACGCTTTTATTTTCAATATAATTTGTGTAATAAAAAAAAATATGGATTCTTTACATCTTTCTAAAGCCGCGCACCGTGGTATATCAGCAGCGTTCCATCTTCCAATGAAGAACAACAAACCAACACCAGAAATCAAGTTGAACAATTGCTTCAACAATTCGCACAAAGACTTCGAACCGAAGAGTCATACGATAAAGACTCAGCCAACTTACCAGATGAGGTTTTCGAGGAATTGGGATCGTCTTCCAAATCTGAACTACAAGCGAACCTTAAACGATATACTCGGGAGATCCCGAAATATAAAGGAAGTCAATGGACAACCCCCGAGACAATTAACAAAGAATTCACAAGGGACCTCAAAAAGTACACAGTGGAATCATACCAACTTATCACGACTATGTACAAGAATTCTGAACGAGTTCGACTCCAAGCTCGAGCAGCAGCAGAAGTTTTTGAAGAATTTAAAAACGGTTCGCAAAATGGAGGCAGTGAAGACGATTTCGCAGCCACTATGGAGAAGCTTCGACGCCTCAGCATTTATGGCTTTGCAACAGCCAAAGAAATTGATCACGAAGCAAAACAAGCAACCTTTAAGGCACTCCGCTTACCAGAAAGTGTCAAACACCTGGCAGAAGACGAACCAGGAGAGAAAGTTTTTGCCATTGATCAAGAAACAGTTGAACGTATCCACAAAGCAAGATACGAACAATCAGTCCTCCGTAGTGCTACCTCCAACGGAAGAGGAGGCTATAGTTCTTTCAGAGGAAGAGGAAACTTCAACTTCCAACACCGTGGAAGACCTTTCAACGGACGTCCTTTCTTTGGTCGAGGCCGGGGCCGAACATTCACCCCAGCTGAGCAGCAACCAAGTTACAACCAGAACAACAACCAGACCAACAACCAATGAAACAACTGACCTCAACTGCGACTCCGCATTACATCACACCCCAGGATGGTATACAACCTGGTGGCCGTCTTCAACATTTCATACATCAATGGAAACAACAAACAACTCACAGTTGGCCATTGTCTGTCATATCTCAAGGTTACCAAATCCAGTGGGATTCACCACCGAAACCGTGGAGACACAAAACCATGCGCTTGTCATTAGAAGACCAACAAGCAGTTGGATGTGGCAGTGAAAAACCTTTTTACAGTCAGGAATCATCAAAATATCTCCAACTCCTAACACACAGAATCTTTCAAACTTCTTTACGATACAAGAAAAGACAAAACGCCGACCAATCTTGGACTGCCAGATCTTGAACAAATTCGTACAGTGCCATCATTTCAAGATGGAAGGTGTACCAGCATTGAGAGATCTCATCGAACCAAAGGACTTTATGTGCAAAATCGATCTCAAAACTTCTTACGTGGTAGTACCGATACATCCGAGTTCTCGTCCTTACCTGTAGTTTATGAGTCAAGGAATTGTGTACCAATATCGTTCACTAGCCTTTGGCCTGAGCGTAGCACCTCGTGTCTTTTCCAAATTGATGAGATTTGCTATGGAGCCCTTGCGGAAACAGGGAATCAGACTGGTGTATTACCTGGACTGTGGTATTTACACATATAATAAAGTAATACTGTAAATTACTACGAACAATGATCATCCAAATTAGGAATATCGGACATTGTATTATGCCACGTCAAATAAAATTATATCCCGATCCACTCCAGAATATTCTAACAAGTTCCTGGATCAGGATTAATAATTACTTCTTGATAAAAGATGTTAAACAATACCAATCATATAATTAACGCATCGTCTAATATCGATTAATAATCAATAATCATATACTGTGAATACTATTATTTAGCCGTGGATAGAAAAGTATAAATACCCTCATATTTTTAACTTGAATAAAGGACAATCTACTTTGAGTCTCACTTATTTTTATATTTGTTGATTGACTTAGTACTTTTTTATATTATAAACCCTAAATATCACATGGACGATATCTGTATTCTAGCAAGTACGAAGACAGAAGCGGACAAGAATTGCAAATTGGTAACGAATCATTTGGAATCATTGGGATTCATCATAAATTACCAAAAGAGTGTTTTAAGACCTTCTTATACACAGGAATTCCTCGGATTCACATTCAACACAGAAGACATGAATATCAAAGTCCCATGCGAGAAGATGCAGAAACTCAAATCACGTATACTCCAACTTCAGAAGTCCAAGACACCGAAATCATGTCGTTGGATTGCCAGTCAACTCGGGAAAGTTACCTCAATGATCCCTGCGGTGGGAGATGCTCTTCTACATGTTCGGTACATGCAGAGGGACCTGGCAAGATCGTTGAAAATACACAGCAAGAATTGGGATGCAGAATGTCGACTGTCTCTTCAAAGTCAACAGGAGTTGATTTGGTGGCTCACTCAGTCACAGACAAAGAATGGACTGCCGATACGGAAGCCGTTAATCAACCCAAGGATTTCCATCTACGTGGACGCGTCTCTCACAGGATGGGGAATTTCCTCGCCAGAAATCCAAACCAGCGGCTATTGGAGTCCAGAAGAACAGTCAGAGTCGATAAACGTCCTAGAGTTGAAAACAATTTTATTTGCCCTTCAACTGCACGCAAAAAAGTACGCCCACTCAACCATACGACTTTTTACTGACAGTATCACAGCGCTCAGCTACAGTTGTTGGAATAATTGTTCGGATGTTTTGCAATTTTATACTTTTTGCTTTGTATCTCTGCAGTCAAACAGGATAGAGCTACGTACAATACCTCATTAGAAAGCGACAGCTGTCATGTATAACATATAAAAAGTTAAGGTTAGGGGATTACTTCCATATATAGTAAGGTCAAATTGCGTCAAGCATGTGCATTCGAACAATTTTTCCAACTCAATGCATTCTACAATGATGGTATCATTGACGTTTCTGACGTCACAAATACAGCATTACAAAATGACGTAATAGTGAAATAGCGCTTTTGCTTTTAGTCAGAGCTTAAAATATATAAATAAGGCTGGATTTTGCAGTGTTTCCCTTCTATCTCGTACAGCCTATACTTCTTTATATCCTGGTACACCCTTTATCTCGTAGCAAGCAAGAAAGCATCCGGTCGTTGTTGAAAAAGAGCTTATCATACTCAGAAATCATGAAACGTGTTCCAGGAGTATCAAGGTCCACTTTGAGCAAGTACAAGAACTTGTATGCACCTAAACGTACTCGAGGTCATGCTGGTAGAAAGACTACTATAAGCTCAACGACAAAGAATTACTTGAAGAGAGAGCTTATAAATGGCTCACTTCAGACTGCAAAGAGCGTATGGTCATATTTAAACAGTATTGGCTATAAGATAGGCTATTTTGGTACAGTAAAAATGCTTCACAACATGGGTCTCAGTACCCAAATTAAGAAGAAAAAGCCTCTCCTCAAAAAATCACACATGGAAGCTAGACTAAAATGGGCTAAAGCTCACAAAGATTGGACGGAAGATGACTGGAGGCGTATGGTGTTTTCTGACGAGACCAAGATTAATGTTTGGGGCTCGAATGGTTGTAAATACTTTTGGAGAAGACCTGGTGACAAATTGCAACCTCATCATCTTGACCTTACAGTCAAAGGAGGAGCCGGCAGTGTGATGCTTTGGGGCTGTATGGCATGGGATGGTCCTAGATATGCCTGCGCAATTGAGGACGGTACTATGAAAGCATCAGATTATGTTCATGTCCTGTCAACTACACTGATGGACAGCCTGAACTACTATGGCTACAAGCAGGAGGCTATCTATTTTCAACAAGATAACGATCCTAAGCACACATCTAAGCTTGCTCGTGCTTGGTTTAAAGAAAATGGGTTTAAAGAAGAGCACGCCTTCAATTGGCCAGCTCAAAGTCCTGATTTGAATCCTATAGAGCATCTCTGGCACCATTTGAAGTTGAGGCTGAGTTTGTATGAAGGTAGGGCTAAAGGAGTGCATGATCTCTGGTCTAGAATCGAGAAAGAATGGAACTCTTTTACTAAAGAGCAATGTTAAGCATATATCAAGAGTATGCCAGCTCGTTGTAGAGCAGTCATTAAAGCTAAAGGCGGTTATACACGATATTAAATAAAAGATGATTCAGTTGGAAAAATTGTTCGAATGCACATGCTTGACGCAATTTGACCTTACTATATATGGAAGTAATCCCCTAACCTTAACTTTTTATATGTTATACATGACAGCTGTCGCTTTCTAATGAGGTATTGTACGTAGCTCTATCCTGTCTGACTGCAGAGATACAAAGCAAAAAGTATAAAATTGCAAAACATCCGAACAATTATTCCAACTGTTTTAATCGCAAGATTAAATAAAAAATTAAACAAAAAAACAATAGCAGCAATATAAAATTAAAATCCTTCTTTATTGCAGATTTCTTTATATTGCGAAAAGGCCTCGCTTTATGGATAAAAAGTTGGCATCTATTTATATTCTTTGTGAGCGTAGATATAAAAGATATAGACTCGGTCACGATGTCGTGCTGAAGAACCAATGATTAAGCTAAAGCTTGTCGATGTTCTAATATATGCATCTGAAGTTGAACAATAGAAATAATAACCAGTCAATTAACTTTGATCTAATCACTTTTGGGGTTGACAATTGATTAGACTCTCTAGGATGACAGATATTGATCTTATTGTTCTAAATTTGGAAAAGTGTGGAATTGTTCAATCATAGTTTAATCTTTTGTGTATCGTTATTTATTTTAATACAACTGATATCATATAGAAAATAACTATGTTTACAACACCAACAACTGTATGTGAAAAACTCAGGGGGAACATCATCAGCCGTCTTGCAAGACATCGCCGTAGAAATCCAAGAATTATGCAACACTTTCCACCTCGATCTCCATTATCACCATATACCGGGGATAATGAACCAAGCAGCCGACAAGCTGAGCAGACGGGGAGTTCCGTTGTACGAATAGTCACTACCGAGGAAATGGTTTCATCTGATACAGCAGAAATGGGGTGTCAGCAAGTTGAAGATCGACGCCTTTGCCGGTCGCCACAATGCGAAACTGAAGACATATTGGAGCCTGAGACCAGATCCAACATAAAGCGGGACCGATGCGTTCCAACAAACTTGGCCCACGAAGGGACTGTATCTCAACCCTCCTTGGAGATTGATACCAAAAGTGATCAGAAAACTACAGTACCATCAAGTCAAGGAAGCCGTACTTGTAACACCACTATGGCCGACACAGTTTTGGTGGACAATGATCAGTCAATTGCATCACCTCAGAAAACCAATAATAATGAGAATCAGCAAACAGTGGACGTTGGTCACGTGGATGTTATCAGGAAGAAAAGAACCGAAGAAGGTCTGCCGGAAGAAGCTACACAGTATTTGAATCAATCCGTAAGAAAGACAACCAGTAAGACATACGATTATGGATGAAGAATTTGGAAAAACTAGTGCAAGCGTCACAATCACGAGCCTACACGTTACGATCCAAAAGCAGCTTTACAATTTCTAGTGGATCACAGAGAATTTTCTACTCAATACCTCAATGTGTTGAGATCATCTATTGTGTCTGTTCACAACATCATTCATCCTAATCAACCTCCACTTTCACAACACCCTTTGATTCAAAATTTTTTCAGAACGAAACGAAAAACCGACACCAAAATCCCAAAACCACATGAAGAGGAGATTTGGAACGTGCAAAGTTTGATTGAATTAGTCAAGACATGGGGACCGACTAGTCAACTATCAATCTCATCGTTGCAACAAAAAATCATCATATTGTTGGGTATTGCTACTATGTGGAGACCTCGTTCAGATCTAGGAAGGCTACAGTTTCGAGATGTACATTTTGTGCACCAAGGCGATCATTTGACTGGCGTTACATTGATTTCAAGACAACCAAAAGAATCTCAATACAAAACTTCAAAATTGGGTGTACTCACGGAAGATACTGATGACTTGCGTCCTGTTTCGACCTTGTTTACTTTTATTACCAAGACTATGGCAATGAGAGGAAAACTATCTGACGACCACACCTTGTTTCTCGCTTACATTCATGATTTGGAAAAAGTTTGCTCCATATCACCAAGTACACTGGCTAATTGGGTCAAGAAACGGATGCAGGAAGCAGGTGTTGATATTCAAAAGTACAAAGCTCACTCTTTGCGTTCAGCCTCAAGCACTTACGCAGTACAACAGGGCCATTCGATCTCAAAAGTCAAACAACATGCCCATTGGTCTGAAAAGTCAAATACGTTTGAAAAGTATTATTACAAGCCGTTCAACTCCTACTCAGAAGGCTCTGATATCTGCAAGTCAATGTTTTCGTCTACGGAGAACAATACCACTATATCGGGGTTTGGAACGAAGGCAACCGAGATTGTTTTAAGTATGCCTAACAATCCTAAGGTTGCCGAAGAGGAAAACAAAGATATAGTGGTCACCCGCCCTGTGAACCCATTGTCATGGATCAAGAATTTCTTCAAGTAATTGCAAGCAATCAAGAACCCAACCCACGAAATTACAAAAAAAAAAAAAAAAAACTTTTGATTGAAACTTGTTCGCGTCTATGAAAGATGTAAAGAATCCATATTTTTTTTATTACACAAATTATATTGAAAATAAAAGCGTGGCTTAGAGAGCTATTACCACTATATCTTTGTTTTCCTCTTCGGCAACCTTAGGATTTGAATAAAAAAAAGTAATAACAAAAAAAAAGTAATAACAAAAGAAAAGGAATAATAAAAGAAAAGGAATACAGAATGAACAGATCCAATATAATCGTATGTCATTACTTACCTGTCCTCGACAATATTCAATGCAACCCATTTAGCAGATTTAATTACTTTCAACAATCTACATTGCAATCTACATTCAACAGGATGATTAATATTTAAACACATGCAATTTTATTTCTACTTACCAAAATTGTTTCCTTTTTTTTTATCACATGATGGATAATTGTCTTATGCAACCATTGTTACTTTTCCTCAAGTCTGTGCCCCCTATGCTTTATTGGATTTCATAATACTCTATCATCATTGCTGTTATCGTTAATATCATCACAGTCGCTTCATACAAAGTCCCCATTGCAAAATAAAACAAAGTATTAAAATCTAATAAATAAAAAACATCAGTTAAGAAAAAATAATAAGCAAACAAATTATACCTTTTATCTTGTTCAAACATACTATCTATACAGTATGTTGTTGGTTAAGGTTCAATTTATCTGAAGCAGCATAGAGTATAATTTTACTTAATATCAACAGCATACACAATATGAAACAACACACCAAGCGACAAACCGGTCTACAGCATGATAGAGTATTGATTATACATCTAGGTTGAGCACTACAGATAGAGTCAGTAAGGTGTCAAAGTAAGGAGCGAAAAGGAATACAAATAATGATATAAAGAAGAGCAAGGGTTGTTGCATGTTGTAATGTAGCCATAACTAAGTTTTCTTTAATTAGTGAACCATTTGTTAAAAACATCTTGTTTGACTAAAGCTCTCGCAATATTTGAAGTAAAAGAATACTAGAGCTTACTATAAGCAAAGATAAAAAGAAGTAGTTAAAAGGAATACAACATTCAACAACTTTATACCCATGCAACATAATATTTTTTTTTTTTTTGTTTGTAATGCGTAAACTTTTTGAGCTGATTTAGTTTTAGCTATTTTGTTTTCAAAACATGGTGCATATCAGCAATAACTAAAAGTATCAAAAACTGTTAACAAAGTAGAGTAATAATGAATATACGAAAAAAAAAGAAAAAAAAGAAAATAATGCTTTAAAATCCATGCAAGTTTATTTCATATAATTAACGTCATAGGACCAATGGCATTGAAGAATAACAACTTAGTTATATAAAAAAGTACCAACATTACCATCATGAAGATCTAGTCATTACAAGACAATTCTAAACGACATTTAACAAATAATAGAATTTATTTAACAAAAGATAAAACAATAAAAGGAAAAAGAAACAATTATATTCATCTCTTTTTATTTTGACGACGAGAAGTAGGACGAGTGACAGAACAGGTGGTAGACATAATGGTATGCTTTCCGATCTTTAATGCCTTTTTCTTCATTTCATTTATACAACCTTCTTTTTTTTATTTTTTTATGCTTTTATGCCTATGTCTATGATTTAATAACTTCTTTTTCCATGTTCCTTTTTTTTTTCTTTAATCATCATCAAAACTCCATCCAAAATATATATCTAATCTTCTCTTATGTATTGCTGTATTCACGTAAATCACTCTTCGACTATAGTCCAAATAAATTCTATGCATATGTTTCTATGCTTAAAACCGTTTACAAGAAACTGTTTTTATATCTTTTGTAGCTGTAATAAAAAAGAATCGTTTTAAGAGCTTTTAAACAAAGCTTCAGGTTTTGTATCCGTTAACAAGTTACACTGCAAAATGATATGTTATTTGACACCTTCCATTATCTCTACAGTGTTACGTTGTTGTTAAAGGAATTTATAACCTTATATCCAATATGCTAATCAAAATAAGATTTTTTTCATTATGAGTACTGAATTTGTATGCTTTTTTTTTTCCTACCAAATAAAGACTTTTTTCTACTAAATATTTCATAAAGCATAGGACTAAACAGAATGTAGCTCATATTCTATAAACATACATTAGATGCAACGTATATCAACAAACAATCACTATTTACCTTAAAAAAAAGCTAATTCTTGTTAAATAATTGTAAAAGTATGTTGTTCAAGTTTCTTCTATAAATCATTAGAATCAAAGGTAAACGGGTTTTTCTTTACCATAACTATTTACTTTTACACTTTCACGGAGCCATGTATTAATCGACCATGGTATAATTATAATTCAGGATAAAAGAGCAATTTTGATGCAAAGGGGCAAATAACTAGATTAAGATGCAAGATAAATAGTAATAGTTTAATTGTTAGCAAGTGTTTAAAATAGTAAAAATAATTATGAGCCGTAAGAATTTCGTTAGCAGGATTACATGAAGAAAGAAAAGAAGTACAATCGGAAGTTTCTTGTACTTTTTGAAACACTTGTAAGTTATAACGACGTCATCCCAGAGCATTTGCAAACTCGTTTTTTTTTTTTTTTTTTTTTTTTTTTTTTTTTTTTTTTTTTTTTTTATTATTATTATTATTATTATTTTTGAAATTCGGTTTATTTTAATTCATGATTACAACAATTATTAGTAGTCAAACAGATTGAATTCCTTTGGCTTCAATTAAACTGACTATAACAGAGAAAAAGTATAATAACAAAGGACAACCTACTCAAATCAATATTTTTACCCAATGAAGAAGTAATTTAAACAAATTACTTTATTGTATATGGTCTGAATTTGATAATAGTTTATACAACTCTTTTTTATATCTATTACGCATTTATATTCTTCAGTTTATTTCCCCATATTTAATACAAAAAAATAAAGATTCACAACTATGACAAATCACTCTCAGTTCAATTAACATAAAAAGTTTGTAATGTAACTCGACTAGTAAAAGTATAATGAAGCAGTACTACAATTGGATACAAAGAAAAGTTACAGCAATCAAAGCATATCTTGTTTAAATTTGCTAAAATAAATAGAACTAAAGGCACAGGTGCATTACTGACTCTTTGCCATAATGCCTACATGTCTTCTTTTTCACATTTTAAGTTTCCATTAAAAACATATCAGCTAGAGCACAAGATGTGGAAGTGGTTTAAGATACGACAATTGACAGAGGCATAAAAAAAACGTAAGCTTTATTCTTTTTTTTTTACATTTTTGGCAGCAATGGAGTTATAAGCTGTCTCTTTTTTTGTTGTTGCAAATTATCTATTCTAAAAACAACCACAAAATATAGTTCAAGATAGAAACAAAAAAGAGAGTCGCAGAACGTTTTTTTTTTTAAAAAAATAAAAAATTGTACACAATCTACTTTCTTTGTAATTGCTTAAAAAAACCAATGAAAAGGAATCTTTTTTACGACCATTACAATCATAATGCAGAAAAATGCAAGTTGTGTAATATCGGTTCGTTACGTCTTTTAACAGCAAAACTCAGGTTTTATATAGTTTAAAAAGTGATTTTGCCAAGTAGATCCAGCCCATTTCAATATTTACCAGCAAAAAAAAAAAAAAAAGTGGAGCAATAAAAACGAATGGAGCGTTTTAAAAAAAAAATGCGGAGAACAACCAAAAATAAATTTAAAAATACACCAGAAGCACTGTAAAAAGGTTTCAACGAGTATTCATACACTTCAACAAGCATTCTTTGCGCCGTAGTGAGTACTTAAAACACTTCACCGTCTTCAATGAAAAATGTACCGGGAGTGTACCAGGTGTACCGGGTGTGTCCATAGTGTACCGTCTTCAATGAAAAGTGTACCGGGAGTGTACCAGGTGTACCGGGAGTGTACCAGGTGTACCGGGTGTGTCCATAGTGTACCGTCTTCAATGAAAAATGTACCGGGAGTGTACCAGGTGTACCGGGTGTGTCCATAGTGTACCGTCTTCAATGAAAAGTGTACCGGGTGTGTCCATAGTGTACCGTCTTCAATGAAAAATGTACCGGGAGTGTACCAGGTGTACCGGGTGTGTCCATAGTGTACCGTCTTCAATGAAAAATGTACCGGGAGTGTACCAGGTGTACCGGGTGTGTCCATAGTGTACCGTCTTCAATGAAAAGTGTACCGGGAGTGTACCAGGTGTACCGGGTGTGTCCATAGTGTACCGTCTTCAATGAAAAGTGTACTGGGAGTGTACCAGGTGTACCGGGTGTGTCCATAGTGTACCGTCTTCAATGAAAAATGTACCGGGAGTGTACCAGGTGTACCGGGTGTGTCCATAGTGTACCGTCTTCAATGAAAAATGTACCGGGAGTGTACCAGGTGTACCGGGTGTGTCCATAGTGTACCGTCTTCAATGAAAAATGTACCGGGAGTGTCCATAGTGTACCGTCTTCAATGAAAAATGTACCGGGAGTGTACCAGGTGTACCGGGAGTGTCCATAGTGTACCGTCTTCAATGAAAAGTGTACCGGGAGTGTACCAGGTGTACCGGGTGTGTCCATAGTGTACCGTCTTCAATGAAAAATGTACCGGGAGTGTACCAGGTGTACCGGGTGTGTCCATAGTGTACCGTCTTCAATGAAAATGTACCGGGAGTGTACCAGGTGTACCGGGAGTGTCCATAGTGTACCGTCTTCAATGAAAAGTGTACCGGGAGTGTACCAGGTGTACCGGGTGTGTCCATAGTGTACCGTCTTCAATGAAAAGTGTACCGGGTGTGTCCATAGTGTACCGTCTTCAATGAAAAATGTACCGGGAGTGTACCAGGTGTACCGGGTGTGTCCATAGTGTACCGTCTTCAATGAAAAGTGTACCGGGAGTGTACCAGGTGTACCGGGTGTGTCCATAGTGTACCGTCTTCAATGAAAAGTGTACTGGGAGTGTACCAGGTGTACCGGGTGTGTCCATAGTGTACCGTCTTCAATGAAAAATGTACCGGGAGTGTACCAGGTGTACCGGGTGTGTCCATAGTGTACCGTCTTCAATGAAAAGTGTACCGGGAGTGTACCAGGTGTACCGGGTGTGTCCATAGTGTACCGTCTTCAATGAAAAGTGTACCGGGAGTGTACCAGGTGTACCGGGTGTGTCCATAGTGTACCGTCTTCAATGAAAAGTGTACTGGGAGTGTACCAGGTGTACTGTCTTCAATTTTTTTTTTTTTTTTTTATGTATGAGGAGTTTATTCTTGTGCCGCCTTTAGACGTACACTGTAGGTACTGTCTTCAATGAAAAGTGTACCGGGTGTGTACCAAGTACAGTGCTTCCAAAAATGAATGTCGCATTCCAACTGTCGCTTTCTGTATAATTTGTATTATAAAAGCTTTTATAACGCAACATTACTTTCTAAAAATACTGTATGTACCAAGTTCAATAAAAAGTGTACCGATGTGCTGCTCTCTTTATGACAACTCCACTGGAAATTTATTTTTGATGAACATCAATTCTGGCCTCAAGAAGTAGTAGCAAAAGCCACTAGACAAATCCTCAAGATTCACAAAGAAAACAGTAGTCGATCACTAAACAGCTAATCCATACGTTTCTGCTTAGTTCTCTACCTCAGATTTTGTTGCCAGTATCAAATTTCGCAGGGATTACAAAACAAAATAACAAAAATGAACAAACCCCCCTCGATTATAATTTATTTAATGCTTACAATGGTGTACGCCTTGCGGCACCGGAATAAAATCCTCCTTTTACAAAATAAAATAAAATAAAATAAAAAGTGTACCGAGTTCATTGAAAAATGTATCGAGTGTACCCAGTTGCAAACCCTTTTTCCGCTTTCCATCACTTTCCATAGATTCTTGCCTTATTTGGAAAGCTATCCACAACAACAGACTTGATCCATGCCAACTGTAAAGCAGCTACAAGCAGAACTCGCTGCAGCTAAGGCTGAAATCACCCGACTCAAGCAACAAAACACTTCCCTCCTTGAGCGATTAGCTCATGCATCCAACGCTGTTGCTTCTAAGAAACCCGCTTCCACTTTGGTCTCCTCTCCACCGGTATCTCCTCCACTTACGTCTCCCTCACTAGCATCCGAAACCTCATCGCAACCCAAGTCTCCTCAGAAACGTCCTCCGTCTTCCAATTTAGGTTCTTCTCCTCCTCAGAAAGCTGCCAAGCTTAAAGCTTCCACGCCCCTTCCTAGTCAAATGGCTGCTGCGGGCACCTTCAGTGTTCGCTCAACCAACCATGGCTACAAGTTCCTATACCTGCCTATACGCCGCCGCCTTCCTATAGGTCAAATACGCTCTCGTCTGCGACAACTGAATATTAACACCAGGCGTATCCTCAACATTCATTACCCTGACCGCGACCTTGTTGCCCTCCTAATTCATAATGATTACGAAACTGAGCTCCGTTCGCTATTAAAGAAATTTGAGATCCCCGTTCAAGATGATTATGATCCTTTAGACCCCTCGAACCTTCGTGATCCTAAATACGACGACTGGGACGAAGCGGACAGGATGTGCGCCGCACGTGGCCTGTTTCTGTATCATATCCTTCGTGCTCTCGACCACCTTAGAGGCTCTATCAAGCGGGCTGTAGCCAATTTCTTCGCTAACAAAGGATATATAGATCGTGGCGACTTTCCTGAGCTCTTTCCCGTCAAAAACACATGAGCTCTACTTACTGTTTTCTCAGTAGCCTCTCTTTCTGAGATCCATTTCTCTGTTCCTTTTCTTCAAACTATAACTTTTTTACCCTCAATCCCAGAGGGGTTTTTAGATACTTCTTTCAATCTTTGAACTGACCCGGGCAAAATTAGTATAAAAATACTACGTGCCCACTTGGGTTTAATAAATAAATAAAACTTGTTTAATCGTACCCAGTTGCAACAAATGGTATTTTTAAAACTAAGCACTTAATAAGTTATCTCTTTTTTTTTTCTCTCACCTACCAATAAAATGTTTATCTCTCACGATCAAGCTGTTTGCATGTACTTTTCAAAGGAATGCACGGATCAGAATTATGAAATGCTGTTAAAAAAAATAAAAGATTTGGTGAAAACATTGGTGGAGCAGATGTTTGCTGGTTAGAAGATCCTACAAAACCAGTTTTGGTTCCCTTAGTTAAGATTTTAGGTGAACATTCATCCTACAAGAGATATGCCCGAACAAAGAAGTCTAAATTGGAATTTATCTCGAATGAATAAGTTTTGGCATTAGAAGAAAAAAAAATTTTGCCTTGAAAAAGGATTACAAATCGTTTTCAAATTAAGACGATAAAAAATACTTTATTTTATAAACAAATATCATATTTTTTAAATGAACAATATATACTGTAAATGAATGCTTTATTTTTTGGAATGAAGGGTGTGTTTTAACAAATATTCATTGAATCAAATAAATAAAAAAATACATTTCCTTCGACCTTTGGTTTAGTTTGTTTCTACATTTGAAAACAGATAGTACGATTAAAATTTTTTTTTATTATTATTTCGCAATAACCCATGTGAGCACATAATAATATGAATATTGGATTGCCCGGGTCAGATCAAAGGGGAGTATAAAAGAAAACAGATAGTACTGACGAATCCTCAAGCATTTTTTGTCTGTTAAATATTTTTGTCTCGTTTTCGAATGGTAATCTGTCAATGATTATTTTTTTCAGTTTATCATATATACTAATGATAATAACTTGTTAGTTCTGTTAATTATTAGAATCAATAATATACATACTTAACAAACTGATAAAAATCATCTACATTCGTAGACAACCCAGCGTAATCAATAGCAACTAAACAAACATCTTCATCTGTGGTATTTAAATAGTTTATCAAGTCTAAAAGGTGTATACACTTCATTAATATTGGAAGCTATATCATACACATATACTACCCTTCACATACTAACCTTGAGTGTTTCCTGTGGCATCGCTTATTTTGTCCAAGATTTGTGGATTATCTTTTAAATCACGAGAAGCAAGTGGATCTGAGGCAGAGCAACAAGACGATACAAACACTTTGTCAACAAGTGATCTGTTGCTTAAGCAATTTACCATTTTTTGAAGGAATTCGATTCTCGTCTTCTCCTCTTCGTTGCCTGGTGATTTTCTAGCATAACCAATAATTGAAAATCTCTGTTCCTTCAAGCTTTTTATATGTTTCTGATAGTTTTTGAATGGAACCAACAATACCGTTGACGATACCATCTTAAAGAGAGGTTAAACAATAAATCATTTTCGCACATTTAATTCATAACTTTACCTGAATACTCCTTCAAACATAGATTCTTCTAATTCTATTATTCGAAATTTCACCATTCACAACTCGCCTTTTTCTTGTAAATGGTGCGTTTAACATCAATATATCCTTCTTTTTGCACCAGGTTGAGAACGATTGGACAGTTTTATCAACCATCATCTCAGTATACAAATTAGTTATTCCAAGTACATGTTTCATGGTGATGTCCTTTTCCTCATATGTTGAATCTTCGATTGAAGCAACAGGCACAAAGGTATAGTTCAAAAACTGTATTATTTGCATTTCGGTTGCTAATTTTATTTATAATTAATAATAAAATGAAACACATAGTTACTATTATATAATATTACTTACTCAATTGGGGGTATTTCTTCCTGATTTTCGGCTGAGGACACCTCTAAAGATTTTGCAACGTAACGCTTATAAGAATAAACATCATCTAAAATTTTAGCTAAGGAGACCAAAACTGGTTTTGTAGGATCTTCTAACCAGCAAACATCTGCTCCACCAATGTTTTCACCAAAATCTTTTATTTTTTTTAACAGCATTTCATAATTCTGATCCGTGCATTCCTTTGAAAAATATATGCAAACAGCTTGATTGTGAGAAAAAAAAAAAAGAAAAAAAAAAAAAAAAAAAAAAAGAAAAATGAGATAACTTATTAAGTGCTTCGTTTCAAAAAATACCATTTGTTGCAACTGGGTACACTTGGTACACACTCGGTACACACTCGGTACACTTTAAATGCAAGTAGATTATTTTTTTAAAAAGAAAAAAGGGAGTTAGAAGTAAATAAAAAAAGGTTAAATAAAAAAGGTAAATTAAAAGCAAGGCAGATTAAAAGTTGCGCCGTCTCCAATTCCGTTCTGTAAGTAGACAATGCAGACTCCAGATGAAGCAAAACGGAGTAACAGCTGTTTATTGGGGTGAATCAAGCGGCCAAGAACGAATGTACAGATAAAATAGCTCTTTTGTGCCAAAACTATATTTCATATACTTAATTGAGCGTTCTGCACTTATTTTCATAGTTATTCCTATTTCTTCTTTGCTTTGTTCAATGTTTATCGTTGGTAGGAACCTTAGCGCTTTCTTCTAGGTAAGAAACAAGACTAATTAATTACTTTAAAGCGTACAGATCAGGTTTCTCATCAACAATGTCCATTTCTTCAGCTCTTGTCGTAAATATTTCCTTTACCGTCTTCCTTCAAGAATATGAACGATTTCATCTTTTTAAATGGTGAAAAATATCTGTGAAATTATTTCTTGCAAATCCGCGAATTGAAATTTGAACAGTCATTCAAATTTTTTCGTTAATCCCCTTATTTTTATTTTAAAAGTCCATAGTTTTTTTTTACAAAATCCTCAAATTGGCAGTGGAATCACTGTAAATAAACAAAAAATTTTACACAAAACATTAACAAGTTACGATTATGATGATTTTCACGACATTAATTTGAGATTTTTCTAATTCCACAAAACCCTTCAAGTGTGTGTCTGTTTTTAAAATGATATTACTCCGCGGCCATTACATGTGTATTGAAGTTTAAACATTATCCAGGTACTCCGTCACCGTAGCTCTCAAACGAGGTATAGTATGCTACCAATTGTAGTACTCAATACTTGGTGACAAGCAAAAAACGAAAAAAAAATAAAGCACTTGAAGGGTTTTGTGTGGCACTGTATTTTTCATACACAGATAATATTTCACGTCATGGATTAATAATTAATGAGTATGATACAACTCATGACAAATAGATAAGGGGTCTATACTCTTCCATTGTTATATTTGTCATCAGAAGTATTTATTCATAGAATGCTCATATATGATTGAGTGTGATTGATTGTGATTTAGTCCCTGGATTTAATATAATTTGACCATGCAATTACGCAGCATCTTATCCTTAATGAAGATTATCCGAACTAACCTGTAGCCTATCTATTGGATATATTTTACATGTAGTTTATTAATACTGTTTTCATATCGAGTTATGAATGATGGATACATCAATCAGACACTGATTTACAACACCTGATTACAACAACGGCAGTTCAATCCAACCTTATTTGATAAATATTGTTAGGTCGATAGTTTATCCACTACATTGTTTCTTGATTCGTGAAGAAGACAGCGGCTATTAACCATCTACTATATTTCCTTTATCTTATATCATTCTTTTAACCAATCAATTGAAATAGTGGTAAAGACCCAGACGTCCAAAAAGTATAAATAGCCTCAAATGTTTTTTATTAATAAAGTCATATATATAATCTTTAATTTCACAACTATTGTCTTTTTTAGTTTTTGTCTCTTATTTTGTATTTGGCAAAACAGAACCAATCAAATTTCTTACGCACAATCTAAGGAAAAATACGAGAAGAGTATACAATAATGGATGGAAACAATGAGTATTATGGTATAAGGCACAAAAGCCAATGGAAGATCCTGAACAATATGATATAAACAAGACATTTTTTTTTCTTATGGACAATCGAGTTTACTCAACATCACACCTCAATTTGTTTAGGAAAGGGGTTTTTAATTAAAATACAATAAAGATAAAGAAATACTGTTAGAACTTGGTATCTCTTTATTAAGTTAAGATAACTCTTGTTTTTCTACATGTAAGAAGTGAGAGTATTTATAGACATGATACGGATAAAGAATTAGGACAGATTTATAATCAACTTGACAGAATAGATGATTACTATTTCTAATTATTAGTTTAGCCTGTTCCTAGCTTGTATTGTCAATTATGCTATTGAGATGGTTTCAGATAATTCTAGATGCAGAATTATTTAAGGAGACGGTATGGATGAATATAAAGACCTTTAGTTCCGTGATTGGATATCATTGCTAACAATCATATCTCAGTCAGAATAAATGTTTTCATGACTAATGATTATCTGGTAAGTAATCGTCATTCCCTATTCAACATGCTCATACTATCAATAAACTATATTACAACCATGTCATTTTATTTGATTATGTAAAGTTAATATGAATAAAGCTTAATATAAAAATCTAATTAAAGTATTCTATTGATCTGTGTTGGGAATAATGTTATAAATGATTCCAAGTTATGTCAGCATACTATTTAGGATCATATCCGATTCCTTTTACTAAAATAAAGTGACTATAATCTTATGTATCTTTAACACAATAGTTTAAGGTCTTCTATCGCATCTGTATTCAAGTATTTATACCCAGAAAGGCTACCAATAGCATCTCAAGATCGAACAATTTTTTAAGGCAAAACGGCATAGAGAAACCAGAATTCCAAAACCAGGACAATTATGTACTTGGGATACATCAATTTTGTGTAATTACATAAAAGATAATTGGAGCGATAACGATAGCATTTGCTTACACACTTTACAATTTAAAAAACAATTTCACTTTAATGTTTTAGGACGATTATACTCTGATATTGGAAGATTACAATATCAACACGACAACGTTAAGATGGAAGAGAATACAGTCAAACCAGTAATCATACACTTCACTGAAGCAAAAGAAACACAAGTAAAAACAACACAATTAAGGTTAATAGAGATGTCAGTACTCTGTACCAACATAGCGCAGTACAAGCTTGTTAAACGTACTGAATATTTGCAAACTAATTTACCTACTGACCACATGCTCCTTCTCACATATTTGGACCATGACAACAAAGAATCAGCATCCATTAAATCGGGTACAATTGCCGGTTGGCTTTCGACAGTCATGAAGGATACAAGTATTAACACCAAAATACATAAACCACACTCTTTCCACTCAGCAGCAAGTACAAAAGCAGTAGAACGCGGCCACTCTATACAACCTGTCAAGCAACATGCCAACTGGAGCTAAAAAACAAGCACTTTCGAAAAATATTATTACAAACTGACAACACAAGAATCTCAAAATAGCAGTATAGCAAATCCAATTTTTTCATTTACGGAGAACAGTACCACATGGAAAACTTGGTTCCAGCATTTCTTTGATTGAATATCAAAATTTCTTATCCATCCAAAAAAATAAAAAATTGAGTTATAATCAATATGTTGCCGAAGCAGAGGCTGAAAATATGGTAAATGCCCACCCTTCATGGATATCCAAGATCAAAAAATTATTTTAGCATATTTATCACCCTCCCCCCCCAAAAAAAAAAAGATATATTATATAGCTAGCATTGAAAGATATGGGGAAGAAAGGGGTTGAAACAAGTTTTTAAAAATATAAAGGAAAATAAAGCGTGGCTCTGAGAGCATTTACCACATTTTCAGCCTCTGCTTCGGCAACATATTGATTTTTTTTTTCTCGTATGAAGTTCTTGAGAACACTGTCCATCCAACACATCAGACTACGAAACGTGAATACCACTTGTACATTATATTCTAATATACCAGTCTTTTTTTTCCATGGTCAGGTAATCACTTTATATAGTTAAAAGATAATATTTTTTTTTCTTTTGCTTGAGCAGCATGAGTGATGCTTCGGACTAGTAGGTTTTGTTTTTTATTTAAAAGACATTACTGAAAGCTGTTGAGACTGTCCCTATGATGGAAAACTTTCAACAGTTGGAAATCTTGGAAACAGGTTTCCAGACAGCTCATAGCTTGTAATCTCTGTACACAATAGGTAGCAAAAGTTTAAACCTGGTTCCTTATTACGGTTTTGCAGCCACCTTCAACCCAAAGACCGTGTGTCCGATGAATAGAACATTACTGGGGTGAGTTGATGAATATACATGAAAACAATCAATTTGCATGTACGCTGTAATAATCAAACGAAAAGTAACTTACCAAAACTTCTCTATAACACTATAGGACTTGACCATTTATTGATTATCTTCAAGTGCGTTCTTCAAAGTTTGCTCACGCTACTATGCTTTTTACTTTTCAGAGGGACACCATGCATTACAAGCCAAAGCACCTTGATATCTGTACCAATATACAAATATGCCACCTTCACTGAAGTATGAGTTGAAAAAGCACAATCGTGTTGCTGTTCATCATCTGAAGTTCTTATGGGAATCAATTGTAGATGAAACTTGCTTGTGTTGGAGATTCATAGCAAACTGAAGTCCCTTTGGATAGAAACCTCTTTAGTTGATCCGTCTGAAGCTGGGGCTTTATATGACGTGAATAAAAGAAATCTAGTTTTGTTCGTGTGTTATTTGTAAAAAAAAAAAAAAAAAAAAAAAAAAAAAAAAAAAAAAAAAAAAAAAAAAAAAAAAAAAAAAAAAAAAAAACCAGCCTATACTATGCACATCCTATTTCAACCTTAATACTAAAAACTTTCACTATGTTACCTCCTTTAAACATTTACGCGACTTTATCTACTACAATAATACATAATTTATTCAATAAATAAAAATCAACATGAATGCCCATGTTCTTTCAAACAACATATTAAAGAAAAAAAAAAAAAAACTGGTTAAGCACTCCTGAAGTCAAGCACACACATCATTATTTCCTTATTTGAAAAATAACTTTAAGAAGTCATCATCGAACAAAATCTTATCAGCGGTTTTGGAGTATAAGACGCCTTCGATATAGTGTTCTTCAATTATGTTTTTGTTTCTTCATATTTATCAAATACTCGATTGACATATTTTAATCAATAAGAAGTGAACACATCAGCAAGAAACATGTTTTTATAAATCTACTTTGATATATTATAGTAGCAGGATGATCCAAAAACGTCGATGTCGAAAGACTTTGCTTTAATAAAAGAAAACTACTTTGTTCTTTTCAGCAAGACGTCAATCCTTGGCACTTGGAAACACGAATATGGATTGAAGAGTTGTTTCCAGTTTCTGTGTTTCCAAATGCCGGTTTCAACTACGTCATGATTATGTATTAATGCCGCTTGCTAACGTGGAAGGCATGCGCAAAGAAGCTTATTTAGTATCTCATATTAAAACGATGAATAATAATAAAATGTAAATAAACTACAGATTATACCGTAATAAATTTTGACACTGGAGACCTTATCCTATCCAACAAGACAGTTTTTATTTCCAAGTTTTGCTAAAGTAAATAATTAATTTGATTGGTCGATCGTTATGAGATGTAAACTGATCAGCATGAATTGAAGAGAGTCAGCTTTCCATTTATTATAAAACAAATATTTGTATCGCACTTCTCTATCTCCTTGAAAACAGTGACGCTATTCAGCTATATCTTTTAAATAAAAAAAGTAGCAACAATGAAAGAGGATTGAATTTTACAAAAAATTACCAGCCAATAAAAATTTCGAAAATGACGTCTTACAAAGTTTTGAAACATAGTTTTGTGTTCTTTTTTTATTATTATTTTTTCTTCTTTCTTACATGTATACATATATTTTCCTTTCCTTTTTCTTTCCTTTTATTTTATATTTATTATTATTAGAAAAATTTGTCGCTGAAAAATAAAAGAATATGTCGTTAAAAAAGGAACAAAATGTCGTTATGAATTATGTGCAGAAGCCAGTAAAAAAAAAAACCTAATGCTTAGAAGCAATACTTCATATTATTTAAAGTGATTAGTTTTTGGATGATGGCTTTAGACTTTACTTATTAAAACTCTATTTTTTTGTAACATTTACTAATTTGACCTTTTGAATGATCAGCAAAAGCATACAATTCGCTTGTCGCATTTATACGTCTTATTTATTAACAATTGACCCCGAGAGCGTATTAGATGATTGGGAGTCTATTACTACTTTTATTGTGCTGTTATAAAATAAAGATTAGTACTAAGTCTATATCCAATACAAATAGATGATATAAGTTGCATCAGCTTCTTTATAAAAGCTATAATATCGTTCAATAAATTGCTGACAAGTTAATCGTTTTGTATTCCATCTTGTGTCATTAGTGTTACGGATATTATTCTTTTCATAATTGAAAACTCTTCTAGACTATCCACTTTTGATATTACACAATGCATTTCTTGTAATTTTTTTTTTTTTTTTTGTTTTCGAACCTGGTTGATGTATTCTCTATCTTGCTAGGTAATAATCCATATTTATTGTACTTTTCACTGGCAATATTAGAAGAAACCAATGATTCAAATAAAACTTTCCGAAAGGGATGTGTAGTAAAAGTTAATGTAACTACACTTCGAATGCCAAAGTATTATGAACGTAGCATTGCTAAATGATTGTCTTCAAATCAAAATCTTTTGTTAAAAAAAAAAAAGGCAGACTTTACGTACAAAGCTGCTGAATTAGAGCTTCGATATAACTAGGGCCAGTGTGACACACAAGCAATCATAGGATTACCTTTGACGAGAAGGGTTCCTCATACAATGATCGGTGAAGTTTTAGCATTGGGTGTGATGAATGTGAGCGTAAGAAAGCTAAGAAATAGAAAAGAAGGGGTTGTGGGCGCCACAAAACGAAAAGCGCTTGGAGATGCGGTATCTGCTATACTAAAAAGAACTACAGCTGGCCATGATACTCAGTTCATCAGCGACACATTGAATATTATGAATTTATTTCTCTACATGAAGGATTTTCATCTTGCTACGGACATTGTCTCCATTCATCGTCCTGATTTTGTTGATCCGGTACCTTTCTTTGAGTTTCTTGGATAGTTTGGCCAAAGAATTGAACCACTTTGGAAGAGTAAATAGCTAGATCAAGAAACCAGCGAGTATTTGACGAGATTTAAAAATAGCAAGAAAAAACCATTGGCATCATTAGTCTCCTTGAAGGCAAGGAATAAGTAGTAAACTCATTTCTTTAATGAAGGAGTTTTTCCAGGAGTACTAATTTATATCTATTATTATTGACGTGATAGGAATTGAGTATGATTTCAACTATGAACCAGTGCATACTCATTCTTTTAATAGGCGTTATCCATAGTGCTATCAAAGACTGAAGGCGATATGAATTGTGTAAAAAACAACAGAATCTCTTCGAATGGGCTGGAAGTAAAAACTGTGTTTAATCAATTTACTATTAAATTCTGGGTTTTATTATTTTTTTGTATTTTTTTTTAAAATTTTATGGCAATGAGCATGTAGCAACGAAGTGTGCAATGTTGCCCGAGCCAGTTATGAATGTAAGAGAATAAAAACCTTCTTAGGGGACAAGAAGGGAAAAAAGAGAAAGAAAAGGAAAAAGAAAAAGAGCAAATTATTTGAAATATGAATAAATATAAGAGGAGGAAGAAAGAAAAAGTAAAAAGAAACAAAAATTTAATACAAACCAGATCAAGTACCAGAGAGACTCACACTATTACTTGGATAACCAATTCAACAGCTTGACACCAGGATCAACAGGAGGAGGAGGGCATTCATCATGAAAATAATAATCCAGTTCATGCAGAATCGTACATAGGATAGGCCATAGAATAAACCAGCTATGAGAAGCAGTAGGACGAGGTTTATGTAATGGTAGTAAATTAAGAAGGAAAGAGATTGGATCTTCAATTGAGCGAGGCAAGTACAGACGATGATGAACATATAGACAGTCAAAAGCATGTCGACGACTCCAGTTATGATAAGGATGGAAGATGCATTCTTTAGGTTTACCACCAGGTAGCCAACCAAGACGCCAGCGAAGAACACGACTACGTTCAGAACAAGTCATCGGTAACTAAAGGATAGGATCCACTTGGATAGTAGGGCGAGTAGAGGATAACAGGATGGAATCAGAGTTATTACATAGATTTTGAAATTGATCAGCTAAGAATTTGGTGCGAAGAGAGAAATTTCTTTTTATCTAAAGTATCAAGGATTGGTCCACAGAGAAATTTCCACATTGGAGTATTAGTCAGTTTGTACCAGTGAGAGCGGCGCGTTCACTGTACAGGTTTTTAGTCTTAATTGGTACGCTTGTTTTTTTTTTTTTTTTTTGGTACGGCTTAATTTTTTTTTGGCACGCATTTTTTTATTTTTGGTACGGTTTGAAAATAGAAGTTGGGACGAATAATTTTTTTTTTGGTACGAAATACATTTTTTTTTTTTTGGGATTAAATACGTAGGAAAAGATAACATACAGTGATAATATTGAGTGAGTGTACCAGGATGTACCAAGCTATACCAAGCTCACTGAGTGAGTGTACCAGGATGTACCAAGCTATACCAAGCTCACTGAGTGAGTGTACCAAGCTGTAACCAAAAGATATCGGAGTCGTGAATAATTTTTTTTAGTTGGGAGGATCAATTACTGTAGTGTCTTGGAAACAGAGAAGTTTGGGTACTTTTTTATTGCTTTCCCTTAAACATCAAAATGCTAATTACGCGCAAACAAGCAGTATGCATGTATTTTTCTCAGGAATGTACTGAAGAAAACTATATAAAATTTTCCAAAAAAATAGAAGATTTTGGTGCTGATGTAGGAGGAATGGACATCTGTTACTTAGACGATTCAAGAAAACCAGTTATTGCCTCTTTAGACACAATTTTGGCTGAACCTCTAATCTACAAGAGGTATGTAGCCTCATCAGATGTAAATTCTGTTTCATTTTTCCTTTGAAGCAACTTTCGTAATTCGATACTTTTTTCGATGTTTTACTGGGCTTGAATGGCCCATTTATTTTTGAAAAGAATCATAATACACGACAAAAACCCTTGTCGTGATAATTCTAACTATAAACAAAGTAATTGATAATAAAAGGTTTCGTTGCTTTTATGAAAACAGGCCTCTTTTACCTTCGAGCTTTGGCTTTCTTTCAGTAATAGCTTAGTTGAAGATCTTCAATAGTTGATAAAATTTAAAAATGAATCCTCAATTGTGTAAAATATATTGAAGTTACAATATGGATAAAAGAAACAATTTCCTAACTTTGAAGAAAATACCCATGTCTCTTTTGTTGATGAAATTTGGGGTTTTTTATATAAAGATCACCTGAAAGAAGGGTAGTAAAACAAGCTTTTGCTGCTGCATTGTCTTTATTTGGTTCTATCTTAACTACTAATTCTGAAATAAGATGAAACTAATAATTATGAGACTCTGTTGCAAAACAAGTTTTTTGTCCTAAATTCGGTTGTGTGCCCAAGTACTCACCATTTTTTAAAGAGATGAATAGGAAAACTTTTTAGTAACACAACGATACATTCTGCTTTATTAAGTTATATATTGAAAAAAGAATTTTTATTCATAGATAATTTTTGTTTAGATCTGTTTTGATCTTTGATTTGAGTTTGTCCGGCAATTGAAAAGATTTACTATTGAAGAGTTTTCTAGTATCATTTCTCTTGTGATGGACTCCGTTTCATTTTCAAAAGGAAGCTTATCGATGATAATTTTCTTTAGCTTTTTGTGATTACTACATATTATAAAATATTTGTGAAACGTTCTGTTCAATATTAACATAAAATAGCGCATAAATACCTTACAAAGTTCTTCAAATCATCAGTATTTGTCGATAAACCTGTAAAGTCTATTACGACCAAGCAAACATTATTTTGTGTAGTTTCTAGAAACTTTAATAAGTCTAGAAAAAAAACCAATCATATTAATATTGGAGATTATATTTTCAAATCTATTGAATATACCTTGGGTGTTTCCATTTACTTCTTCTAATTTCTCAATACTTTTATCATAATTTAAATCACGTGATGAGATTAGAGACGAAGCACTGGAGCAGATAGATGTAAAAACCTGATCCACGAGGGATCTGCTCTTCAAGGAATCGACCATTTTCTGTAACAGCCTTATCCTAACTTCCTCTTCTTCTTTACCTTTAGACTTACGGGCATACCCAATGATACAGTAGCCTTCTTCTTTTAAGTTCCTGATATGGCTTTGGTATTCTGGTATATAGCTTATAATGGACTTCACTACATTGTCTTGAAACGATAAAAAAGAGGGTCAGTCCAATGCATTGCTCAAATAAATTTTGACAATAATTATACCCAAGTATTCATTTTTTAGTACAAACACATTTCTTAAACGTATGCTTGATTCTGTGTCTAGCAGTTTTTGTCTTTTTCTTGATACAGGTGCGTTAAACAATAACACTTTCTTTATTTTACACCAGTTGGCAAATGACTGAACTGACTTGTTAATCATGATATCCGTGTAACTGTTAACTGTACTGAAAACGTCTTTTACACTAACAAGTTTTTCCTCGTATGCTGATTCTGTTTGTTCAATTTCCGGCAGGAAAACATAATTAATAAACTTTAGAACCTGAAGTTCCGTGCCTAGATTATACGCGATTAAAAAGAAAACAGATAGGCAACTTTTCTATGAATAAGAACACTTACTAAGATCTGGTTTTTGTTCTAAACTTTGGCAACTGATTCCTGATGTGCTTTCAAGGTATCGTTTATAAGAAAAGGGATCAGCCAAAATTCTCACGAGTGACACCAACACTGGTTTTTTTGGATCGTCTAAATAACAGATGTCCATTCCTCCTACATCAGCACCAAAATCTTCTATTTTTTTGGAAAATTTTATATAGTTTTCTTCAGTACATTCCTGAGAAAAATACATGCATACTGCTTGTTTGCGCGTAATTAGCATTTTGATGTTTAAGAGAAAGCAATAAAAAAGTACCCAAACTTCTCTGTTTCCAAGACACTACAGTAATTGATCCTCCCAACTACACGATGCTTCTTTCAACTAACGCTGCTAAGCCACCTGACGAAGGCGACATATCAGCTCGACCATCACCACCAGCGAGCACCAAACTGACCTCAAAGCAACCTAAACAAGTGCTTTACTCCAAATTTCATCAACGACCTGCGAAATTACATGAAAGTCTGTTACATGTTTCTAATTCGAGATCTCTACCATCCTCAAATTCATCGTCCACAGATCCAGCGGACGCACAACCTGTAATTCTTGACACTGTTTACTGGGGAGCCTCTCAAACTCCTGGGTCTATTTTCTTTGATGTTACTACTCGTAAAGAGTCAGATCGTGAATTGTACAAAGTTTCATTTTATCAGCTTCAAGATTTTGTTGGCCAGCTTGTCCATAAGTCCGGCTCTAACCGTTACTTGGAAATTAATTTTGACAACAATGAGGCTAAGCAGAATGCCTGCAACAACGGCCTTAAGTTCGACAATGGACACATTGTCATCCGTCCTGCTATAGCGTTAGCTCCTGGCTCAATTGATAAACGAGTCAACCTTCACCGCCTTCCTTGGCTTCGTCCTAAAGAACTTTTGGATGGCTTGAAAGCTACACTTGGTAACTATGGTGTAGTTCGTGATGTTGGAATTATAAAAGATAATGATACTGGTACTTTCCTTGGCTCTGGATATGCCTTTTTGGATGTTACACCTTCTTTGGTACCTGCAGGACAGCCTCCTTTTCTGGGCCTGTCTCATGTTATTACATGGATCGATGATGATACCAATAGCTCCGGAAATGTATTCATTCACGCGTATTGGAACGATATGCCTGTTTATTGTAAATACTGTCACGAGTCTGGACATAATGCTTCCTCTTGCCCTAAGTCACCTAGTAGCAAGCGAGTTTGTTTTTCATGTCTTAAACGTGGCCATGTTCGTGCTGATTGTCCGGAAAAACATAAGTCGGCCAAAAGACACTGTAATGGTCGAGTTGTTTCACCAGCTTCACCAGCCCCCGATACTTTGTTGAATATTGATACTGGGTCTGTTGACTCTTCAGCTTCTGTGGTTTCTCCTGCTTCCACTCAGGGTCCATCTTCGGCTCTAGTTATAAATACGACCGTTTCCACTACTGCACCAACTACTGTCCAAGTTGGACAGGAGGTAACACCTGCTGTTGACCAAGGGACGTCAACTTTGAAATCTGCTGGTCACGATACCGCGACGGAATTGGATGACTTGTCTCATCAGTCCGCCGCTGATGATGTTGATATGGATGGCTCTTCTTCCGAGTCTACCATTGACTATGCTCCTGCCGTTACTCGGTCTCCTGCTCCAAGCCCCGATACTACTGGTTCCGCCGCTACTGATCCTGCCTTCCCTGACACTGTTACTAATAGGACTACGGCTACTAATGTGCCTAATATTACTGGTACTGGTGCTGCTGGTACTAGACTGGTTCAAACGCGTAGTGGCCGGTTTTCGAAACCGCCTCCCAAATGGGATTTATAATGTCATTATTAATGACTATAAACTCACACAAGGCTTTTACGTTACTATCCTTAAACGGCAATAGCTTTTTTAAGAGTAGTAACCCATCTTCACGACAACATCTCATCCGGTACATTCGCTCTTACAATCCTACTTTTGTCGCTCTTCAAGAAATTGATGGTAGTGACGCCAACAATGCTCAACATTTGAACATTTTACATCAACAGTTCTGTAGTCAACAGTCCTTATGGACTAAATATTGCGGCCTACTCTGTTTTGATCCTCAGTATTCCTTAACTCGTATTCCTCTCCCTGAGGATTCGCGATGCATTTTAGCTCAAGTATCACATGCCACTGGAAACATGGCTCCTTTTCACATTTTGGTGATCTATGCCCCGGCTTCCTCTCATCGTGCTCGACTTGAATTCTTTAACACTTTATTGACTTTTCGACAACTATCTCCACTTGATCCTCTTTCTTGTATGGATCGTATGATTATTGCGGGAGATTTCAACTACTCCTTGCCACAGTCTTCATCCTCACAAGGTTCTCGTGCACCAGAACGTTGGCTGCATTTTTTACAGTGTCATTTTAAAAATGTCATGGCTGAACTTCGATATTTGGATACGGCTACTTTTCGCCGCGGTGCAACTACTAGGTCTACCATTGATTATATATATCTATCATTGGATATGGCTATCAACTATGTAGATGCTGATGTCGACTTTGTCAATTCAGCTTGGACTGACCACGCTCTGATGACGGTTACTCTGAAAGCCGATCTCCTTACTGACACGGGACCAGGTATTTGGAGGGCGAATCCTGTGTTCACGCGAAGTAAAGCGTACCATCAGAAATTGGCGAGTATGCTTACAAAACTATACGACCAGCAAATTGCCACGTCCTCATCGTCTCCTCAAGAACTATGGGATATGGTAAAAACTAAAGTTAAACATTTTACTCGCAAATTCGGGCGACAGCACGTTGATTGGAGAAAACAGTAGTTGGTGGCGCTCCAGCGTAAACGTCAACGACTACTTAGGGGCAAAATTCCCTCCTCACTCTTGGCCATACACCTACCACGCGTTGAACAGCAAATTCAGATATTACAAGAGGAGGTTATTTCGATTGCCATCTTGAAAGCAGAGAGAACCTGGCGGGAAAAGGGCGAGGCTGATGCCGGGTACCTTAAGAAATAAGTGGCGACACGTCAAATACAACGATCAATTCCTCTACTAGTGGATCCTTCTACAGACTCGGTTTGCTCTTCTCGTTCGCAAATGTTGGAGGTCACTGAACGTTTTTATGGGGATTTATACTCAGCTGATGATATCTGTCCTACCTCGTTGGACAAAATGGTTACCAATATTCCTCCTTCTTGCCGGCTTTCTGAAGACGACGCAGACATGATGACGCATTCATTCGAGTTGTCTGAGATCCTTGATCAAGTGAAACGCTCACCGAAAGTCAGTAGCCCTGATACAGATGGCCTATCGTACGTTTTTCTTAATCTGATCTTTAAGCATCCGAAGTATACCGAGTTGATCTTACGTGTCTTTAACGATGCTCTGTTTTGTAGTCTTTTCCCTAGTCCTTGGCTTGAAATATGCGTCTGTCTTCTTCCCAAAAAAGGTGATCTTACACTCCTTAAGAATTGGCGACCAATTACGTTGATCAACTGCGATGCCAAAATCTTCACACGCCTACTCAACTCTCGTCTTGTTTCTGTGGCCTCTTCTCTCGTCTCGCCCTGGCAGAGTGGGTTTATGAAAGGCCGTTTTATTGCAGATAATGGTGCTTTGGCGCAGATTACTCTCGAACAAACTTCTCTACGGCAGTCTACAGAGATTGGTTTGCTATGTGACCAAGAAAAAGCCTACGACCGAGTACATCCGGACTACGTTCGTTACGTTTTGGTTCGTTTTGGCTTCCCTGCTAAATTTGTTTCTGCTATCGATGGTCTTTTCTATGGTACATCCATGCGTGTAAATGTTAACGGATACCTTACCCTTCCCGTTTCCCTTGGTCGTGGTTTACGTCAAGGTGACCCCATCAGTCCACTTTTGTTCAACTTGGCCATGGAACCTCTTGTGAAAGCGATCAGTCAGTCATCTGACATTAAGGGCTTCAGTGCTCCGCCTCTGTTGAGATATTTGCAGATAATAAAGTGAGAAAAAGAAAGGAAATAGTACTTGAAAACTAGTGAATGAGTCTCTATGTAACCTCTTTATTAGATTTCAAGACGAGAGAGAGAACCCATTTAATCAAACTACGCCTTTATATAGGAAATGAAATTATTCAGGGACCGAAGTGAGTTCAAGGTCAATTTTAGTATTGAGCTTGAACAATATAAACATTGTATATGAGCTTTTAAGGAATATGTAATAAGTAATATTATGTATTCAGTACTTGTTATTTCTTATATAAGATCTGAGTAATCTCATACGAATAATAGTATTTAATGATGTAAATACGACATCTGTCACTTACATCCATCAGTGCTCCTATATTCGGCCCTTCTGGTCTCCAGCCCATAAAAGTTCTGGCTTATGCCGATGACTTACTGATATACTTGCAAGACCAGTCCGATCTTGATGAAGTTCAGCGTTTGATTCAGTGTTACAACCAAGCGTCCAATGCAAAGATGAATTTTGATAAAACAGTCGCCTTTTCCGTGTCTGTTCTACCTCATCCTCACTGGCTACCTGCGCTTGCTTCACATGGCATTACAAAATGGCTTGACCGGCGATCTTCTGAACCTCTAACTTACCTTGGGTACCCTTTGGCACAGTCAACTGGCCAACGCCAATTTTACCAAGACCAATTGATTGCGAAGGTGTCTCGCGCTTGTGATATTCATAAACAACGTAATCTCTCGGTCCGTGGTCGTGCAACTGTACTCAATACATTGATCCTGTCGACTCTCTGGCATGTACTTCGCGTCTCATGGGTTAGTCAACATACTCTTGGAATCCTTCGTAAACTCTGCCGTGAGTTCCTTATGTTTCGCATTTTCCCTTCGGTATCCTTTGATGTGCTTCAGTTGCCTTTGACAACAGGCGGTCTCGGTATTCTGGATCCGACATCCCAACAAATGGCTCTCCAGTTTCGTTGGCTTACTCCATTGCTACAGCATAGCTATCCTCGGTCTATTGTTTCTCGTTGGATTGCTGCTCACATTGCCAGTCTATCGCCTATCGCGCTCCCTGATCACCGGTTGCCTTTTCTTTTTGCTCCAGTTCGTCGAGGTCTTCTGCATCCGTCTCGACCTGGTATCTGTCCTATTCTGTTTAAAGCCTTTGATGCTATGTTTGATCCAGCTACAGTTTCCAATGAAATGAATGCACCTTTTGATCAACAAGGTCCCATCCCTCTGCATTATGTTCTAGATTTACCGTTGTCTGCTGTGGTGCTATGGCCTCCTGAGATACCTATACGCCAGCAGCGTTCTTTTGACAACATTTTGGTCCAAGACGCCTTTGTCTTTGATGAAGAGATTTCTTGTGTCAGAAATAAAACGTCCAGTTCGGTTAGACATCCCATTACCATTGGTAGAAATCGCATTCTTAAGCTTCTCCGTTGGATCAGCACTGGTACCGTCTCTTTGGCTCCATTCCTTGGTCGAAATTGTCTTCCTCTTACCTCCGGGGCCCCTTTGGCTTTTGATGAAGCCGCTCGGTTTGATGCATTTTGCAACTCCCTCCTCTCCTCTTACTTAGATGTTCGTACACGGGTTATCTCTCCGAAAATCTATCGAGCAGTCCGTTACAGTCGGCTTATGGCATCCTTTTCTGAATCTTCTCTGGTTCACCTTCGCTCTGCAATTTTTTGGAAATCTTTCTGGCGTCAGTCCGTTCCTCTTGCAATACGCAATCCTTGGTATAGATTGCTTCAGAACAAATTTCCTTGTCCTGAACTTTTGCATAAAGTGGTTCCTGCGTTGTGTCCTCCCCACTGTCGTCTTTGTGGCACTAATACTATGATCGAAGACCCGGAACACTTTTTAATACTTTGTCCACGAAAACTACTGGTCTGGGTACAAGTATGGGACAGATTTTTTAGACGGACCCCTTCTCCTATCAAAAAGTTGCCCAGGCAGTTTTTGATTTGCATTTCCCACCGCAACGATTATCTATGGTAAATAATGGCAGCATCATTGGTTGCACCATTCTTGCGATCTGGAAAGCTCACTGGCGCTTCATTTTCGATAGTGCTCCTTTTGACCCCGGACAGGTCTTCCAAACCATCCTTGCTACTGTTGGCCCTCTTCGGGCTAACATCCGCCGCTCTCCTTTGTAAAATCTATTACACTGCGAGTCTTTTTGATTTTATTATTCGCCGTTTATCAAAAGCTCACCCCTATCTCATACGTGACTTTTTCTTTATTTAATAATAAAACATTAGGCCTAAAAGCCCCTACAAAAAAAAAAAAAAGATCCTCCCAACTAAAAAAAATTATTCACGACTCCGATATCTTTTGGTTACAGCTTGGTACACTCACTCAATATTATCACTGTATGTTATCTTTTCCTACGTATTTAATCTAAAAAAAAAATGTATTTCGTACCAAAAAAAAATTATTCGTCCCAACTTCTACAGTTGTTGGAATAATTGTTCGGATGGTTTGCAATTTTATACGTCTTGCTTTGTATCTCTGCAGTCAGATAGGATAGAGCTACTTACAATACCTCATTAGAAAGCGACAGCTGTCATGTATAACATATAAAAAGCTAAGGTTATGGGATTACTTCTGTATATAGTAAGATCAAATTGAGTCAAGCATATGCACTCGAACAATTTTTCCAACTCAATGCATTCTATAATGATGATATCATTGACGTTTCTGACATCACAAATACTGCATTACAAAATGACGTAATAATGAAATAACGCTTTTGCTTTTAGTCACAGCTTAAAATATATAAATAAGGCTGGATTTTGCAGTGTTTCCCTTCTATCTCGTACAGCCAATACTTCTTTATATCATGGTACACCCTTTATCTCGTAGAAAGCAAGAAAGCATCCGGTCGTTGTTGAAAAAGGGTCTATAATACTCAGAAATCATGAAACGTGTTTCAGGAGTATCAAGGTCCACTTTGAGCAAGTACAAGAGCTTGTATGCACCTAAACGTACTCGAGGTCATGCTGGTAGAAAGACTAATAGCTACGAAGATAAAAAATCATGCTCATGAGATTTATAAAGGCAAAATATACAACAACTTGCCTGTCGATGCCAAAACAGCAATCTGGTATACTTTCCTTTGTCATTTTAAATTAGAACTTCTACTTATGCATTTGATTTAGTCTTGGATTCAATTCCACGCTCGATTTAAGTAACAACAGTAAAGCACCAAACAGTCAGCGATGTCTGTTCAATGAAGATGAATGGGAAAAAATGAAAAACGACTACGACCCCCAAGTCAAATTCGAGAATATCCCTGAAAGCATAATGGCGGAGCTGAAAGAGATTGAACATCTTGCTGAAGGCAGTCTTACAGAAGCTTATCGAAAATGTTTAATGAAGCAAGCGGAATATGCCTTTACTAAAGAAGAGACATATTTTAAAATATACGCTCATGTCATTTCTGTCATGAAGCTTCACCCTGAGTATTTGGAGGCCCAACCTCAACATACAACTGAAGCAAACACTTGTATCCAAATCTGGAGCCCTATTATAGACTCCATTTTCGAACATCCAACCCTGAAAATGATGTGGGGTGATTCAGTTAATGGCCAATCTTCGATAGCAAAGAAGGCAAATCAAGAATCAAACAAAAAGTGCATTGGGGACAAGATCGACTTCCGCGTTTGTTTCAAAGATCGAACAAATTAGTTGATTTGTTAAATGGAGAAATCGCCAAAGATCAAACTATTAACACAAAATATTTCGATGATCATGCCAAATTGTGCAGAGAGAGTAAAATAATTTCTGATCAATTTTACTCCTCCCCACACGTCAAAAACAAAGAAAAAAAGACACTCAAAGTTCGCGGCATACAACTGTGTGGTATCGAAGGAGAGATAACAGAGACGCGTTTGGTCGAAGAGGGCCTATATACCTTTTCTGTACTAGGTTCCTTACGTCTTCCAACTTCCGAAGACCATTTATAACGTCTTAGGATGTTGATAAAACGTCTTTTTGAGATAGAGAGGAGTTGTTTGGCATTGGCCAGAACCTACAGAAAAATGGAAGAAGCGAGAAAAGGTTTTGAAAAAAACATGGCTAAAAATAGAAATACAAGGTACTCACCAGATAGCAACTCTGTTGAAGACGACGATGCTGTAATTAAATCTGCCAAGTATATAGGCTGGGTCAGAGGCAGCTGGTTTCCACCTAGTCGAAGCAACAGCAAAGTTTATGATGGCTCTTTACCTGCCTTTCTTCTGTCCCCCCCCCCTCGTCTAGACAATTAATCGTCTTTTTCTATCCCTTTTTTTGTTTAATCATTCACATTCAATATATGTTTTTATTCTTATGGTTATTCTTTTATCAAATGTCAGATTCATTGATAATTCCTCTTTTCATAAGACTTTAAACTTCTTGAGAGATTCTTCAGTGCAGTCTATGTAGGCCAATCTCTTAAGATAAAGATGGTTGATTGCTTGTAAGACGAAGGGTTCTCAATTATATAAGGCTAACGAATAGTATATATCTAAGAAGGTAGAATATCCTTTATTAGATTTTTAAAGATTTACATCCATTAGTATTATTTAAAGACCACGCTGGCTATACCTGACTGCCTTTTTATTTGTAGTAAAAGGGATGCTGGACGTCTTTGCGATGAGGAGTAAGCCCTAATTATATTGATGCGTACATTGTAATTTAAAATGGAAGTAATACAGTTTGAGTAAACCAGAATTTTCTATCATACTGAATAAAATTTTTCATCAACATTATCTAAACTTATAAAAATCAGCCTATAGTTATGACGTATACATTATTGGGTGGAAAGCAAGAGCTTGAGTGATGATACCCCCATCAATCAATGTTTGTCGAATCAAGTACATTGCACTTAATTTATCTTTTTATTTTATACAGAAGCATGTATGAGAAACTTAAGCTGCCAAAGTATCAAGCTGTCATGCTTGTAACTTTTCCAGTGAGGGAGGGGGACAAGAAGTTGATAGTAAATGAGCTATCATCGCAATCAATGAAATAGTGGCAATATTATTAAAGAGGTAAACACTACAATATGATATTAACTAATGCGTCATTTGTTTACAAATAGTATTTCTATGTTTAACTTTATAAGTCCTCTTTTTTTTTAGCGTTTGATGTACTAGGACCAAGACTTAATGCGCATCAAGCAATACTTCAAAGTTGCATTAATCGTAGCTTTATTACAGTTTTTTAGGTGGTCCAGCACACTGGCGACGAAGTTCAATACCTGTGATCAACGGACAAAATTCCTTTTCATTTAAGGAAACACGATACGACACCCTTTCATTTCAAAGCACACAAATTATGGTCAATGTTAACATTGGCTATACCATCATCTGTTGGCGGTGGTATTTTTACTTTCTGATTTTAATGGAAATTAGTAGACCCAACAAGACATATTCTGGTGTTGTCCAATACAGAAAGCGTAAGCTCAACCTAAACCCTGCATCAGAGTGCTGTAGATGAGAAACCAGTAGGCAATCAGGTAACCAGGTAACAATTATCTCTTAATGTTTATAAGATTTAAACCTCATTGTAGAATCTCAAAAATGTATCTTTCCATTACCTTGTAAAAGCAAACGCAGAAGCTATAATCGAAGGCTAAGAGGATAATTATTGGCTCAACTTGGCTCTTATTCTAATTCATTAGTGATAAGTTCTACGGAAAATAGAGAGGAAAATTATGACTACGTGTTTAAAATAGTGGACATTTCAAGCAGATTATGTCAAAAAATTTTAATCGATTTAAGAAGTTTGATTGGTTATAGCGCTTAAAAGAATCCCAGTTGACTCCTGAAATAGTGTGACTTTAACTTTTAAATTGATTTGAGTTATTATCACTAATCTTTGATATTGTCTTGTAGTTTGATAACAAAATATAATACCTTTGAAATGCGGTGAATTTTCATTTTATTTTATTTCTCTCAAAATCTGTGACAGTTCGATTCTATTGCTCCTATATATTATTTGTTTATTATTATCTTCCTCACTTTTCCTTTTCTTAGGGTTATTAAAACAAAAGAAACATACCAAAGCAATTAGAAAAAGTAAGTATTTTCTATCAATTATGAATAACCCATTTATTGATTATCTATTATCAAATAAAAGCTGTCAATTACAAACATAAAATAATCCCAAAAACCAAAATCGGTCACATTTCACCTTATTTTTTCTTTTAATTGACACTCCTGTAAATTGATAACTGTAATTCAGGAACCAATAAATTTTTTTTTTTACCTTTTCTTTTATCACTATCCTAAAGCTAACATGAGTACATACTTTTTTTACGAAAACGAGCAGGGAAAGATTTATGACGAACAAGGCAAAGATGCTATGGAATGGGTTGAAGAAGTTGATCCTTTTCATTTAGAAACTTTAACAACATTGCGAAAATACCAACAGGCTCAGCCATCCGAACAAGAATGGATGAGACAATGAACAAAGTAGCTTTAAGAACAAAAGAAGAAGGCCACAAAAAAAGCGGGAAAAGTTATAAAATATATTCCCCTGACCAGAAGGTACTTTTTCTGTACTATTTGCAGGTGAAGTGGTATAAGGCTACTAAAGCAGCTAGATTGTCGCGTGTAGCTGAGCGTACTGGTCAGCAATGGGCTAAAAGATTGAGGATGAGTCTGAATGGGATATTTTTGAGAAGCAAACGAATAAGGACAAACAAAAGACTAGAATGCTGCAACAAGAGCACAAAGAGTATATTATTAATCTATACGATCAAAACCCCCAAGCACGTGTTGTAGATATTGTTGAAAGTTTGACAAAGTCATTTGAGAATTTCAGTTTGAAAGAAACCAGTGTTCGTAACTTCATGAAAACTGAATGCAATTTGTCATTCAAAAGAGCAATATTACGTTCTAGTGAACAAAATTCTGAAGATAAACTTCGACAGTGCTTTGAATGGGCAGAGCGCTGGACATCAACTGATATGGACTATCTTTCTAACTGTGTTTTTGTGGATGAAATTGGATTTAACATAAATATGCGTCCACCTTCAGCCTGGTCCACATTTATTACACCGGCAATTGTGGAAACGCATACAATATTGAGTGCTATCAGCGCAATGGGGGTAGTAGTAGTAGTAGTAGTAGACATTGAGCTTAGAGTGGCAGAAAAGCCCAAACAACGTAGAATTGGCGGTGTTGGAAGAAAAAGAAAGCACACACCAAATGTTAAAAAACAGAAGGCCACTATTTAAATTTTATTCGAAAAACCCTAAATGAAATGGATAAAACCCCTCTTATGAACGGCTTTTATATTGTTATGGACAATGCACTTATTCATACACATAATGATATTGACAAACTGATCACTTTAAGAGGCTATAGAAGCATATATCTTCCCTCATATTCACCCGAGCTAAACCCAATTGAGCAATTTTGGTCTGTTGTAAAGAACAAGGTCAAGAGGGGCATGTTTTCTGATGATGAAGATCTCAAGACAAGAATTGCAGATGCATGCAACAATGTTCCTATTCAACATGTGAAGGCTTTTATACAACACTCATGTAATCAATTCGAAAAGTGTAGAAATAAAGAACCTTTATAATCATATCAATCCTTTTCGCTTTACCGCAATTTAATTTCACAAAAAACTGCAAATTGATTTCACAAAAAACCGCGATTTGATTTTTGAGAAATCCGCAAACTGAGTATTGAAAAAGCCGCACTTTGAATAATTATTTCCCGCACTTTAATTTTTCTAAACCCGCAATTTGATGCTGCGTTCACTGTAAGTCAGCCTTAGGTTTTTTCCGCTTTCCAACACTATTACTAAATTTGGAAAGTCATTTACAGCACTACACTCACATTAACTCCAACACATCTCAACAAAAACATCACGACAAGCCTACAATGACGGCAGTTCGGGGACCTTATAATAAGTCTTCACAACGTATTCCTCTTACTGACGACCAACTAGAAACCCTTGCGAAGGGTTTCATTGAACATCGCAAGACCGTTCCTTGTCCTCACTGCAAAATTTCTACGGTCTTTCGTACCAAAGGTAAAAGCAAAGCCGCCAATCACGAAAAAGAACATGTATACCTATGCACTGTTTGCAGCCGTATAATGCATGCTGATGACATGCTCGCACTTGTTACCCGTCGGTATGACATGGAGGAGGATTCTCAACCCCCAGCCATTACTTCTCAACCCCAAGTTACTTCGTCTCAACCTCAACTACCTTCACCATTTCCACCCCAACTCGAAATGGGCGCTACACCAGACATGCAAACGCCATTTCAGATGCTCATGACTCTAACCACCGAACTTCAACAAGCTCGAACTGAAATCGCAAATCTCAAGGAACAACTCAACAGCAAGCAACAGCATCAACCACTTCCAGCTTCACCCATAACCTTGGAGGATGATTTCCCGGCTCTACCAGTATCCAAGTACCAATCAGCTCCTTCGCACCAACCCCAAAAGGTGTTGTCTCTTGCACAAATAGTTTCAAAAAACCAAGAGAAACGTGAAACTGCAGCTGCTTGTTTTTTTCCAAGCTCCTTCTACTACTCAAGGTTTCCAATATCTCTATCTCCCCACTAAGGCTCGTATTCCCCTTGGTAAACTTCGCACTACTTTCAAGAAACTGGGTGTTAATAATGGTCGTCTTCTGGACCTCCATTATCCCGATCGTAACATTGTTGCTGTACTTGTACACAACGATTATGCTCCAGAACTAACAGAACTATTAACTAAAAAAGGTGTCAAACTCAACACCACCTTCGACCCATGTGCTGCAAGTGTGCTCAAAGATCCAAAATATGCTACTGACACTCTTGAACAACGTCAACAAATTGCTCAACTACTCCACAACCAACGGGTACAAAAAAGCCATGGTTCATATCCGCGGCCCCGCCAAATTTGCGGTGGCTCGTTTCTTTGCTCACAAGTCATGGATTACAAAGACACAACTTGATGAAGTCCTCGCAACTGATCCCTATTTTGCTCACTCCAAGGATCCTGTCACTGAAGACATTTTTATCACTGAAGACAATACTTCCGTTGGTTCTGCTAAATCCAGCATGGAGGAGGACGACCCCCTTACTACGAGTTCTCAATGAGTGGTGTCCCATTGAGAATATCACTTTTTAATGCTACTGGTCTTCCTAAACAATCTATTTATCCATTGATAAATATTGCTCAAAACTCATCTTTACTATTTATTACTGAAACTTGGTTACTATCTCCAAACAGATATTCACTTCCATCTTGGAAACAATTTCATACTTATGGTGTTCCTGTCAACTCTTATAATCTACATCGTGGTCAACTTGGTCTAGCTCTTCTGGTTAATCCGGATTTCAAGCTCCCAATTCATCACATCAACCATGTCAATCCTCTATTCGCTAAGTTTAATCTATCAATTATTATAAATTCTAAATTACTAATTCACTGCTTATATCTTCCTCCTTCTTTAGAATCAGCTCAAGTATCAGAAATTCTCTCACTATTACCTCTGGACTATCCTACAACAAACAAGACTATTATATGTGGTGACTTCAACTCACGTATTGGTGAACTAGTTAGTGACAGCAGGTGGAACACCACTCAGCATCATCTATTATTTCTGCCTTGTCTTTCTATTTCTCTCCAAGCAGTGTTTTAATCATGTCGACTTTGATGCAACGTATGTTTTGGCTTTTATATCTTATTTTAACATGGCTTAACAGTAAATAATTAGGAATACGCGACTTTTCATCTAATCTTCCAGAAAATAAAAACATGGAACTTGATGCTTTTCTGGCCAAGCCTGGCAACAAGAGAGCCATGAACGATTGGATATACAAATATTCAACTCACGAAAAGGCTGAAGTAGCTTTTAAAAGAAAATTATCAACCATTTACAAAAAGATGCCAAAGAAACATCAAAGGAAGTTAACTGGTAGTATAAATTGGGAGCGCTTACTTGCCGATGCCAAAACACAGCAAACATTTCTAGTCAACAGTTCCAAAGTGCTGCGAAGTTCGTGGACACTTGTTTCAAACGAGCTGATAGAAAATATGAATGTAAGTAATACAAATTGAAGAACTGTACGTAAGCGTTCGCTTTTGCTAAAAAATATATATATATAAAATAAAACATAATAGTCGGAAGAAGATAACTCAGAAGATACTACTAATGATGATAATGAAACCAGTGAGCCTGAAGTAAATGAGACAACAACAGTAAGTGTCCTGGATGTTGTCAATTTTAGGTAGCTAAACTATAAAATTCGTCAGGAATTAAACATTGGCGATATGCCCGAACAGCACTTTCGTCTATCATCCGGCATCGACATCACACCACTGTGGCATTGTTATAAGCTCATTTCTAAAGAGAAGGCATGCAAAGAAGGGTTATCATTAGTATCGGATTTACAAAAAGCATTGTCATTATCACATATCATGCTCCTTGTGCCACAATGCAATGATAAGGACATGGTCAATTTATTTGGTGCTGAAACGCTGTCGTCTATCTACCATGAAATCCGTGATGCATTTATCGACCATGATATTGAGCTTGAGGCATCTTTGGCTAAGACTATTAAAAAAACTATAACGGTAACATGAATTAAACCGGACAATGAAACTTTAATAAACAATTATCATTCCGTCAATATAGAATCTGAGAGGCGGGAATATATCAAGAGTAAAAGCTGTTGTGGAGTTGGCCATTCTTATGGAGAATACAGGAAATGAAGATGCTCAAATTGTGCAAGCAATAATGAATTGGTAAAACCACATGAATATAAATATCTTTTCAATTCTACTTTACTAAAGTTTTGTTTCAAAGTGTCATGAAACTACCCCAAACAAACACTAGCAGCAAAATCGGCGAGATGGAGCTTATCACTAACTACCTGGATCCAATCTTAAGCCCTATGTTTCACCAACCTGATCACGGAAGACTGTTTAAATGGTAGGTCTTTTGCTTCTTTAATGGTGCGCGTGTTTATGCTAAACACAGTATCTGATGTAGGCTTAACCTCAAGAGTAAAGAATCAAGCAAAGCTGATGTTAACTCGAGACCCGATGGGGCAATGACACTAAACGAGCAACTAAACGGTGTGTTTGCGTTGGGTTTTTGTGAAATTAAGTCCATGGATGCTATTAATCGACATAATTTAACACATACAGACACATTTAGATTGGCAATGTTCACTAAAAATGCAATCGATGACAATAAGATCAAATGTACACTTGCAGTACAATCGGTCGGTAAGTATATTTTTGCAATACAACGCTACTTCACATTTTGAAACTTATCTACGTTTTTTTTCATGATAGGTGCTCATGTCACATTCTTTTTGTGTGCCTTACAATCAGAGGGTCTATACCCTTTCGTAAAACTCGGAAAAATCACTATACCAACCTGCATTGATCAGCTTATTGATTTCACTGCTCACCTTGATACTTGTAAACAAATTATACATACTTACAACAACTTCTGCATCTCAGTGGGTCAAGAAGGTAGTTCTCGTTTACGTAAACCAAGTCTTACACAGCTCCAAATTAGCGACATGCTCTCTGAATATCAAGCTGGACAACCCCCATCGATTTTATATACGTAAAAAAATCAACATATTGTTTTATATAAACATCACCTTTCTGCAAATATGTCAATAAAAAAATCTCCATTTTAGCTTTTAACCTGTAAAAAAAAATCCCTCATTTGCTAACAAAATGAACCCTGAACTCTTCAATATTGCCCCTTATCCCGGAGAATGCAACAAAACAAATAGTTGTAGATCTTCTCATAAACTTTGACATTCAGAAAAATTTCGAGTTAGTAATCAGTCGCTCTATATCAACTCTACCTCAGCTCAAGTGTAGGAAGAGTGGTGAGCACGGAAACACTCGCAATTTGAGCGAAGAGGGTCAAAAGTGCTGGAAAAACAGCTGCACTTTCCTACTCAGGCTGCCAAATGGCTCATGTAAATACTCTTCAATTAGTTGAATAATATAAGTTTATTAAATGCATGGAACGATTTTTTGGTTTATATACTAGCTTTTCAATCAAATGAAGTGTTATTAACATTAAGCAGGCATTATGTTCAACCGACCAATGATACTTAAAAAATTCCTGGAAAATAACATCTGGCCGATAACATTTTTGAAGCAGCTGTGAAATTCAGATACTAAAGTTGAATAAAATGAGAATAAAAGAGAGAAAACAGATAAGAAATGCTTTGGTGACTATTACAAAGGTTTACATATTCAGCATAAAATTAGATTTATGGAAATATAAACTAGACACTTGTCAGATATATATATGATACTCTATCGTCTGTATGTAAAATATACTTTATTATACACTTTGACGTATGTCAAGTGGAAGTCCATTACTCTCCCATCCTTATTTGAGTATATCATCTTTACACTAGTCTTATCTACTGAGGTTATGATATCATATAGAGAGTTCTATACTTTGTAATGATGAGATATCTTTAGATGTGATTATTAATTGATTACTTATGATTGGAGTCTAGATCTTTTATTACATAATGAAGAAGAAGTTTTATTATCAAGGCTTGATGCATTTAACACAAGTTGTTTGAATCATAGATAATTGCATTACAGCTTCTGTTATAACCTAAGCTGATTTTAGACATTCACTCAAGTCTTTTTTCTTCGTACTTCTTTTACATAACGACCATAGAAAGCGAACTGTTAGATCATCAGAAAATGTAAGTGATTCCGGGTTTTGCGCTTGAGGTGTTGTAAAATAGGCAAGTTCCACAAATGGATCCATGGAGTCTTGAATATAATCCTCAATAGACTTGGCTGAAACGAAAATAGTTGATGTCGCTCAGTGTTCACTCCCAGTTTCAAGAATGTATGCAGCATTTGCTTTCTTAACAAACCTTTTCTCGAATGCGGTATTGGGTTATTGCCTGTAGTGCTTGTGTTTGTAATAGAAACGTTCTCCATAACGATTATAAACACTTGCGCAATAGTCGATTAACCTCAATATGAATCGTTGTTCCGTGTGTTTTTGGACTTTGATCAGGATAGGCGATAATTCATCTGCCACTTCATTTCTTGGTGTTGTATAATGGTAAAAGTGATTAAGAAAAAGATAGAAACAAAGATCAAGAAAATAGTTTGAATACTTTTTGAGACTGATCTTTATTTCAGTTTAAAGTAAAAATTATTCTAATTGAAGGCAGGTATTCATATCTTATTGAATGAGTGGCTTGATATCTTCTATTGTAAGCGTTCTTCTAATCTTCAGGTACTTTAGCAATTGTCATCTATAATTATGATTATGAAAACTTTTCATTTGTTCTTTTATATGCCTGTCATAGATTATCTTTTATTCTGAGTATTCCTCACTGAGTTGAATAATGTTATTTTACGCATTGTTTCAATTATGTGAAAGATTAGTAATATTTCTGACAATAGGAAAGGATCTTGTTATTTTAGTTGATACTTCTTTTTATCAAAGGTCCATCATGGATACAAAACTTATTCTAGAAAAGTATGTTTAATTGGAATTGATTGTATGGTCTTGTCTTGAGACTTTTATTGATCAATGTCAATGACAATCAAACACTGTTTTACAACAACCTTGTGATGTAATAAAGTTGACGAATGTCATTCTTTCTTGACTAAAGTATAAGAATGCAGCCTCTAAGCACTATAGAGGATCAAATGGATAATACAAGTGTCAGAAAAAGAAAATTTAATTAATACAAACAATTCAACAAGATATAGATCGTCTGGATCGCTCCACGTACTCTCTCATGCCTTTCGTATGTGTCTTTTAGTCCAATTCACTCGGCACTCGTATGCTCTTACCACACAGAGAATTCACAAAGGTGCTGCCAGGTTTTTGAGATTTTCGATTATTTTTTTTTTTTAATTTTTCATTTTGATTTACTTTTTTAGACGCGTGTTTTATCATGCTTTTACTTGATTTAAAAGCAAGAAAATGTTGAACATGGGCTAGTATAACTTTAGTCATATACGTTGAGCATGAAAGTATTCATAAGAACAGCCAAACCATCTTTCTTTGGCTTGTTCTTTTTACTTTTTCATTACAACTGTCACTATGGAAACAGCATGGTCAAAACAAAAGTGACAAAAGAGAAAAACATTTCTTTATAAATATCAATTTGTTGATCAATGCATACGTTTCAACTGTTTTCTGATCATAAATGCTCACTTTTTGTCTATTGAAATACCATATCTAATCTCAATAAGATATTCTAACGGATGATTTTCCAATGAAAAAGAAAACGTGTTTACAATTCGATTTCAACCTGCTCTCTTTTTTTTTTTTACATTTCTTTTCTTATCTTGCTAGGTCTGTTTGTAGTCTACAGCCTAGCTGTATGATTCATTCTTTGTCTTGCTATCAACCCATCTCTCACAAAAGCACCATGATGATTCATCCCATGCTTTTATCTCTTGTTGCCCGACTTGCTATACCCCATGTTTGCTTTGCGATTAGGTAAAGTGGTGTGTTGATCTCTTAGATGAACACTACGTCCGAGTTATTGAGTCCAAAGAGTACTTGAATAACTAAAAAAAAGACATGTCCTAGAAGCGATTTCAAGAAAACGGCAAATGGACAAAAGCTCTGCACAGGCCCGTTTTTACAAAAGGATGACCCCCCCTTTTTTTCTTGTTGTACAAAGTGATCTTTGTTTATCAATGAATCACTAAAGTCTAGTATAGCTTTTGTAGGAATAGACTACTGCTGATTTAGGTCTTGGGTGAAAATCCATGCTGAGCACAACACGTCTGCAGTGAAGCAGAAAAATCTACATGTCTGAGAAGACCCATCCATCATCATCGATTTGTTTCGACCTATTAGAACCTGTATCCAGTGAGCAGCTGCATTATTTGTCAAGTTTTCTAAAGATGTTCATGAACAACATGAGAGAGGGTTGATTCAAAATGGAAAGCATTCATTTTTTTTTGTAAGGATCAAGTTTTGTGTTCAGCAAGATTGCTATTTGAGGAAAAGTTGACTACTGACCATAGGATGTTATTTGGATAGTCATCCTTTTTTTTTATTAGTACTTGTATAAAACAACTTGAAAATTCATCTTGTAGCATCCATCATTTGATTCGAGTTGCTTTGAGATTGCTCTCTTGTATCTCAATTTTTACATTTCAACTGAAATAAGGACACAGTGGCCAGAAGGATCATTTTCAAGTGAGCCTTTGATCCAAAACTAGTTTGAAGAGTCTCGAATACGAAATGAATTCCTTTTGGATCCTTGCTATGCAAAATCTAATATTTTGGTTATTTTGATAGGAGCTTTTATTAGCATCCCTTTTTTTGAATGACAAACAAATGAATTGAGGGATAGTTAAGAGAGATAAGGAGTGAACTGAGAAGAACAAGGCTGGTTTTTGTGGTAGATGAAATAAAATATGAAGTGAATGGTAAAAGCGTGTACAATCATGGTCAATGCTTTGTCGAATAAGGAGCAAAGAAACCAAGAATTATGTTTATGCAGATTGAGTTTACTAAACATGGAAAGGAAACATTGATAAAGGAGGAGGGGGGGGACAATGCCCAAGATTGAGATGCATGCAAGTGTTTGTGACACATAAACTGGTTGACCTTCTCTCTTATACACACACTCTCCTTCTTTCTTAAAGAAGTGTCATATAATAATCCATTGGATTAAACGAGGTACTTTATATAACACGTAGTACATGTATGCAACTTGGCTTAATAGATGCATGATGTACATAACGATGTTTTGGTGAGTGTGATATCATTTATAAAGATGTCGACTGTGTAAAATGATATAAAAAATGTCATTCTTTTTTTATGATATATGACTTGCTTTTTAGACAAAATTAAAACTAAAGACTATAAACTTGATCAAGTTTATCACTCAAAATTCATGCCTGTCTTATGGCAGAGGTGCATTGACGATGAATTCTTTTTTGGTAATCAGCCCATCCTTCTCTTTCTTTTTTTGGTTTCAATCGGTTCATGTTTCATTAGGATGGAGTGAAGAAAAAAGACAGGCCATGGTCGGTGCGATATAAAAAGTGAGTTTATCAACATTCTTTTGATTCTGGCAACGCGTCCTTTTTTCATGTGCTCCAGATGGATAGCCTTGCTTATTAAAATAGACACTAAAAACAAATTGTAATGCAATTTCAATCCGTACAACATCATTTGTTGTTTTGGCATATAAGCGGAGATATTCTTTATATGGTCATTTGGATAGAAACAGTGGGTCTCAAAGAGAGTGGTTGTATGACGTTGGATGGACTACGATGACACTGATCATGGACTGTAAAAAGGTGATGAGATTGTATCGTCTTTTTTAAGTGTATACTTTCCAACTTGTACTCTTACTACCTTTGTCTGGCTCCTTGAACAAGATAAATATAGATTGACTCGAACAATAGAAGCAGCCAACTGTCGTCTCCCACTTTTCGACACTCTTTCTCCCTACCACCATCTCCTCCCACAGTATCATTGACCTGTCCCCTATCGAATAGATAATTCGCATGCATTCCCCTAAAATAAATGAATGACGCAGAAAGATAATGACTACAGAGCACATTTGAAAATTCTTTAAAGCCGATCCATGGCCCATTCCTTCTCACGTTTTTTTTGTATAAAAATAGGGGCATTCCATTGTAAGATCCGAAACACTCACTTGGTCTCTCCCCTGACGATCGAAATTTTTATATTATTACTTTTTTTTCCTGTTCCTTCACCTCCTTAATCTCATTCATATAAAATACATTCCCCCCCTTCTCTCTTTTTTTTTTTTTTTTTTTTTTTTTTTTTTAAATGAAAACTATTCAGCCATTGACCATGAACACAAAAGAAATATCAGTTTCTGCTAGATCCTTGATGTATCACTCACTTCATCCATCCTTTACAGAAAAATACATCCTGGGTCAAGAACTCGGCAGTGGAGGATTCGGATTTGTCGTCTCAGCCTATGAACGTCAGACGGGCATCGAACGAGCGGTGAAGTTTATTGTTCGTAAGCGGGTGCCTTCGACGGCCTGGGTATGTGACCACGAGATGGGACCGATTCCTATGGAGATTTATGTGCTCAAACATGTTCGCCATCCCAACATCATTCAGTATTGTGATGCATATCAGGACGATGTCTATTTCTATTTGGTGATGGAGATACACGGCACACAGTGGAAGAGTCAGGATTATCCCTTGCTTCACTCACCCGCTCTCTCTCAAAACTCTCAATCGACCCTGAGTAGCGAAGAAGAAGATGAGATGATGGAACCCCAAAGACAGTTTGTGAGAAGAACGTCGTGTGATCTGTTTGAATGCCTTGAACAGCATAAATACTTTGAAGAGGGATTGGCCAAGAAGATATTCAGGCAAATTGTGGAGTGTGTTGCTTATCTGGATAACCTTGGTGTCTGTCATCGGGACATTAAAGATGAAAATATTGTGATTGATGAAAACTACAAGGTACTGTGCCCTCTGATTCATCCAACCATTTTTTTTTCTCATCTTCTTTTTAGGTCAAATTAATTGACTTTGGATCTGCAGTCATGATACCTCGTCACTCCAAGAAATTATTCATTCGATTCTATGGCACCATCTTGTTTGCTTCACCAGAGATTCTTTTACAAAAGCATCATCGTGCAGAACCAGCCGAAGTTTGGTCTTTGGGTATTTTATTATACACACTGCTTTTTGGTGAGGTACCCTTTCCTGATCCCAAATCAGCTATTTCTGGTCCAATTCTTCAACCCAAGATTCGTGTTTCGGTCGAATGTCAACATTTGATTGTTTCTTTATTAGAAAAAAATCCAGAACACAGACCAACTATTCACCAAGTCTTGAATCATCCTTGGTTTACCCAATAATAATTCTTTTTAGCATCTCTACACTCCTACACACATACACATATCTATACAATCCTCAAAAAAACAAAAAAAGATTACGCACCATAAGTTTATCTATGATCATTCACAACAATACACCCATTTAATGCATTTTATATATACTCTATACCTCACTTTTTTTCTTTCTTTTTCTGCATCTTTTTCACAGCCTAATACTCTTTTTTCTTTGCATGTTTAATTTTTTTTTCTTTTTTTTAAAAAAAAGACACACAAAAGTATTCTTTTTTCTCCCCTTTTTATTTTACGCATTGACTTTATAATGTATCATTAATGTATTTATGCCCCCCTTTCTTCTTCTTTATTCTGGCATGCCAAATAAAACGAATCATAATCAACCTTTTTTAATTGAATCTTATCTTTGTAGGACATCTTATCACTCGTCACACACCAACAGCCATTTTCCGGACTTTTGATTGTTTATTTTTGGAAAATTAATTACACACACAAATGAAATGAGAATGATACAAGAGATAAAAAAAAAGGGGGGGATATACGTGAGAGGATGAAAGGATGAATGGGTATAGTTAAGTGCAGATTTCTGGTACATTGTAAGGTGCTGTATTGACCTGATTCATCTCACTCTCTTTCAAGTCTCTTTCAGCCATCATCTTTTCCAAATCTCTTTTCCACTGTGATTTCATTGTTAATAATTCGAGCATGTCTCGATAAGTCAACTTGGCTACTTCTTGTGCTGTTCGATCTAGGAGGGGATGAGTACAAGTAGTGAGATAAGATGTGCTTTATTTACCATAATCTTCATTGGCAAACGTACTCACAAATTCAACCTCACCCGAGAATTGGACTTTCTTCATTTTTTTACTTTTTTTTAAAAAAGAGAAAAAAAGGGCAGGCCTTTTTATAGTTTCGACAGACTTTTGATGTTCCGCGGAAGGAAAAAGAAGAGTTGGATGCTAAAAAGGGAAAATTAGCATTTGCACCTTAAAGTTTGTTTTCTGACAAGTTCTAGCCTTCTTTACACGTTCATCACTCCCACGTTTCTTTTCCAAATAGGAGTACGCTTGATCGAGAAACGTCATCCTGTCCATTCCTCTTTCATGCTTTATCTTCATGACGCCATACACAAGCTCACGTTTGACAAAGCGGTCGAGCCAGGATGAATTGAAGGATCAAGCGAGTGAAGAGAGAGAGAGAGAGAGGAATGCATGTGTGCTTTTTGTTTTATTGTTCTTCTGATTGCTTTTACACTCATTTTTAAAAATAGATTTTTAAAGCGCAACTTCAAATGGAATGAAGTGTCATGTTTGGATAAATTATATTTTTGGAGAGAAAAGCGGGGGGGGGGGGAAAGCCAAAGACATGACACAGTGAATTCTATGATTGGTTTACATCATGTTCCCATCCTACTGAATATAGAAGCCCATGTATGAAGTGTGAGTGATAAATGAAGGCTGCATTGTTCCGTTCTAGTTTATCATGTCACTTTTTCCACAAGTGATTCAAACCGTTTACGTCCGTTTGTGTTTCTCACTGAAGGGTAGGCTAAGCCTCTTTTTCATGCTGAGCATAACCTACAAGTTATCAAAGGGGTTGATCCGTCTGATTTTCTTGATCCTTTTCTAAACACAGATCATAAAATTCGAAAAAAACTTTTCTGCAGGGACATGGTCTGTATTGACTGCCATCCTATCCACCACAGCCGATCAAAGACGTTGCCCCCCCTGACACACCTAGGGTGCTCCGGGTCATCTTGGCTACAAAGAAACCCGTTTTTAAAATTTTACTTTTTTCCCTTTTTGTTTTCAATCTTGTAAGAGCATGTCCATCGAAACCAAGAGGGTCTTGATCGGACCCAAGACCAGGCTACTCAGCCGCGGGAGTCACTAGAGTCAGCAGAAACTCTGTTCACATCCCACTCCAGTCCTTTTATCCGTTTTTTTTTTTTTCTTTCAACGTTGGCTTTGACAAGTGGAGCTCATCGTTGGAGGATGGTTGACACTAGCGAGGGGATCCTTTAAACCCTCTCCTTTTTCACTCTCTATCGATCCTCAGATGAATCTCACTCTCGCGTTCCTCAGACAGTCAAGAACGCTCATTTTCTGTAAGGATCCATCCAGCAGAAGGGTTCAGCAGGCATGGTTGCTGTTGAATGAGTTTTGATTGGCCCAATTTTTTTTTTAAAAAGCTGCTTTCACCCCCCCCCCCCCCTTCTCTTTTCTTTTGAACTGTATTCATGACACCCCCTTCATTCACCAAGTGAGAAAGCGAATTTCGAACGACAGATTCAGTGCCGATGGTCTAGTTGACCCTCACCATTCCGTTGTCTGTTCTCACCACGTTGGATTCAAAAAGTTCACAACTCGATCGAAACGTAGATTGCCCAGGTTCCTCTCTTACCTGGTTCGAACCTATTTGGATCCGACCGGTCTGCCTGGCTGGATCGTCAGAGTGCCTCGTGTCCCTCTCGGATCGATCAAAGTAGCCGTGCCTTTGCGTCCATACTTTTTGCAGATGCTCCGACTGTGTGAGAGAGAGCCTGTGGATTTCAAACGGACGTTCCCAGCAGCGTATGGCGTGGTTTTCAAAAAAAAGGAAACGGAGGTGAACCTATTTTGTTTTTTTTTTTTCAAACGTCAGGACGGCCGTCCAGTGGGATCCAAGTGTCTTCCTCAAGGGGGGGGAGACCCTCCGTGACAGAGGTATCCGACTGAAATCACCACCCGCTTTTTTTTTGGATCTTCATGAAAGCCCACCATCGCGCTGGACGCCAACACTTTCTGATCGTTTTCACTCCTCTTGCCAGTGTCAAGATCAAACACGCATGCACCTCTCTGAAGTCGTGTTCACCCGACTGCCTTTGCTGACGGTCGCTTTGAGAGGACAATCCGGTGGGATCTCTTCTGGACAGGTGGACAGAAAAGGAAAGAAGATGGAAAGAGGGCGATCATGATGAAGCCATCTCAGTTACAGATCTTTGCAGACCTGTTTTTTTAGTGCATAAAGTTGGAATGCATACAGTAAGCGACGCCATGTTTGTTTATGAATTTTGTAAATCATCTTTTAAGCCCTTTTTAGAGGGTGATTTTAGTCAACCGCGTTGTTTAAAACATGACTAACGCACTATCCTTCCCCCCCTTCTTTTGAAAAACAGAAAAGGTTGTTTCTAAATGATTTTATATACAAAAAAAAAAAAAAGACAAAAGGAGAGGGGGGAAAAGATGGTGTGTACAGAAAATAGCAAGGCCCCCGATTTTTATATCGTCACTTTCTAACCAAACGACTGGGATCGTTCATCTTTTTGATCACCCCTTTTTTCTTCTTCAAGGCATCCAACTGGACCGTGGCCGCCTGTCGCTTTTGTCTTTCGTCCGCGAGCAAGGATTCGAGATGATGGATGGTTTGGGTGGATTGTTGTTCTTGGGCAAGAAGGGCACGCTGCATCATGATCACCAACTGAATCATCCCCGCCAGAGGCGTTCGTTCCCCTGTGCCGACCATGGCCAGCCGACCGACTCGGGACGCTTGATCGGTCTGGGAGAGGCTGTGGATCTTGTCTGCGGTCTGCTGGAGATGCAGCAGACGGTCGTGGTGGTTCATGAGCAGCCGTCGAGGCACACGGTGTATCTGACAGGTTTCGTCCGGTGCGATCAGTGCATTCTTTTGGATGGCTCGTTTGGCTGCCTCACTCTTGAACTGAATCCGCTGGGTCGGTTGGGTGTGTCGCTCGACGTCCTTTATCCACTCTGATACCGCTTGATCTCGATCCATCTTCTTTTTCTTGTATACACGTAAACTCGAGGGGTCCAATCGACCGGCCGTCATCTATAGGGGGGGCAGTCAGTATCGCATCCTGTTTACTTTTTCATACATTTTCAGTATTCATAAAGTCTGTGCGTCTGGTGGATATGCACTCAAATTATAAAAAAGAAAAAAAAGAAGGGAAAAAATGTGAAAGGGTCATACAGCGGATAAACAGTGGGTAACAAAAAAAAAAAAAAAAAAAAAAAAAAAACAATAAAAAAAAATGGATAAATGAAAAAATAAAAAAAAAATTTCTTTGTTTAAAAATAGTGAAAGGGTTACACTGTTTATTTTGAAACAATTATTTGTGTAATTTTTGAGGTGTAAGGGGTGGGGGCAAGTTACTATCAGTGGATGAGTATCAGCAAATAAACAGTATTCTTTACCTTCCATTCGATACTTGATAATCATCAGCAAATGGATCAAAAGGGTCATCGGTCACTGGACCTGGCTGCGCTTGTGGTTGAGAAGAAGATGACTGTTGTGGCTCAACCTAGTGAAAGGGTGAGATGACGATAGATGAAAGATCAGTGCTGTTTACCTGTGTCGTTCCTCGGTGATGAAGTGACTGAGAATTCAGTTGGGCTTGATGCATCAATTCCTGTTCTATCATTTCATCATAAGACTTGAAACAGCCCAGCAACTCATTGTTTGCGTTCAACAAGTCAGCTAAAAAAAAAAATCAGTCCCTTGACTCTTCCTGTCACACATCAGCTTACATGTCGTCTCTGGATCTTCTGTTTGTTGTAGACGAGACTGGATGGCTGTCTGGGCATGTTTACATTTAGCATAGAATTCCTAAGAGGGAAATTTAAGCATTGAATGAATGACGATCAAGAGGGATATACCTGAATCAAGCTGTTTTTTGAAATGTCTTCTTTTGTAGGATCTGTAAAGGAAAGAGTTTGTGAGAGTAATTGTGCACTGTTTTTTGCAATCTCAATCACTTCTTGTACATCCATCTTTAAACAGTCAATAGCCATCCATGCCTCTCATCCTCCTTACCTTCTCTACTTGTTCTCTAGGCGGTCTTTGCTGAGATATTCTTTGAACCATTTCTTCTCTTGCTTTCAACAGACCTTGAATCTTATCCGCTCGAAGGTATCTTGATGACCAAGTATCTAAATATTCAGCTAATTTACTAATCACACTAGGGTCCAATGTCTTGGCAAGCTTGGTTACTAAAGGAGTTTTAAATGATCAATGCTGCTTACTCTCGAACGTGCCAAGGTAGATAAATCCTCTCCAAATGATTTGGCTGTTATCTGGTTTTGCATCGTGTGTGGATCATTTTCGATCAACGCATTCAGTACCTGCCTTGAGTCAATACAAAATCGAGTTCCTCTTCAGTCACCTACCTCCAAACACATCACTTGTAGTCTTGGTTGACTGGACATCAACTTTTTCTGCAACTGCTTTCTGGCTTCTTTTGCTCCCAACTCATTTTGGTTGACTAATTGACAAATCTCAAATACTCTGTTCCAATCAAGTTCTCCCAGTTGCTCATCAACCGCTTGATCTACTTTAATCAATATCTCTCTTCTCTTTCTCTCTTTCTTTCTTTACCTATCTTTGTCGTTATCTCTGTTGGTGTTACTTTTTTCGAAAATAAAAACATGTTGAACGGGAAAAAAGAAAAAAAAAAAAAAAAGGATCACATGTACTCTATGGTTTATTATTTCATTTGAGGAGTTTGTATTCTCCCTTTTTCACACAATAGCATCTCTCTTCATCACCTCCTTCCCCTCTGTTCATCCCAGGATGACGCAAATCAAACAGACAAACGGGATGCTTCAGCAGGGTCTTTACAGCAAGACTTTTATGCAGTTTAATACGATCTGAGTTGAATAGCAGAGGAGTTTGGATACCCAACGCGACTACTCTCAAACGATCTTTGGTCTCTCTTTGCCTGTGGCCTTGACCCTCATTCCGACCCTTATTCTCCTTCGACTTGGATCATCAGCAGTTGACCTACCAGCCCTTGACGTCGCATGAGCCGAACCTCTTCTCGCTTGGTCGAGGTCAAGTCGTGTGGTTGAATGGATGTCAGTCCATACCCTAAAAGTACAAACAGGGTGTCCGTAGGCCTTGGAAATCTTTTTCACATCAGCCTGTAGAATTTTTTTTTTTTTTTTTTTCTTCAACACTAAACATGAACGATTCCACCAAGGACACACTTTACAAGGTTCTTATTGATTGTAACAAAAGAGCTTTCTTGCTGACTCATCATGAACACTAGGTTGCTGATGTCACAAAGACTGTTATTCACTGGGGTTTTATTCCTTTTGTAATCTACTTGGGTATCACCCGTAGTAACCCAAGACCTTCTATTCTCAGGTAAGAGTAAAAAAGAGATTGTACAAGAGATCCAACTGACATGTTTCTAGATTGATTAGTCCTCTTGCTTAAATGGATAGGTGATTGAATCATTACGTTTATTTCCAGCAAAAAAATAAAAAAATAAAAAAGCACTTATTTTATTCAGTGTATACAATAAAGGTAAAATGGATGGAGGGGGGGGGGGAGGCATAAGGATGATGATTGAAATAATTTATTGTGGGGCATACGAAAAAGAGACCTTAAGACTTATGTACAAGAAGAGAAAGAGAGAGAGGGGTTATAAGAAGGAAGATTGATTAAAGACCCAATCGGTCGATAAAAGAAAATCTTGCTGTTTTAATAAATCCAATCCACGATCCAATTGAGCATCAAAATCATCGACGACAAACAGGGGGACTTGCAAGGGTTGGGGTTGCTGCTGCTGCTGCTGGTGGTCTTCATCGTCTGTCGAGAGATCACTGGAGACGTCATCCACCTGCTTTTTCTTTTCCGACTGCCTGCGATCCTCTTTACACTTGATCTGCATCCAGCGCGTACGACACTGTCTCTACAAGAACCACGTTAGTCTCCTTCTGACAAGCGCTCCAGCCCTACCTGCGTGCGTCCCGGGATCGTCTCGGCAATCCGAATCCAGCAGGTCCCAAAGCTCTCGACGCCCATCCTGAGCAGCGCGTCTTCTTCTGCTGCCCATTTTCCTTTTCGAACATAGGGATCCAGGGCCTCGGTCCACCGCGCCTGGCACTGGATGCCTGTCCGGTTCGGTATCCTTTCTGCAATCTTGTTCCACGGGATCGGTTGGATCCTGCCTTCGGTGTCTGTCACGTTGGCATACTCTAGCACAGAGTACCTCAGTATGTTGTCCTCTTCCTCTGTCCATCTTCCCTTGTGGATATTTGGGCTACACACATTCTCGTCAGTTCTCTTCTCTCTCTCTCTCTCTTTTTCTTACTTGAGTGCACCCAGCCAGCGTGTGGAGCACTGCATCGGCGTTCGATTCGGTACGTGAGCGGCGATCAGTGACCACTTGTGAGATCCGTGGATCCGTACCGCTTGCTTCAGCAGCTCGTCTTCCTCATGCGTCCAGCGCGAATAGGTCGACGGACGTTTGTTTCTCTTGGTCGAATGTGTCCGGGTGGTGGTGATGATGGGTGATAGGTAAGGTGACCAGAGGTCGACAGAATAACGTCGTTTGTTTTGAGGAAAAGGTGAAGAGGAAAGCTGGAGTGACTAGAAAAGAGGTTAGGGTCCGATGTGTTTAAGAGAGAAAAGTGAACCTGGATGGCTTCATCGATTTGAATCAAGGGTTGAACGAGACCACCTTGTGGTACAAATGGCTATCAAAAGAAGCATTAGGAAATTTATTTTTACAACGCTTGTCCCATCTGTTTACTTGCTGCTGCATTGAATACTCTTGCTGATCCTAAATAGCTTGTTAATCGTTCCCCATTTTTTTTTTTCACGCACTGCTCTTGTTTATTTACTTGATAATCTGTATTATTGCTATTCCAGTATTGATCAAATAAATCCATTTTAGGTAACTTTGTAAAAAAGGGGGGAAAAGAGAGGGAAAAAGGGTCGTTGAGTTCATTAGAAATGAAAAATGTAGAGTTTTACTTGTTCAAATAGAAATATTGTTGAAATCGTGATCATGCTTTGTTACTGTTTAAAACCATCTTGCCCCTCTTCTAATGATGGGCTCAACAAGTCCATGTCGACCGAAAAGATGTTTGGAATCATAAAGGAAAAAGGAGGGGGGTTACCTTACTAGGCTTCTTTCACAAGAAAAACGTGACGCATCGGAAGTTTTATAGTTGACATTGTATTCAAACCTATAAAAGTATTCCATCTTTTGACATCATCTTTGGTTAATAATAAAATGTAACGATTTGTTCAAGAATGCATTTATGAACTTTTTTTTTTTTTTTTAAAAAAAAACAATTCATTTAGATGACAAATTGAGAAAATAAAAGTACAACCAGAAAAAAGACTAGGGCGTCTGAACAGCTTGAATTCTTAGAGACTTGTAGGGTGAGTTTGGACTCAGATGTACAAAAGAGTAAGAAATGATGATAAATAGCCAACGATGTCTGTCCTCTATTGCAAATAACTTTTTCTTTTATTCTGTTGATCTGATTGAACGTATTCAGCTGCAGAGGCTAATAAATCAATGGGTGACATATTATTGTCTGCTAATAACTTTTTCTGTTTTTGCTGTTGTTTTGATTCTCTATTTAATTTTGCTCTACGATTTTGAAACCAGACCTGGTATGGGGTTAGTTCACGACCAGATACCCATCTTCCTTACCTGTACTTCTCTCTTTGTCATGTCCAATTCATTTGCTAAGTTCTCTCGAACATCTGAACTTGGGGTATCTGTCTGCTCAAATATTTCCATTAGCCGATCGTATTGAGCAGGTGTTATTCTTTTTCTTTTAGACGTTTTCGGTGCTGGGGAATCATTCAATAAGGCTGCTATGGATATTCTGCCACTATCTTGCATAATGAATTTGATACAAAAAAGAAAAAAGTTTTTTTTATGGATGAGCACTTGTCGGTAATCAATTAAAGTTTTCACTGAAAAAAAAAAAAATGCCCATGAATATAAATCATACATTTCCAATAAGATTTATACTTAAAAATGCATATAAATACAATCATTCACACTCACCTATCTCTCTCTGTGGATGTGTCTAAGGTAGTTTGATACTTGTGATGACTGTGATAGTATGACTTTCTTGATCAACACCACAACAGACCAAGAGCTCAACCTTCATCATCCATCGTTTCATCTCTTTTTATGCAAAAAGGTGACACAAACAGTGGACCTTTTCCCTTCAATTCATAGGTGTTTCTGAGTAATTTATGAACCCTTGCATCAACCTTTCCAAACGACCGATCGAAAAGACGGTCTCATGCTACTTGACGGACTCAACTGGAAAGAGTGGGAGCGACCGGGTTGCCATGGCATCCTTTTTGATCTGATAGGCTCATCCCATCCTATCCAATCACCGTCTTGCGTTTCACCAAAGACCGCATTGGTGTTCATGCCATCACGGCTAATGACCAAAACGGAGAGACAGCTTTGGACAGGTCTTTGAAGAGTGCACTGCCTGGGGACCCATAGACATCAAGGACTCTTTCCAAAACGAGTACAGCATCTGAGACAAACATGCGATCCATACTGACAAAAAACGATCGTCTTGTCTCTAAATCGGTTCATCCAGAGCGACAGGTATTAAAAAAAGTCCACAAGAAACCATCGGTTTGTTGGATGATAATAAAGACAGACGATGGACTGTTTGATGCTCATTCTTTTTTCCATTCACTTTAAGGTGTAAGCCATCCTATCTTCTTGCAAACCTGTATCGTTTGCACTCGATTCCCTTTTGTACACATGATTTGCTGTTTTCAATCGCTTTTGATACCAACACATGAGATGTCCTATCCAACCGCTTATTTCTCCACCCCCAAATCCCAACAGAAAACAACGCGAACGCAATCATCCAACTATCAGTCATGATTGTGTGCAAACAAGGAGCACAGCAGAAATTTTTCAACATCTCCTGTGGATCGTATGTGCTACAAAGGTAGCCTACTGGCTCACATGGGTGCAGACGCATGCAGTCCAAAAGAACCTAGCGAGATTCCCCATTTGTCTCAACCCGACTGCTTCACAGGCTCCGTCGACGGTGTATGTATAGCATCACCTCAGTTTTGGATACTGAAAAATGTAGGATGAAGCCCTGCTCGATCTGTGGTCAGGTAGGGTCATAGGAGAGGATGTCTTTGGGATGCCCACCACCCAAAAAGAATCAATCATCATGAGACAAAGAATTGGATGAGGCTTGGAGCCAAGAACCTGTTCTCTTTGATGATTTGGTAGAAAACATCTGTGGTATTTCTGAAAGATGTATCTTTGCTCAAACAGAAAGAGGGCTCACATTCTATGTTACTCATGTCGGTAGAAAATAGACTGAAATTAAATTTGCTTGGAAAATTGGCGTATATCGGGATGAAGAATAATGAAGTTTATTGAATTACAGTGTGACAGTGCTCAGACCATCTTTTTTTTTCAAAAAAAAAAAAAAAAAAAAAAAAAAAAAGGCAAATCAAAAGAAAATGCAATAAGCTATAGAACATTAAAGCAGGCCTTGTTATGTTTGCAGTTCATCGTCTTTGTTTATATAGTGTCTAGATGGCTCTATCAGGCAACTTTTCTATTTTTTGCACATAAATTATTTTACTCGTCTAGGATGTATAATCATATCTTACAGTTTCTTGTTAAAAAAAGATGCAAAACTCTTAAAAAACACAGTAATGGTGCTCTTTCATAGCTTGTTATGAGATGATTGGGGGCATTAATTACATTTCTGAAAATATCTTACTGGCGATGCTCTTGTAAATTTCTATTTGCCTTATAAAGCACTAGTCTATGTACACTGACATATTGATACAGCTATTGATCCTATGACATCATCATACAGCTTCTGATAGTCATTCATGAACAAAAGAAGGAGTGAGATCTAAAGTTCATCTCCCTTTTGAAGCTCTAGTGATTTCCTTTTTGAGAGGAAGAGAAGATCCAAATCGCTTTGCAGTTGCTGATTTCTTAGATTTGGGTACTACAGCTTATTGAGCACCCTCCAAAGTATGATCAAGAGTCAAACAGCTATACCTAGGGCCGCTTTGATGAATAACTGCCTCAGAAAAGTGAGGAATGAAAAGAGGAAACAACTTGGATTGGATACGCCGAGCAGTTTATACATAAAGGCGAAAGGCATTGCCATAGGAAATCCTAGACAAAAAATATGAACGAGCAGATAGATGGAATTTTGACCTTAAAAAAAAGAACAAGGTGAGAACAATCAATAGGAAGTATCCACTTTCTTTTCTCTTATCATTCCCATGGCTCCACATTACCTTGTATTCCTTGAGTTTGCATTTATAAGCTAAAAGGTAAATGAGTAAGCAGGAATGGTAAGAATAATGATGTAATCTGTATGATTTATTAGGAGTATATCCCCTAGGATCATGAGGCATCACATGGGCTTGTGTAGTAAGTTTGATAAATTAATTAGCAGGAACGTAAGCTATAAAAGATTTCGTATTAACAAAAGAAATATTGAATCAATTGTTTGATAGGAGAGAAAGAGGGTGAAAAGAGGTTTAAAATGACTTCTTTTATACTAAAGGATTCATATCAAAACCAATGCAAAAAATAGATCTTGATGACACAAACTGACATTTTCCATAGGAATAAGGGGTTCCAAAAAGGTTGATTATTCTCTCCCGATCTCTTTTTCAAGAAATGTTTGTATTGCTTTCTATCAGGTAACAAGAGTCTTTATGTACATACATGTATCTACACAAATGAGTATATAACTACTTTATTTTTCTATTTCGGGCTTTTCATTCATCACAATCAACAAAAGGGATGCTTTCCTTTTTATTTTATATGCTAAAGATGTCACTCATTCTTGTAGTTGCATCAGTAATCCATCTAAATGTTTTTTATGCAGTAATTAAATACATGAGCTGTGATTTGAGCCCTGGCCAACCATTATCAAAGAGTATGACGGAAGCAGAGCTTTTTTTAGTTATAAGCGAGATTGCTATTGAAGGCAGACGAACCCTTCGCTTATTTCAAACAAGTAACAGAAAGGTTAATGGCTATTGGTATTCTCTTTTAAAAGCTAAATGCTATTTTTATTGCAAACTTATAAATCTATATTGCTTTTTATATACAGGGTTAGGCGACACTATGGATACAAGGTTTCCTATAGATTATAGAAATAAAGAAAAATGACAAAGATAATAAAGTATACACCTTTAAATAAGACTAATGTTTCTATCCTATCGTATTTACTACAGTACTTTGTATTTCCTTACCCTTATGTCGCACTTTGCTTTACTGTGAAATGATTGTATGGTTTGGGTAATTTGACCATTCTTTTTATTCATTATTTTTGCTGCTACTTTGTTCTGACAATTGGATCATTTAATACGCTATCCATCATGACCAGCAATGATGTCATCAATTCTCTTTGCTTATATGAAAATGGCAGTAGTGTTTCAAATGAATCTATACTGATGTCTGCTTATTTGCATACCAAGTAGCATTATTTCATTCTGATAAAAGGAATAAGCTACTATTTTATACAAAACATGTATCGTCTACAGTCAAAGTAAGATTATCGATATCAATGGATCAATTATTATCCATTAAATTTGTGTCTATTAATGTGGCTAAAGTTCTTAATTGGATGATCAGTTATGCTTTATAGAGCAGTAATCCTATGGCGCCTCGTCTATGAAAAAGAAGGACAATCCTATCTTGGTGTACAATAAGCTAATCTATATTCATTTAGACAAAAACAGTCTTCTCTTTAACATGCATCGCTATCCGCATTGCGGAAAGTGATCGTGTTTCATGTCTCACTGTTCCTTGTTCTTTTTTTTTTTTTTTTTTTTTTTTTTTTTTTTTTTTTTTTTTTTCTTATAAACATCAATAAGGCTGTTACTATAGAATCAATATATAATTGTATAATATCATAAGTAAATTCATCTTCTTTTTGACTAATCACCAGGACTAATAAATATTGTTAAGCCAATAGCTTGATGAAGCAAAGGAAAGTAGCTTGCAAGATGGTATAAATATGACCTGCATCTATATCTGCTTACTGTTATTTACTGCATCACCCTCTTGATTAGTACAATAGAGATCCATGGGAACATTGTATGATAACTTACTGCGATGGGTAAGAGAATATTCGAGTTAATAGATGCTAAGTGGCATGTAGGCTATATTCATAGAGTGCAAGATCAGTCCAAGATAATCATATCCATTTAGAGGCAGTATTCCACTGTTAAGTCAACACTGTGAGATATAGTATTCCTGATTGTTGACCTAGCATAGTCAGCAAAGAACGGGAAAAGATTCAATAGGATTGTGGGAATTATTGAATAGAGGATCCAATAGAAATTGGTTATCCAAGACATATACAATGCAAAAACAGACCAAATCAAAATATAGTATCTGTTGTCAGTCCTTTAATCTCTTCCTGTATGCATTGCAAACTACTCCAAACTAATAGACTGAACATGATGAATAAATTAGAGACATTAGGTGGGATAAAAGAATTTACATGTATATGGTTTGGTACTATACATGGATTATTCACTGCAGGTCAAACTAGACAAGATAGTTAAAAGCAAGATGTCTCAACTTGATCGCTTGCTTCAAGTCATGATCATAGCAAAATGAATGGATTGGAAACGATCAGAATCTATATGATATTATCATGGAATCAATAGCTGTATCAAAGTGTTAGTATATACATTAATATTTCATAAGACAAATAGAAATTTACTTAACTAGAGTATCACTAACAAAACATTTCCTTCTGTAATAAATACACTTGTATTCTTTCCACCTTTCTTTTCCTTCAAGAACAAAATCAGTGGAATGAATGGTCTAACAGTTACGAAGGGTTCTGTTCACTGAAGACTATTCACTATCTGCGTTGAAACGATCAGCAGAAAGATCTCTCTATTCCGGACGGGACCCTCCTTTCCGTATACAGATGCACATGATCATGGCTGTATTGGATTCACATTTCAAGAGGCTGAGCTTACGTGAGCCAACAGATCATCAGTCCATTCTGGTAACCCACAAGAGATTTTTCTTTTCTCTTTTTAGAAAATGAAGAGAAAAAAGAACCAAAGCATATCAAGAGGAGAGAGATGGAGAGAAAATACATTTGATAAAACAGCCAACACAAGGTTATTACTGTAAGGAACATGTCAGCGACAGATACAGAGACAGAGACAAAGAGAAAGAGCAGGAGAAAGAAACAAACATTTCTTGAGCTAATGTGATGGATATTACTAAAAGCATTTCATATGTCATAGAATAAGCTACTGTTTGAAGTTTGGATGGATACAAGACTTGAGTATTATCCTTAAGTGCTTGAAGCCGGTACAAATGATATATTTATAAGCATGACACAAGAAAGTTGAAGAAAAAAAGAAAGCTAATGATGATGATAGGTTTGAAGCACCAGCTAAGTTAGGCAAACAAGAAGCTTGAATGTCAAGTAATTGATTGTAATCAACGTTATAGTAGCCATCTTCAATGTAGGTCAACTTAAAAGAGCAAGACAATAGTATAACAGATTTGATGACTTTTCTTCTTGCACCAGTCAAATTACAAAGGCAATAGACAGATGTAGAGCATGGCTTGTATATCAAGAGGTATTTGAGTGATAGTATTGATAAGCCATAGCTTGAGAAAACGAATAAGATGTAGGAAATTGAAGGCTTAAAAATGTATGCGTTCCTAATTGTGTTTGTTTATCCCTCTTTTTTCATTAAATAAACCTTTCATCTTTTATTCACTAAATTCTTGTTTATAAGCCTTCTTTGCTTTTATGATTTCAAGTTAAAGGAAGCCTATTCAACTGTTATCCTTTTCAAACCATAAACTATGTATGATCCTATACTAAATGCTCTTTTTTTATCTTCTTTGAACGGATCCATGTGGATGACAGTGAGCCAATAAGATAAAGAGCGCATACGGTATTTATTTCCTATTTACATCAACATTGCTTTCTACCTAACCTTACGAATCCTAAAAAGAGTAAGGGGGATTTCTTTGATATGCTTTTTTTGTAACTTGATAGAAAGGAATGCTTGCTTTGAAGGATTGAGTAGTGAACTTTCTTTCGAAGCCTATGTATTTTCTCTCCATCCTTTTTTTTTAATAAGGCTATTTTATATTGTATGTGTTCGATGAATGCGTTTGGGGTAAGGGAAGGATATATGACACTAACCGGACTTGAGCATGTATCCGAACATGATAATAGAATGTAAATTGTTCATCACCTTATACACAAGTCTAAATTACATATGCTTATACAATAAAAAAAATGAATTCGGGGGTCTTTTAAAAAAAGGATAGAAAGTATTTTAGTCTATTCAGTAAGGCAGTTATGCTTTATTGTGTATAGTTTAGTATAAGACATTTTTTATCGTTCCATGATTTTAAGTTTTACATGACCCCTCTCACCAACGATATTTTTACTTTTAGCTTGTTCTTTTCTATAACTATGTATTAACAGGTTATAAGGAATACATCACTAGTGAATAATCTAATAAGTTGCCTATAAATGAAGAAAATATAAAAGTTCATATATAAGAATAGATTGTTTTAAATAATATGTGAGTATTAAAGAGAGAGAGAGAGAGAAATCCATGCATTTAACAGTATTTGAATCTATTGATCCTTTTGTAAGTGTGTTAAAAATAGAGCCTTAATTAGTCGGTATGCCTTTTTAAGATTTGCATGAATGAATTTTTATTCCCAGTAGAAAAGAGAGAGAAAGAGAAAGAGAGAGAAACATCCCTATCTAAAGAAATACAAAATCTTTCCTTCTTATTCAAAGCTAGTATATGTAGAGAGCACTCTTTGCAGCTTTTTGTATTTATTTTATTCTTTAAGCTTTAAAAGAGGGTGCTTCAAAATAATAACGCCCATCTTGTGTGGCACAAGATAGGCAATAGCCTTATGAGGAAAAAAAAAGAAATATAAATAAAGACAGAAATACTCTTGTTTTTCATTTTCTTTCATTCTTTACTCTTTGGTTCACTTCATACAAATCATAACTTCTGGTCTATCAATGGATAACACTGCTCTTAAAGCCTCTTTGGTCAGGTACTCTTTAAACTGTAGCTTAATATCTCATGTTGATGCATTCTTTTAACATATGGTCTTTATAGAATAAAACTATCATCTACAACGCGTTCTCTGCTTCTTGTGTTGCTATTCTAATAACTATACTTGGTCAAGTAGTCTCTTCAATGGTCTATCTATCTCGTCAAACAAAATCCTACACATTCTTTACCTATTTATTTCCTATCTGGTTTGCTTCTAGGCTCCGCTGGTCCCTGTTCAACACTTGATGGCCCTGTCTAGACCCTATCTAGACCCTAGCTTATCCTTATTTGGACCCTGTCTATGTCTTTATCCTCCTTGGCTTTCTGTTCCTTTTTTCCTTTTTTCTCAAACAAAAGTTTTTGCTATATACATCGTCCATATGATTGTGCACATCAGAAGCTTGACTCGTCTCCTAATAGTGGTTACATGTTGGGAGAGCAGGATCGTAACCAAACCCCAAGCAGGTGTGTAAGCACTTGTTTGTCCCCGTAGAGTCGCAAGTCGGGTAGTATAATCAGCGGCATCAAGCTTCGTCGTTCCCGTACAAAGGTTGATAATAGAGTAACATCTGCTATTGGCTGAGCCACAAGTCGGGCGGTATAAATCGTGGCAAATGTATCTTTCATAGATGTGTATAGTAAATTCAGATGTTTGAGAACAAGCAAGTCTTACGAACCGTAATGTAATCATCTTCAAGCCAATCGTCTTTAAACTACCTCTTTCTAAATTAATCGTCTTCGAATCTATTATCTTTAAAATAACTCTTTATAAATGACAATAAACATGCAAAGCTTATAAGCATTAATACATATACTCTTTATCAGATATCATAAATGACTTTGATGTATAAAAAGATATAATAATTAAAGGGAAGCTTTATCAAAGAGAATACAATCCTGTTTGTGATATTAATCGGCTTGTTTAGTTGTGTTATAATCATTCAAAGGAGAGGATAAAAACAAATAAACGAAGAGGCGTTGTTTCATCCTCTTTATTAAGACTAAGAGGAAGAGATTCTTAACCAAAACAAGGATATCATAGATGGAAATCAAATATAGACTTATTTATCAAAATATGTCTCTAACAAGATCAGATACATCATTGAGCACAGTCCAAAGCATAGAGCCATTCATTTATGCCTGCTAAGTTTGACATAGCATCTGTTAGTTTGCTCTCCATAATTGCTTTTCAAATGTTCAGATTCAAGGTTTTATTTATTGAAAGGTGACTGATGCTTTACTCTATGAAGCACAAGGTGCCTAGCTAGAACAGCATAAATTTTACAGAATAATTAAAGTGGAGAAATAAAAAAAAGTAGGGGAGCAAAAAGAACCGTTTTTTCTTTTACAGAAAAAAAGAGACCATACAAGGGAAACCATTGTCTTAAAGAGCTGAGGATAAACAGAATAACGAGAGGACCGGAGGTTTACATCTTATGAGAAGCTGATTGAGATTGAAGATTTCAGCTTGTCGAGTGATAATCGTCCAGAAGTATTCGCTGCTTCATTACAAAAGTCGTAGTTGAGATGACAGGCACAGTCTATATCCAAAAGAATAGAACAAATAGCTGACCATCAGAAAGACAAACACTCAGCAAAGTGAGATGAGAATCAAGGACGAATAACTTTTGGCAATTGATTAACATTATAATCTAACGGATTAAACCTTGAGCCTGGAGAGATTTGCGTATAGGAAGCAATATCAATGCATACTCGCAGAACCACGGAACAAAGAGAAGGATGGTAGGGCAACCAATCCCCACACACAAGTGTAGACATCTAATTTGATCTGAATTAAGCATGGGGGGGGGGGAGTTAGGATGGCGATCAATGCCAAGTTATATTCGACATGCAGACAAGGATACAAGTAATTTTGAAGTACTCAATTGTATCAATACGAGTCAAGAGAGGCCAGCGAGAACTCTCTGTCTTTGGAGGATTTTTCAAAATGTTTTTCAGTATCAAATGGGGTTTTTCTACGTAAATGCTCTTGCAGGGGCTATACTAGCTAATAATACAATTGAAGTTTATGAACGTACAAGGACGATCAACTCTCATTACGAAATATTTAGCATGTAGAATAATATGCTTTAGCCAAGCTCTTTACCACTAAGCAATGCTAAATACAAAAATGTTTGTTTTACAAATTTAATAAATACAGATGATGTAAAACTGATAGTGGACGCTAAAGTGTTTAATGGCTTGGCTATATTGAACACAAGAGTTGATAAAGAGCCCTCCTTTGGAAGAAGAATTAACAATTCCAAACTTTGTACTCAACAGAGTAGATACTGATCCGATTGGAATATACATTAAAGAAACAACATGGAATAATGCAACAATTTTGGTAGAAGACGAATCAGCAATAGAAATTGATTCAGCACTATCTTATATAGCTTAGTTGTGGAGGAAGTTTTAGTGATACAATAATCCTATGATGCAATCTTACACAACATGGATGTAATTCAACTTTGATATACAAGCTGACAAATATTTCAATAGAAGAATACTTCAATCAAAGAATAGCCTTAAAGCTATTCCAAGACATTGCTATTGAAGTTATAAGATATAAGAAAGCAGCCATGATTGAAGAAAAGGGACTATGAAATCTTATTGTAAAATGTAAGGATAAGACGATCATGGGAAGTATACTTGATTTGTTTGACGAATCAAAACAAATTGAGATAATTGAAGACAAAGGATCGAATTAGAAATTATGTAGAATTGGAGTTATTCTAAGTTATTATCTAGCAACAGTGAACAATGATTTGGCAAAATCGATATCAATTTCCATTAAAAGTACATAAGTTTAGTTAGTTACAAATGCTATACTTTACAATGGTAGTGAGACAGGTGTATTCGTTAGATTTCTATATATACATATATATATATATATTGTTTTTATATTATTGACATTTTTAGCACGAGTACTTTCCATCTCAATTCCTCTTCTCCTTTGCCATCGCTCGTACATTGTTCCAAATAAACCTTCCTTCCTGTCTCTGCCTCCAGCCATGATATCCCATCAACTATGACTATTAGTCATGATCTGCTTTCTATCCAGTGCTCTCATTGGATGTTCGTATTTGATAACATCCCTATTCGCACATCCATCATCCTCTTGGTTTTCGAAAGATTATCATCCAATCACGTCAAGAAAGCCTCATACAAAATGACTATTCTCATATTGCACTTTTCTACTGATTGTTGGATTAGCTTCCGCTCGAACTTTTATATTTTATTCAAATTGTCTTTACAAAGTTTCCACATTTACAATAAACGAATATAGAGAAGCGACAAATAAAGATAAATAACAGTTTGATATGAAAACACTGTAAATCCAGTAGACATAAACACAATGCAAATCCTTCATTTAATCATTCAGCAATCTATTTATGAACTGTGGTGTATCTAGTTGCAAGACTAGTCTTATGGTGTCTTTTATATATGGTATAAACTAATGTAGCTTAAATGCCTATAGATATTCTTCTTTTTCATCAGCTTGTGTTATTTATTTACCTTTCAATCCACATATCCATTTACTGACTTTTATAATGCAATACAATAAAGACAAACACTTGTCTCACTTTTATACCATCAGTAAGCGTCGTATACACATTTCCTTTTATCCCTCATCCTGCTATTCCAGGTATTGGCGCTGTAACCATCATATTTCCTTTTTTGCACATATTATTCATCCAGTGTGGTTGAGTCAGATTATCTAGTTTTTCATAGCTATTGCTAATCTTTTCTATATTTTTTTCTTTTTCTTTTCTTAGGCGAAATGAACATAGATAGTTGGAACTATGAATTGAATACTAAAGAGTACAGGTGGTTTATTTGGTATTACAGACTAGGATAAGATAAAAGCCATGATAAGTTTGGTAACGATGTTAAAGTCACTTAGCTCTTGTTCTCTTACTTTTTGTTTTCTTTCTTCTTCTTCTTCTACTACTACTACTACTACTACTACTACTTTTCCATCACTTACTGAAGTTGTTAGTTCTGAGTATGCTTAGTTCAAATGATGGCTAACTAAATAGGAACTTTATTTTTTTAGGGGGGGAGTAAACTGATTAACAGTAATAAAAGTTGTATTCCTTTATAGTAATTAGTAGCTACTCTAGTATCTTCTCTATTTATATCCCCCCCCTCCCCCTCTCCTCCTTTTTTTTTTTTACAACACTATAATACTATCAGTGAGTCCTTGAGCTAAATAAGCGAAAAATAGAAATAGGTTTGAATGCTTTTTCAACTCCGTTCTTTTTTTCTTTCCACATGTACTACCCTAGGCACAGAAGACCTGACAACTAATTGGTTCTAAGCTGATTGATTTAATATCACTGGTTGGTCGGATCAGTCTCGGATGAGCGGTTCCAGTAAATCAGAACATAATGAAGAGTATGCTAAAGTATGAAACTTGAATATCAAAAAATCAAACATAGAAGGAGACAATGAAATAGTGAATTAAGATATAATTCTTAGAACACTTGATATTGAGCTATAACTCTTTAGAATAACTGAATCTGTTATGATCTAAGTAGTTTCTAATCGTTGCAGATGATGTTTGCAATAGCTAATACAATCCATTATTTTGAGAAGAAGGAGCATTTCATTATTGTTCGTTGCTAGTCAATAGTAAAGACGATTGATCCGTGTACAGATGTTAACCTATTGCATTTTTTAGAGATGCTATTCATTATAAAGATATAAATATATTTTACTCTCATACATTGAGCTTTTCTAGTTCTTTCTCTCTCTCTCCCTTCAATATAAAGCAATATTCAGTTGATAATCAATAAAATTCAGTTTATGAATTACTCTTTTTAATAAAGTATTCCTTGCTTGCATAAATGAGAAAGTAAATAAAGGAAGAATACGGTTCGGAGTAAAAACAAAAAAACAAGATTGTTTACTGACTAAAAACAGAAGCATGTAAAGAACTTGATCATCTCTCGCTTTGAGTTCAATTCATTTTAGTCTGATTTACAAGCGTTTTCCTTTCATGATAAGTTAGTGGTTTATAAGTCAACTTATGTTAAACATCTTTTCCCCTTTTCTTATTGAAAAACATAGATGGCAAAATGGAAATAAATAAAAAAAAAGTGGTTTGTGTGACACTAGTACAATTTTCATGCAAAAGAAAGAAAAAAAAAAGATTTCCTTTTCAGCCCACAATCTTTGTAACAAATGTTCTAATCTACGTTCCATTTTTTTATTTTTATTTTTTTATTTTTGACCATCATACTTCACAACCAAATCAACCATACAGTGTTAGATACTTTGACTTCTGCTATGTTTTGTTTCTAGGCACGAAGTAATCCGTGCGTATAGTGATTGGTTCTTATACTTTACTGAGTTGTTATGTGTGGAATAAGTGAAACGGTAGCTTAGTAAAAAAAAAAAATATAAAAAAGTCATTCTATTCTCATCTTTTTGCTTTGTTTATATTTGACGTACAAATAAAAAATGTGATTCGACTTGGTATTTTGTGTATGTGAGTGTATGTGAGTGTATGTGAGAAAGAGAGAGAGAGAGAGAGAGAGAATCAAATTATATATACTACGAACATTGAAACCGATTTGGATATGCCTTGAGTGAAGAATGTAATAAAGCTCCTTTCTTTAACGCGTTTCTTTTTTGTTTTATTTTTCCTTTCAAGCCTTATTTTTAATTAGGATAGTATTTCATATGAAGAGAAAAAAAAAAAGTCAATCAAGAGTTTATTTACTCCTTAATTTCATGTGCGTGTGTAAAAAAAAAAAAAAAAAAAAAAAAAAAAAAAAAAAAAAAAAGAATTCCAAGTAAATAAACAAAAGTAACCAAGGAATTTAAAGATAAGAAATTTAAGCTATAAAAGGTCATTTCCATTTTTCTATTTCTTTTCTTTCTCCCTATCAAAGAAGAAAAGAAAAAACAAAGAAAAATAATAATGGTTCTGGTCGGGTGCACTGGTTATGGCTCTTTTCTGTTCCATGGTCTTTTGGGTATGGCTCCTGGGTAGTCTCTTTTGTGTGTGTTTTTTTTTAAGCCATTTTTTTTTTCAGGTTTTTCGCCTGCAACAAGATCAGGTTGGGATCAAATGTACTTTTACCTTCGCGTGGTTGATCCTGTTAATCAAAGTCTAAAAAGCTTTGAGAACCAAAAAAAGTACGATTCTCTCTTTGTTCTCATGGCTTTCTGGTGTATATAAATTTAAGGGACGTAATCTCTTTATAAGGTTTATGGCTATTTTTTATCTACATTATGTCTCATACTAGATTGATAGGGGGTGTTGGTGGCAAGAATGGCGCGTTCCTCATGAAATTTGGATGTTTGTTCTTCAAGGTAAATATTTCTTCCCTCTTTTTTTTTTTTTCCTTTTTTTCCTTTTTTTCCTTTTTAAATAAAAGCATATTTTGCTCAAATATCTATTATAATAAATAAAAAATAATTTTTTTTGAAACATTATGTTTATTTCTTTATTATTACTTTAAATACAATAATATCCAATAAATAAATACGTCTCTATTGTAACCTTATTCATTCATAAAAGTAAGAAAAATGAACACTGCCTAAAAAAGGAAATCAAGAGATAAAGAAGACCATCTAATGTCCTTTATGTCTTATTACACAAGAGAAAGCATATGAGTCTATATTGAAGGATAACCTTTTTAATGATATAGAACATGTACTCCTCTCTTTCTCACAACTATGTATATATATATATATATATACCTAGACACGCTACACAAGAACTAGATCCAATATACTAATAGATAAAGGTTTATTTACGAATATACAAACTTACTTGCATCAGTCAATAGGAATGTTGTGTATTATGAACATTTAACAGCTAATTGCGATCATACATTAGTTGTAAATTAGCTAGGCTGATGTTAAAAGAATTCATATATAATAGATATATCATCACCTACCATGCTGATAATAAGGTGAGCTATCTATACATAAGCTTAGATTGGATATAAACGCAGCTTATATAGGTCTTTGTATTTGTATTGAAGTAAGCAAGCTTTTATTCTTCTTTGTTCTATTCATATTTCATCATCTGTTTGTTTTGTAAAGAAAAATAAAAATAGCAACGATACATCGTATAAACATGACCACCATAAAAGGGGTTATGATAAAATATAGTGTTGAGTAATAAAAAGGATATAGTCAGATGAAACTAATATGTATATCTTTTGTTAATAGAAATCATCATTTTTCTTTTTCTTTTTCCTATCATCTTACTATGAGTTCAGAATAGGCTCTCTAATCAAACCTTGAAACAAGTATTCTCATGTCCCCATCCTTTCATATATGATCGTTTCTGATAAAATACTAGCAAAGGATCCAATGCTTGATCTGCAGTATCCATAATATCCGTAGTAGGCCTAACAGGTATACAGTCAATCTACACTAATAATAGCCTTAGATTTATTTAATCAGCTTTCTTACAAAAACAATTTAATGCATATATCGTATACATGGGAAATTACCTGTGAAGTGATGAATAAATGGGTTCAACTACACTATAGAGAAGATGATAAATTGTGCGTTGATCAATAGACAATAAATTTGGCTTTGCTCTACTTTTGAAAATTTGGATGTATCATTGGGTAATTAGCTTCCATTGAATCCTCTATTCAACGATCTTTATCATCTTGTTGATCCTTTTCCTTTTCCTTTTTTTTTTTTTTTTTTTTTTTTTTTTTTTTTTGTTGATCCCATACCTAGTTTACAATCATGATATCTATATCTCCTAATATAAGCCTGATAGTAGGATATTACTTTTAAATAGACAGAAATTATCTTGAACTGCTTTTTGCTCTATCAGTATAGTTTACATGCTATCTAGCATATAGTAAATCTGTAGTTTCCTCTTATCCATCAAAGTAAGCTATCATACAGTGTTATCTTGGACTTTCTTTTGTACTAATCAAGATGATGGTGTAGTAAATAGTCGTGTAAACTGATATAGACACTGATTATGATTATATCATCTTGCAAGTTGTTTCCTTTTTGTCTCCATTAATTTATTGACTTGATAATGTTTACTGAATCTGTTGATTAGCAAAAGGATAAATAAAAAGATCTAACTTACAATGCTTATAAACCCTACATTGACAGACTTATTGATGTTTATAAGAAATATAAAAGAGAAAAGAGAAAAGAGAAAAGAGAAAAGAGAAAAGAGAAAGAACAAAAGAAGCAAACAGAAAGAACAAGGAACAATGAAATACGATCGACAACAATGCGACTGCTGTGTGACTTTGATTTCATTTTCCGCATTTTGTGTGGTGGTTTGTGTCACTGAGAGAGCCTTTTGTGATGAGGATGCCTTTTCTTTTCTTTTCTTTTTTTTTTATTCTTTGCATATCCTTTATGCTTTCCATCTCAAATCAGTTTTAATGTTTGCTATACACAGGCATTTTACTGGTAACTTGAGACCTTGTAGACAAAACAAGTACCAAGAGATGCTAGAGTTATAATAAATTGCTATCATGGAGGATAGACTCTCACTTATTGTAAGCTCAGCATCCCATGCTTAGATCAGTAATAAAAGCAAAGAAAGATTGAAATATAATGATATAAAAAAAACTTCAGGAATGCAGCATCTCCTAACATGTTATTGTTGGCGCATCAACAGTATCATCAAGGATAACGTATTTGTTAGAGTTCCATCTACAATAGAGGCAAAAATGTGGAATATTGAAGAGCACCAATGGATGGATGAAATCGATAAATGATAGCGTTTTAGAGGAGAATCTTAATTTGTACATCATTGAAAAGATTTTGTAAAAGGCTAATAAGCGGTGTGGTAGTAATAGGCTGCAAAGCACGCCAGATGCCACAGCGATTAACTGTATCTAAGCGGATTTAATGTAAAGGAAAGCAAGAACAAAGGAAGTATGGTGATGCTGTCAAAGAATGTTACAAGTCTCAGCCAAACACAGTGTTTGATCAGATGATCCTCGAGCTTCACGGAAACCACCTTGAGCTAGATCTAAGCTAAGACTTTGAATTGAGATGAAAGAATGAAGATAACGTTCGAGAAGCTTCCGAAACACAGATGTTAAGCTGAGAGGTCTGTAGTTGCTAGGATTATCGTATGCACTTTTGTTTTGTAAATACGAATGACTTGAACAATCCGTAATTTGCTTGATGTATATGAGAATTTCCAATAAAGATGAAAAGGATGGAGAAGAATAGGTGCAAGCTGATCCTGAAGGGGTTATAGCATCTCTTGACGAATACGATCAACACTATGCATTTTTTGGATGCATATGTATATGTGAGTCTCAGATCATTTCAAATGTAATAGGACAAGAAACATCATCAAAAGAAGCGGAATATTGGTCAGGAAATGTGGATGTTAAAACAGACAGTAGAATGTTAGATAACTCTATGGAGATACTCTTATAGCGGGAAACTGTATCAGGATCTTTAAGTTTACTCAAGTTCCACAGAAGCTGTGGTGGAGAAAGCTCAGATACCGATGGCAAATTCGTTTGAAAAAAAAAGTCCCACAACATTACGATTAGAGCCCTTGGATAAGTCGTCTCTGATAGTTAACTGTAGCGAGTCTAGGTCGGTAGGTGATGGCGCTACCACCATTGTGTATAATTGAGGTAAGTCTTCCATAAGCCAAACATTGATTCCAAAGGGTTATATCTTGTGAATAGATCCAATCTTGCAAGATATCATCACAGTGGTTAAAGCATGAACCCCCGGTAAATACGCCCACTCTTGCATTAAAATCGCCACAAAATACAGTTGATGGTGTATTAGGGAAAGCTTGAGAAAGAAGCTCCAATATTTATTGAACTGAAGTGTGATCCAAGGACGGTGAGAAGTAGAGACAGTGAATGAGGTTTTTTGATATTGTAAATGAAAGGGTATACTTAGCTAGTAAAGGGTGGTCATGAACAACATGATGAACTGGGTAGAGACAGGAGGAGTTAACTAATATGGTGATTCCAAGACTTCCGTAAAGTCGAGAAGAGCTGTCGTGTTGGTCATAGGTATGGGGAGTTGTCGCCAAGAAATAGGGTATCGGTGAGGATTGAATAATCAAGTTTCTGTTATTAATAGTATAATGGAGGGTTGAGAGATAGCTTGCTTAGGTAAAACAGGCAACGTTAAATAAGGAAATGGAAACAATTAACGCTACTGATTAGTGGAACTGTCAGAGGGGTTCTTTTATAAAACGTCCGCGTCTTCATCTGTGCAAAAAGGCGCTGTAAGATTATTATGTTGCCGAAACGAGATTATATCATTAAGTTATGGCTTTTTTATCCAGAATTTAATGTAAAAGTATCTTTCCACAGTGTGCTTGACTGGAGAACGAATAAAAGTGAGATCCCCTTCTATTCGATCGCAGTGGCACCTAAATACATGGCTGTTACGTTCCTCCGTGGCACAGTTATTGTATTTTGGACCCTTGAGGATCGATCCATCACATAGGCCAAAGTTTTCTCTGATCTGCACATTTAACTTTTGAAAATGGTTATTTAGTTTGGGTGCAGAGCTGTTGTGTACTAAAAGGGTTACTCCATTGCGATTCGGATAGTAGATGTTCAGGATACGATCGTTGTTTATTTCAAGTTTACGGAGGCAGCTGCGTAATTATCCAATTGATACTCGTACCTTGATTGAAATTTAGATAGATTGGAAGTCTTAGTTCTCGAAAGATGGTTGCAATAGGCAAGCAGCGGTTTATTTTCGTTGGATATGGCATTGCTCACATTTTTCCGTCACAGATTGCTTGATTCTGTTTAAGCGATCAGTATCTCCCCAAGGAGAAAGTGGCTGAGAAATATTCAAAAGTAGAAGTTACTGGTTATCGTAATCATCGGCTATAGAGGTTTCATTAGTTTTTTGAGCGAGGTGGGTATGTAACTGCTCAATTTCATCCCTTGCTTGTTGTAGCTCAGCTTTTGATTGCTGTAATTTTTCTGGAGGCGATCAATGAATGCTAACAGCTGGGTATTACCAACTGAAATAACTGCTGTACCAAGATTGGTGTCTGGGTTTGTGACAAAAAGGGCTAGAAACTTCCATAGCACTAGAATCTTCTTCAAAAAGTGAGTTTGTAGTTGTTTTAATAAAGTCAACCATAGCGTTTGAGCTAAACGTTTTAGAAAAATATTTGCATATAAAACCTGGTTGAGGGGAAGTTGTGGTGCCATTGTTGTCATTGAATAAGATTGTGTCAGATTGACTACAATTAAAACATGCAAGCTGACGACGGATTATCAAGAATCGCGCATTCAGACGTTGTATTTATTCCGATGAAAGTAATGTTTTCGACAATTTACCTCCCTTGAAAGGTGCTATATTGGTGGTTTGTTTGATATTTAACTTTAGGTTTGTAATACTTCTGATGTAATTAATAGATGATGTTTTAGTAAATCGCTTTCCAAAGAAGATACATTTTACGCAAAGTGGAAAAAAAGCCCATGATGGATAATTACATTATAACTCAAGATCAATACAATAAACTAGATACCAACGACTGTATTGTCGTATTTTCCTTATTAAATACTTAAATATCGTGTGGGATTACTCAAGGTCTTCATGTTATATAGTCATCACTACATACAAACAACTTTAATGATTTACATTGTATAAATTCGGTTCCTCAATTATCAATTTATAAAACAAGACATAATTGTATTTAATGGGCTTTCTCTCTTGTCTTCACTCAATAAAGAGGTTAAAGAGACTTATTGATTATCAAGTTTCCTTTTCTTCAGTTTTTTTGGGGAAGAATTTGCCAGTTTTTTGCGAACAAAAAGTTAAATCAAGTAATGGTGAAAGCATATAGAAATATCAGCCTTTGCCTTTATAAATCTTCCCATATCCAGAACTTACTAAATGCAGCGATGACCTATGCAAGAGATGTTAAAAAGAATTTGAAAAGCCTACCAAGCAATCATAATTTAAATATAAATACAGATTTCACAGCAGATACAGTTTGGTAAGAGAAAATATAATTACATTTTGACTAATATCAATCCAAACGTACGTATTCCCCAGGCTTTTTTTTTATTCAGGGCAAAACTACAAAAGAATTTCTCAAAGAAAAATACAGAATACATGGTAATTTAGCTAAAATAAAAACAATTGTTCAAAACCCAATTGATGAGGTGAAAGATGACTCATAGGACACCAATATTGGTATAGAAGACCCCTGACAAAACCTGTCTGATCGTTCGACCATCACTGATACCAACACGCCTGAAGATCATTCGCCTGATTTCTATCGACGCTTATTCGACGTTCGAGCCCCAAGTAATAACGATCGTTTTGTTGTGGAACATATTGACATTTCCAAACAATTTTACGATTTTTAAGTGCGTGTCGTTGATCACTCAATGTCTGGAAAATTGGAGATAGAATCTCATGTACACTACCTTCTGTAATATGAGTCTCCATCCTGTTACATCTTGCCTTTGCTTACAAGAAGCTCTCTTTCGTATTCGATAGGTCATTGTCATTCATTTTATTGCTCAAGAAAAACAGAAGCCACCCAAACACGATCAACTCTTTACCATACGAATCCTTGAACAAAAATATCCGAAAACGACACCAATTATGGCACATGAACCAAATGTTTTCAAACAAGCTCATGATGAGGAGCTGATGGAATTATCATAGGTAAAGATACGAAATGTCAGTGCAATATCAGTCAATCATTCACTGCTCTTCTTCCCCTGTTAGAGTTTATACAATGAATCTATGAATCGTGTGGAGGCGTTTTCGTCTGTTGTTTTAATGATAATAGTGAGTTCGGATCAATTGGATAGCAAGATAACGTTTTCTGTTTCTCAAATGTAAGGCTTTTAGAAGCTCATCTCTGAACAGCATATTTTGCAAGAACCTAATCTCTTAGCATTGACTTGATTAATTTCCAGTCCTTTCCTATGGAAACCGTTATGAATTCCCTCCATAAAGTAGAATTCATCACTAGATATTCGTTACTTATAGTGACTAGCTAAAATGCGGCATCCGAACAAAATACTCCTACACACACCAAAAAAAAGAGGTATACAGGCCATTTGGAATGAAATGCAATTAACAGCAATAGAAAATAAAAGTTGCGTTCTTTTCCAAATAATACTAGTAATATACCACATCCGATTTCCAAGGGAATGATCAAGTGTATCTAGGTAGCCTTGAACAATCATTTGCAACTAAATTTGTCCATGATGCTATGCAATTTGTGGTTACAAGCAGGCATCAAATTATTTTTGCACAATTCAAATTGGGATGCAGCTCCTCCACAGTCATAGAAAGCTTAGTGACAACTCTGGAAGTATAATATATAAATGTTTCCAAAATTATTAAAGAGCTTTTTCTTCCATGTATTTAATTAAAGATACTGTTATATGTCTGAAATTGACCACACTTGAGATTATATGAAATCATTATGAAAATACCAGATTGACTATGGTCAATCTCTTCCCATAAGCAGATAATTACTTATGATGTACATTATATTGGCCGAGCATCTCAACAGATAGTTTCATATTGTATAAGCAACGTGCATTGCTTCTCCAAAGAGTCACAATCTATGTTTCATACACTATGACATGTATGTTCTTTATTCATATACAGTGCTGTATTTGTAAATTTGACAAGTTGATTATTACCCAGAGTTCGATTTTACACCTTTTAAGGTAATGAGCATTTTTGTGAGTGCTTTGCTTGAACATAATCCTATAGTTTGATATACTTTGAGCACCAAGTATAAAAAGAGACAAGCTGTATCTCTGTTTTTAGAGAAAGAGACCATGAAAATTGAATGTATCTCTCTAATAATTATCGCTCCCTTATCAGTACTATCAAGGCTCTAGGTTGTAAGCATGGGATGCTGAGCTTACAATAAGTGAGAGTCTATCCTCCATGATAGCAATTTATTATAACTCTAGCATCTCTTGGTACTTGTTTTGTCTACAAGGTCTCAAGTTACCAGTAAAATGCCTGTGTATAGCAAACATTAAAACTGATTTGAGATGGAAAGCATAAAGGATATGCAAAGAATAAAAAAAAAAGAAAAGAAAAGAAAAGGCATCCTCATCACAAAAGGCTCTCTCAGTGACACAAACCACCACACAAAATGCGGAAAATGAAATCAAAGTCACACAGCAGTCGCATTGTTGTCGATCGTATTTCATTGTTCCTTGTTCTTTCTGTTTGCTTCTTTTGTTCTTTCTCTTTTCTCTTTTCTCTTTTCTCTTTTCTCTTTCTCTTTTATATTTCTTATAAACATCAATAAGTCTGTCAATGTAGGGTTTATAAGCATTGTAAGTTAGATCTTTTTATTTATCCTTTTGCTAATCAACAGATTCAGTAAACATTATCAAGTCAATAAATTAATGGAGACAAAAAGGAAACAACTTGCAAGATGATATAATCATAATCAGTGTCTATATCAGTTTACACGACTATTTACTACACCATCATCTTGATTAGTACAAAAGAAAGTCCAAGATAACACTGTATGATAGCTTACTTTGATGGATAAGAGGAAACTACAGATTTACTATATGCTAGATAGCATGTAAACTATACTGATAGAGCAAAAAGCAGTTCAAGATAATTTCTGTCTATTTAAAAGTAATATCCTACTATCAGGCTTATATTAGGAGATATAGATATCATGATTGTAAACTAGGTATGGGATCAACAAAAAAAAAAAAAAAAAAAAAAAAAAAAAAAAAAAGGAAAAGGAAAAGGATCAACAAGATGATAAAGATCGTTGAATAGAGGATTCAATGGAAGCTAATTACCCAATGATACATCCAAATTTTCAAAAGTAGAGCAAAGCCAAATTTATTGTCTATTGATCAACGCACAATTTATCATCTTCTCTATAGTGTAGTTGAACCCATTTATTCATCACTTCACAGGTAATTTCCCATGTATACGATATATGCATTAAATTGTTTTTGTAAGAAAGCTGATTAAATAAATCTAAGGCTATTATTAGTGTAGATTGACTGTATACCTGTTAGGCCTACTACGGATATTATGGATACTGCAGATCAAGCTTGGATCCTTTGCTAGTATTTTATCAGAAACGATCATATATGAAAGGATGGGGACATGAGAATACTTGTTTCAAGGTTTGATTAGAGAGCCTATTCTGAACTCATAGTAAGATGATAGGAAAAAGAAAAAGAAAAATGATGATTTCTATTAACAAAAGATATACATATTAGTTTCATCTGACTATATCCTTTTTATTACTCAACACTATATTTTATCATAACCCCTTTATGGTGGTCATGTTTATACGATGTATCGTTGCTATTTTATTTTTCTTTACAAAACAAACAGATGATGAAATATGAATAGAACAAAGAAGAATAAAAGCTTGCTTACTTCAATACAAATACAAAGACCTATATAAGCTGCGTTTATATCCAATCTAAGCTTATGTATAGATAGCTCACCTTATTATCAGCATGGTAGGTGATGATATATCTATTATATATGAATTCTTTTAACATCAGCCTAGCTAATTTACAACTAATGTATGATCGCAATTAGCTGTTAAATGTTCATAATACACAACATTCCTATTGACTGATGCAAGTAAGTTTGTATATTCGTAAATAAACCTTTATCTATTAGTATATTGGATCTAGTTCTTGTGTAGCGTGTCTAGGTATATATATATATATATATACATAGTTGTGAGAAAGAGAGGAGTACATGTTCTATATCATTAAAAAGGTTATCCTTCAATATAGACTCATATGCTTTCTCTTGTGTAATAAGACATAAAGGACATTAGATGGTCTTCTTTATCTCTTGATTTCCTTTTTTAGGCAGTGTTCATTTTTCTTACTTTTATGAATGAATAAGGTTACAATAGAGACGTATTTATTTATTGGATATTATTGTATTTAAAGTAATAATAAAGAAATAAACATAATGTTTCAAAAAAAAATTATTTTTATTTATTATAATAGATATTTGAGCAAAATATGCTTTTATTTAAAAAGGAAAAAAAGGAAAAAAAGGAAAAAAAAAAAAAGAGGGAAGAAATATTTACCTTGAAGAACAAACATCCAAATTTCATGAGGAACGCGCCATTCTTGCCACCAACACCCCCTATCAATCTAGTATGAGACATAATGTAGATAAAAAATAGCCATAAACCTTATAAAGAGATTACGTCCCTTAAATTTATATACACCAGAAAGCCATGAGAACAAAGAGAGATCGTACTTTTTTTGGTTCTCAAAGCTTTTAGACTTTGATTAACAGGATCACCACGCGAAGGTAAAAGTACATTTGATCCCAACCTGATCTTGTTGCAGGGCGAAAAACCTGAAAAAAAAAATGGCTTAAAAAAAAACACACACAAAAGAGACTACCCAGGAGCCATACCCCAAAAGACCATGGACAGAAAGAGCCATAACCAGTGCACCCGACCAGAACCATTATTATTTTTTCTTTGTTTTTCTTTTCTTCTTTGATAGGGAAAGAAAAGAAAATAGAAAAATGGAAATGACCTTTTAGCTTAAATTTCTTATCTTTAAATTCCTTGGTTACTTTTGTTTATTTACTTGGAATCTTTTTTTTTTTTTTTTTTTTTTTTTTTTTTTTTTTTTTTTACACACGCACATGAAATTAAGGAGTAAATAAACTCTTGATTGACTTTTTTT